>JACTOM010000194.1:4224018-4693169 GCA_015832385.1 Elymnias hypermnestra | reverse complement strand
TTTATGTTTGAACGATGTGGAGGAGTCGCCAAATATATCTATTTTTGCTTTTTTAAATATTTCATTATAGTTAACCAATACTCTATTTAGTGTAGCATTTACTCCTATGTTGGTTTTGGAGAGTCGTGGCCTAAATGTTTCTTTTTTCTTTATATGGGATCTTGCATTAAATTTTGGTACAGCCAGTCTTACCCTTTTTAACAAATTTTGGTTGATATTTTGCAATGTCTTAAACAACGATGACCTCGCTGGGGAAATGATGCGAGTATTTACATTTTTCATTGCAGGGTTAGCACTTGACAGAAATCTCACCTAAGTGTTAAGTGATAATATAGTCTAAAATGGAAGCACGCTATCTTGAAAAGAGGAAATTTACGTTTTATGGTTTCTACCCAAGTCTTACCGGAATCCAATTTTTTTGCACGGCGGCATTTTTTGATGCTAGTGTAGTAACTTGCTGCGATCGAAGACTCTCATGAATCTCGACTCATACGAATTCAAATTAAATTCAGAATTTCTAGCGTGCTCGCACCATCGCATCAGCGGAGCCGTCGGGAATTGAACCGAAACTTAGCTAGCAAGTGTCTCGCTTCCATTCTCGACAGGACAAATTTGGGAAGTTGTATATTTCAATTAATTTAGCTCTGCATTAGCGGGAGGAAGTCTAGAAGTGCAAAGTCGTGTCGCCAAAAAAATCAAATACATTCAATCAGCATAAACCTTGCATGGGGAACGTTTTTTTTTAAGTCTTATAAGACAAATGACGAAATAATAAAGAAGAGGTAAAAAGCATTGGTAAAGGCAGTACATTTATGGAATCATTATTGTGCTAACGTCCAAAAATATGACGAAGTATAAGTCAAAAAAAAATAAAATAAAACTGATCCATTGCTAGCTAATCCATTACAAAGAGATTTCAAATAAAAAATGTCTCTACAAAAAAAAGAACAATTAAGAGCTTTCAAAAGAAAGTAATCAAAGTCGTCAAAACTGAAGTTAATGAAAAGACGTGCTAATAAAAACAAAGAAAAATTTTATGTTGAATCAAAAAAGATATTATCAAAGGACTAAGGAGGCTTTTATTAAACACTCCGACCTTATCCCAAAGTAAAAAAAGGCCTCGAGAGTGTGCACAAATAGTAGATATTGTAGAATATATAATTGAATGACATGATTATTTTAATTTAAAACTATTTACATCATGCCATGACAGAATACGTGTGAATCACAAAAACGAATTTATGTAGCCATATTCAAGCGAATAAATACATTTTATTTCAACGGAAGAGATTAGTTGCCTAAGTGACGCATTATACATGAGGTACAGCATCTTCCCAGTACGAGATTTATGCCTGTTATAATAATTTGATGCTCGTATAAGTGATAAATGTGAGCTATACGTCCATAAAACTTGCGTCGGTCCATTGTAGATCCATCACGTGATAACGGGAAAAGCGGTCGTTGATAAAGCGTAAACAATTACTCAACATGGATCCAGAAGAAAATGCAATTCTATTTTGGTAGGGTGAACATACAAATTGCGACTTTTTTTGTAATATTAGATTTTTATCACTACGTTTATAGTTTTCTATAAGCACGATGGTTTCATTAGCACGAATATCAAATGTACCTTACAAGTGATTGATATATCTGCTAACCACTTTGATCTTAATTTAATTAGAAAAAAACAACTCAAAAATTTAGAGGGAGCCACATTGTACTTCCAATAGTACGTACTTCTCAAAGCCAAACAATAACCTACCGAATGAAGTCTAGAACTATAAAAAATCATCCTTAACGACATAAGTTACCTCAATAAATTACTTGTATTATTTTTTTTTATTATTTATTTGTAATCAAACAGCGTATAATTTTTTCTATTGACATTACATTTACATTAATAAAAAATAACAGAGTAAAGCTAACTTACATAATAATGCAAACAAGTGCAGTCAATATTTTTTAAATTGTAATAATAGGAAGCTAATAATCTTGTCGAAATTCATAATCGTTAATAAAAACATTTTACTCTTATTCGCCCAAGTTCAAATACAACTGATGACACTTGACAGTAACACAGGTTTTTTTCATTCATTAATTCAAATTAGTTAATAAAAATATAACGTCAGTATTGAATGGTCTTATGTAAGTTATAAACGATTAATTCTTTGAAAGGCGTAGGAATTAACTTTGTTTTGCTTATATTACATTTGTATACGTCCTTTTCATTTTGAAATGAATGTGTATTTATCTAAACCCTATAAATGAACGAAATTCGTGCGATATGCAGTGCTCATTACATACAAAGCGCAAGGCCGTGACCATCTATGAATGCTACTGGTAATATAGCCCGAAACGAAGAGCAATTCATCATCGCACGTATTGATACCTGAGTTCCGGAGAGGATCGATCTGGTAATTTCCTCCATGGCCACTTCGTCATAGTTGCTTTGCGAGTCTATTGTGTGGGTAGGTTTCTATAGATGCAACAAATCTACGAATACAATCAGCTTAAAATGTGTTAGTTATATATCGCTCCTTCCCATGAACAATCAAATAAACTAAATTTTAAAAAATATATTTAAAGACAGAACGTCTAATTTTTCTGGTAATAATAACCCGAACTCAAATCGGCAAATATAACTATATTTCATTGTAGTATATTTCAAAATTTGCTTACACATCAGCGATATATTGCCTAATCGAATTTTGGTTATGTAGGTAGTATGTGTGAAATTCCTATACTTGCCTATTTTAGAACAATATCACTGTGTTTTAGGAGTGTTGACAAAAACACTATGGAGAAAAGTGTATAATTCACGAAAATTTTTGGATTAATCCGCATTTGAGCAGCTTTAGTAGCAGCCCATTAACGTTTCACTGATGGGCACAGGCCTCCTCACTCATAGGAAAGAGGGTTATAGAGCATAGGACCCACCGCGCTCCACCACTGCGGGATGGCAGGTATAGTATACAAATGCATTCTCATAGTCCGATGTGACGGCAATCCGACGTGATGGTAGAGAGATCAGGCGCAGCACCGACGGCTTAACGTGCTCTCCGAGGTACGGGGGAGCACACCGCCAACTTCTCGTTGTGTGTTGCTTGTAAGTTTAAAAGTTGTTGTTTATGTTAGGTTAGAATTACATCATTACGATTGCATAAATTACAAACTGATATCTGATTTATAATATCCATATTGGAAACTATTAAAACTCCCTTCATCAAATTTCCATTAAACAATTTCCTTGTTTTCGTACATACTATGTTGTTAACAAAGTTGAAACTACAACGACTCAAACTTGTCCAATTCCGGCTTCACACGTCCGGACCTCTGAAGATGCTCGTAAGGTTCTAGTTAGGGAACAGTACACCCGAAGTTTCTGACACAAGAACGATTTGAGTTCAAAATGCTTGAACTAGACTAGCTTATACAGTTAACATACTTTGAAATATAACTTTTATATACAATATGCGATATACTCGCGCTCCTAATGTATATCATTTAACTTCACGTTTGACTGTTTTTCAAAGGATATTCGCGACGTGTAAAAAAAGCGTTGTAGATGTATTTTGAAGTTAAAACTTCTTGCTGTGCACCTTCTTTTGTTAGTATAAACGTCACGCTCGACGATCTAACATTAGTTAGAAAAATGTCAGTATTTATTGTCTAAGGGAGCGAGAAAGTTTTTGTGATAATGCGTCCCTGCTATATTTTAATTCACTATTTATTAAAACCTTACTAAAAGTTATTTTATAAATATAGAAGAACAAAGTTGTTGTGTCGTATTATTAATCTTGTCTTTATGAAGTTTTCAGTTCTGTCATGTGGTTTTCAGCACACAGAATTTAATTTTTGAGTAACACAGTTACATTTCATATAGCGGGGTTTACGGAAATGTCTACCTATCATTCCTCACACAAACACGAACGTTCAATCGATTAAGTATTCCGCAAACATTTTGTGGAAATTCAAGTGGGAAGATGCCTATTATCCGTCAGTGCACTGACATATTCTTGGCTTTAATCGTTCACTGTATAAATATAGAGATAATTTGAGATTATATTCACTAAAACTGTTCAAGAGTAACTTTACGAAACACGTCAGAATTGATTCATATTGTTTCTTATAATTCAAAATAAATAAAATTACAATTTTATTCTGTCGATAATGAAATATAATATATCCGTTATAAATGTATAAATTAAAGTCAACTCGCTATACTGTCATCGTAATATTTTAAAGAAAAGAAAGAAATAAAGAAAACTTTATTCAGAGCAGTGTGATACAATTGAACATAATGAAATTATTAATATAATTTATTTTAATTGATTGCACAGCATTTAAGCCACAACAAGTGATTCAAATGCCGTGCAACCCCTACACAGCCCCAAAAAGGCAGTACATCTCGGCATATACCGTGTGCCATACACCTGATACACGTTGCCGATTTTCACCTGCTGCCTTGTCACGGAAAGAACGTCATCTGATCCATTTCTCGCGTGCAACTTATAATACCACTTACCTGAATAATTATTCTGCTTTATAGAACTTAATTAGTTAACAAAGAATTATATTCGATAAATAATCACAATTAGACATATTATATTAATTATAACTAACTGGGAAATGTATTATAAATGTTAAATATGATAAGTAACAAAAGTATTTAGAGGGAATCACTGTATTTTGTGGATGGTTGTGATTCGCTGTATTATCTTAAAGCTATGAAATAGCTCTGTATTTTGGAAGTTAGGGAATTCTCAGTTTGTATCAACGATGTCTACTAATGTTGGACAATTACTGCGTTTTAATACATTCTATTTGGGGCACGAGAAGAAAAGTAGAATATAATAATGAAGAATCGGGGAATAGTATTTCTTACCCTATCAAATTAGTCAAATTTTCCTGGATCATAGCACATGGCTGAAAGGTATCGAACTCATGTATCAATAATGTGTAATAAAATGAATCAGAGATATCATCAGAGCGGGCGATCAGTAGTAATGGCGCCATATCTCAAACGGACGTACGTACAAGTAAGTTACACCCACAAAGGAAACGTGAACGTCGTCGACGGACACATAAATTGAGGCTGCCATTTCCGCCCCCACCGTGATATGGCGATTAACACGTTAATAACTTAGGTACTTGCTCCCTCTCTGTCACCTGCTGTCTGTCTCTTTCCAATCATCATGATTAGCAAACAATGCAATACAAGCGAAATACACTTATTGAACTTATAACGGCCATACTACTATTACAAAACCATCACAACACATTTGTTTACCATTTAGATTTAGTGAATGAGAGGTAGACCTAATGCAGATAAAAAAAATAAGTGTGAAATGGCTTCTTCAATTCCCACTATTACTTGAATCTTGCCTTATATATTACTGGCAGTTCCACGTGATTCCGGACGCATTTATTCCAAAATACTAATAATAGTCTAAATTACTTCTTACAACAGTCCCGTAACATACTCGTATTGTTAATTATTTATGTGCCCATACTGTCAATCGCTGACAATTATATCAAACTTCATAAGGTTACATTACAAAAATTACTATGATGGTAAGCTTTCTAATGTTCCCCGCCGCTTTCTTATTTTCTTCTTTCATAAGAAGTTTCTCCTGATTATAACAAATACAACAAAAAATAGTGAGCAAAATTGGTCTAGCCGTTCACGTGTGACGCCGTGATCGAGGGAAATATAACTTGTTTAAACATTCAATCGTTAAAATACTTTTTACTCATCATTTCAATCTGAAATAAAAAGATTTGAGCTCCTTACTGTGTAATCAGCTTAAAAAATAATGTTATATGAAGAAGGAATTGATTTATTTGAATAATACATGTTTTCCATTCAGATTTAAGGACTAATAGGAAAATAGTTTCGACTAAAAATAAAAAAGTTTAAGAAGGGTATTATGAACGACATAGATTAAGAAGAGGGTTTTAATTTGCAATAATAAACTTGATATATGGATAGCAATTAGCAATAGCGATATTTCCATGAAGAACTTCTTTAGGTTAACCCAATAATTCGATTAACCGTAATTAGTAGATTGATATTAATCATTAAAAGTGATTTAATGGAATCAAGTTAATGAGTATTTGCAATCAATCAAATCCCATGCGATTAGTAGCCGGTCATTAATTGATTAAAACCATGTGCAACGAATCAATGGCATACATGATGATTACTGATTTCAACAAGGTAAACCAGTTTAACATTAAAAGCCACAATTATTTTACATATTACAATAGTAGCTGTTGCCAGTGAATTCGTTTGCGTTGTGTTCAAATCTTCTTTACATCTACTATTCTAGTTTACAAGCTACTCTATTTAAATATTAGATACACGGTATCGGTAAGTATCGATTACCGATTGAAAATTTTAATGAAATGGGTATAAACAGGAAGATTTCGAGTTAATAGTAGGAATAAAAAAAAATCCTCTAAATTTAAGCATGTGAAACTATTTGTACTGTTTAGGACCCGGTATTTAACATTAACAACAGATTGTAGCGACGATCCTCTAATGGTCGCTGTGGGGAACGAACACGTACTAGCTTTTAATTGTTAAACGGGAACGGAACTATGTAGCCTTAATATATAGAAATCACACTTGATTGTTAAGTGTATAATGTTTATACATTAAATTTACTTCACAAAGCTCATCATTATTTAAAGTTCACGTGATAGGTTTCTTTATATATAAGGAGATTGAGATTTTCATTTTATTGCTAGATGATTTAACGCCCTCACTAGCGCAATTTACACTGAACTCGCTTCGCTAGCAAAGATGCTGGGTTCGATTACCGGTAGGGCTGGTAAAAGAAATTGCATTTTCTAGTTTGCTTGAGTTTAAACTGGTGGGGACTTTGCCTGAGATTAGTCACCACCGTTACAGCAAGGATTTGCCGATTAAAAGTTAGCGCGCGTCCATTTTAAACTTCATCATCGCGTGAGATCACAGTCAAACGATAACTATTCTATAAAAATAGATAGCGTAAGAAATGACGTTGCTTTTTTAATTACTTCTTATTTATAATACCAATTAAACCAGTTTTCAACCGTGACACTAAAATGTACGAGTATGAAATCTAGAAACGTATGTAAACATTGCAATTAAAAAACAACATTTTTCCTAAATTGTTGAATGTAATTGCAAGGAAAATTAACTTTGCTAAATCTCATAGCCTTAAACATGAAAGCCGTACCGGAACTAGAAGTAAAGTCCGAACTTTGATAAAATATTCAACCAGTTTTCCGCAGAATTAATTTTGTTTGATGATTAGTCAAGAGGCTATAGGTTAAACAAATTTCGAGTGTTTACCCCTGTTCATAATTTTATTAATATTAAATATAGCTTGTAATCCACTTCAAGTACTTTACTTTAAATTGGTATATATAATATTCTTTAAAAATAAGCACAAATAATAACAAAATAAGCAAAATCACGCCGTTGCATTCCCTTGACGAATTTAAATGTAAGTATAACCAGTCGAAGTTACTTCAGAGATTGCGCTACGTGGAGACTAAAAAATGACTCGAATGTTAATGATACATATTCTCTTTTATATTTACAACGCACACTCTCTCTCTCACACACACACACGATGTATAGTATAGTATATCAATCAGAATGAAATATATCCTAATTAAATAATTGGTAGCCGTAACACAACCATCCTAGGGCAATAACAACAAATTCTATTCTTCCAGAAGTTATGTGATCTTCTATGTATAATTTTGGTTGAATAAAATATATGTTTTTTCTTTTAGTTTGTTAAATAATAATTGAATAAGTAAATATGATCAAAAATCAAATGTAAGGTGAGGTAAATAGCAGCCCATTAACGTCCTGCTGCTGGGCACGGGCTTTCTCACTCATATGAGAGAGGGTTTTAAAAGCATAGTCCCACCACGCTGCTTAAATGCGGATTGGCAGGCATAGGACATAAGTGCACTCTCTATTCCTTCACTCTTATGATCCGATCAGAGAGAGATCAGGCGCAGGACCGACGGCTTAACGTGCTCTCCGAGGCACGGGGGTGGATCACACCGCCACCTTCCCAACTTCGGACAAATATTGAGAAAATCTTAATAGAAAACTTAATATTGATTTTTAAAGTGGTCCAACGCGGGACTCGACTCCGTAGTCCTGTACCGTGCAGTAGAACCTGTAGTCGAACATGCTTACCACTAGACCAACAATAAATAATAATAAATAAATAAATAAAAAAATCAAATGTATCCAATGGTGAGTATTGCACATCGTTAAGCTAACAATAACGGTTAATCCTTAATGTCCAATCCTTGCAATGAATTCTTAGGTGAAGAATTTCCAGCGCTTAAAGCGTTGAATTTTAAGCATCGCCGTCCTTTAGAAATAGTACTGCTGGTTGCAATGCGGAGTATAGGAGGAGGAGGCGTTAATGTGCAATACATTGTCCTGAATAAAAGCCTTTTACAAATTGTCATTTGCGTTCTATTGTGGCCGTAGTTTGTGTCTAAAGGGATACTATGTGTATTAAAAAGTTTAATATTTTCCTCGGTATTAAAACAAAAAAATGAAATAGGCATCATTATTGTAATTTATCTTATGGCAACACTTAATAATACCAAAAAAATAATATAATATTACGAAATGTTATGCAATACGAGATAACTTTAACGACCGGAACATTTTGTGGATAGTGTTTCCAGCTGCTTTGAGGTATAATTGTTTTAAAGAGACATACTGCTAAATTGTATAAATTCAATAGTGAACTAATAATTAATAAAGTGCAAGTTGTGGATATTTATATTGGAGAGAATAAAACTTGTTAGTTAATGTGTGCCGGTGTTTTCATTATATATATTATATATAGTACTAGCTGTTCCTGGTAGTGTTAAACGCGTAATATGTGATGCCTTTTTTAAAATAAAAGTAGCCTAATTTCTTATAACTTTATATATTTTCCGTAATAGTAGTAGTATTTCAAATTGTCAGTGATTTGCTCTAAATACTCTTTTCAATAGTAATTATTTTAATAAAAAAACGACAAATATACAAATTCAACCAAAATTTAAATTTTAAAATATTTAATAGCAATAATATATTCCGGCATTAGAAATCTGAAATCAAATACGTAGTTAGAATAATTGCGCTAAAGCCAGTCTGTTTAGCAACATAATATAAATATAGTGTCGAGAAATTGGAATCTTACACTATAGAAGAATTTATTTTGGCAATAACACTAACAATACTCAAATCTTTTAGAACCAAGAAATAAATTCAGAGATCGAATATTTCCTCTTCAGCAATATTTATTTCAAAAGTCCCAGGATCACCAGTGTAAGGCCTCTCATTGTTTTTGGAACCTGCACCTTTGACCTACTATGCCAAAAATACATTCATTTATCGGGAAGGTCACATTTACAATAAAAATTGTAATTAAGGATGGTCTATATCAGTGTTTATCAAACTTATTTCTTTTACCTTTTCATTTTTTATACAGCCCTAAAACTTAAAAACTACAATTTCATTACTTTTGTTATATTAATCGGTTCTGATGTTTAAACTTACGTTCTAAACTAGAAGTATTTACTAGTGCGAGCAAACAAAACCCAACTTTATATTATTAATATTATATTTTATTCAAATTAAAGGAAACAACATAAACGTGTAATCAGTTTTCGTTTTTATACTAATCTCATGAGGTGAATGAATTTGATGTTATTGAATAAGTTTGTTGATATCAGGTTTACTCAAAAATAACTCAAAAGTAACTTGCAAATCACTTCCCTCTTTGGTAAGCAGCGTTGTTACAGCGCTAAACCGACGTTCACACAAATATGATGATAGGATGCTATCCAATCATTCAACGATAGACCACAATCCAGGGTACATTCTGTTACATTCCTAAATTCTATATTAATAACGCTGACTTGCAACTATCGACTGCTATGTCAGTCAAGATATATACCATCAGTCAGAGATATAATGCTATCAAATCAGTAGCTCTGCTACAAACAGTTATTCGTTCTGGTAATTAGTCGAACTACTGTCCGAGACTACGGACCTGGTTTCTACCCGCCGGTCTGGACTAGCGATGAGGCTAAGATTCTGACCATATAGTCGCCGATAGACCTTTTGAAGGTCCTCGCGAATCGCTGGATAAAGTAATTCTAGTAAACTGTCAAAGTTGTGAGAATTACAATATCATAAAAACATTTAATAAACTAAGTTTCTAGCTAGTGTAGTGTTTTCTTTTATAAACACTGAGGCCCTGAGACTAGCAATTGGTTATTGTGTAGTGTGGGCTTTAATTTTAGTGAAATTTAAAATACTATATAAACTAAATAAAATCATACAACGCTCCTCCCCCCATTTTTTCTGGACCCTTTAATGCCCTCCCATAGGTTTCAAAGGGCCCACTTTGAGAAAGACTGGTCTATATACATATATAGTATAAAATTATTTTGTACTTTTTTGTATTAATATTATTCTTAATTGCATTTTTTATGCATTGTATTATATATAAAATAACTCTAATTTAATAGAATTCTAATATATTATAGCTATATATATGCCTTAGTAATAATTGGAAAATTGACAAATTTTTATGTAATTATTGTATGTATTTTTAAGGTATTTAAGGTATATATTGATGTAGTTTTTAAGGTATATAATAATGGTTTGTTCCCCAAATAATAAATAAATTATAAACAACTCAAGTCGATAAATATGGAAGTTTTTTATTTTATTTATGGTAAGTTTATGTATTCTGAAGAATAATTTTGGGTTTCCGGGATACTTGTATACTATGTGCTTATCAGCGGAGATAGAATATATTTTTTTGGTTTTTATAGATAGATCCAGACAACTATGGCAGTTATGGAGCTCCTCTGAAAAAGAAAAATGTACAAGTGTCAATAGATACAGTTCAATACTGAGCAAGGCTATCCTGTTTGTGTTGTCATCCGGTCTCCAACGCTTTGCAATTTGATCAAGTGCAGTTCTCTATGTGTCGTATCCGGAGGCGGGCAGTGAAAAAGCAAAGAAAAAACTGCTTTACTGAAGTTTAAACGCTTCTCACGGACTTTCACAGTGAGATCAATACTTGTTTATTATTTATAGGAAGCTATTTTAATGACATATAAATGTTTATTCGATTTTTCATAGGATGAATCTAAGAATTTTAGATCATAGAGCTCTTTTTTCTTAAAAATCGCGTTTTTAAACAATTCAGACTCGATTCAAACATTCAGTGTTCTGTTTCTCTTTGTGTTCATGTATTATAAAAACACAAAATCACATTAACTAACAACTTTCATTCTTTCCACTATTTAACTATACAGAACTTGCACTATACTAATAATTACTTCGCTATTTGAATTTACACAATTTCTATTTGAATTTGCACTACTTCTCTTAAAACAACTACTCCACGAAACACAGTTCGAAAGACTCCCTTAACTAAATGGTTCCGTTCGTTAAATTTACATCGTATTGCACAACATTTCGCAATATTGCATAATGTTTTGGTGTTTTTAAGTGTTGCCACTACATAACTCAAAAACGCCCAACATTTCAGAAATATCAGTGTTATCATCCAACCATCAGTATTTGTATGTAGTCTAACACAATGGTTTCGGAATTTTTTATGGTGGAACAATGAAATGGATCAGTTAGCCTGATTATTAACCTTATATTTCCTTTGGTAATTAAATATTTTGGGGTTGCTTTTTTAATACAGCTAATCAAAAAGGGTTCGTTCGATCGGGTGAACAATTATTCTCAAGGGGATATACTTGCATTACAAATTTTATATATACTCGTATTTACAAACAATATTTACCTAACATTACAAGAATTATTAATTCCTTAATATTAAAACATTTTTCCTTGCTACTGCTATAGCTCACATTTTCCCTACAATATACCTGCCTAAAATACTTTTTTCTAGTTATACACTCCAATTACTTTTTTTCTATGGAATGAATTTAAAGAATTTCGTGCTAGATGGTGTAGGAATCGACTTCATTATTATATTTATATTAGGTGTTTCCATTTACTCTTGCAAGAATATAGAAATACTATAAACAGTGTATGGAATACTAATTTGTGTTTACGATAAAAGTTATTTCAGAGGTACAACACAATTTCCACAACCTTTTAAAACAGAAATACACCTTAAGGTACGTAACGGCTTTCATAAATGCAAAATAAGAAAAAATAGTTTGAATGCCATCAACGATAGTCAACGTACAAAGGAGAATATGAATCGCGAAATGCAATCGGGCGAGTAACCCTAGACGTACGAAAGATTGAATGACCGATCATTTTCACAGCCGTTACAGCAGAAATTTTTCACACTAAAACTGTAGATTTTAACACGAAAGTGTTATATGCATTTCACGTCCTTGGATATACAATTTAAAATTTTCCATTTTTTTTTAATTTTACAACAAAATAAATGACACTGTGATAGCATCCTAAAAAAAATCTTTTAAATTGTGTCACTATTATCCTAAACCAGTATTGCGATTTATGGAAAAATGAGAAGATGAGAATTGTGTCACTATTATCCTAAAGCAGTATTTATTGAAAAATGAAGACTTACGCATATTGTACTTTTTGGGCGAATGAATTTTAGTATTCAAATAATATTGCGTTTTTCTGCACTTTTCAAAGTTTATCTTTTTATAAAATTTTGTCACTGTATAAAGGTCAAATCAGTATGTTCACAATTCAGGTTCACTCGATTATATTTCATGTTTCTTTGGTTCGCAAATACTCGTACATGGACTCCAACCGGTTGCAAATTTTATGGCCAATTCAAAGTTAACATTAGTAAGCGTAAATATTTGGTTACGCTTACTAAAGTTTACTTGCCAGTATTGCTAAAAGGGATATCACAATTTCTAACGTTCACATTAAAAGGAATGAACTGTTTTATAGAAATTGTCTTATATAAGCTTTTTTGAACTCATAAATTCGACTCCGGTATTATAAATGGGTCAATTTTTTTAAAACTGACGATGAAATTACGCAGGTAGACGATTTTCATCTCTATATTATTGATGGTGCCTTATTCAATGTTTGAAAATAGAGTGCGTTGCCACCTTGGAGTGGTGAATAATGATATTTTCCAACACAAAGGCGTAGAGATATTACCATTACCTCTTTATCCATAACACACGGGCTCACTCCCACTGACACAAATTTATATACAGGTAAAATAACATGGTTTATAATAATTTAGCAATAAATTCCAAATAATGTTGACTTTGGAGCAGTGTTTTCCGAACTTTTGTAGGCCTTGGCCCACCTCACCATTTCTAAAATTGTTATGCCCTTACATAGTTTTTAACCGTTAAAAATTTATTTGGTCTTTTAAGAAATATAAAGGATAAGGTTAAGGAAGAAATCACGATAAAATTGTTAGTAAAACATCGTAAATAAAAATTCAAAACTTATATGGATGGAATGGATGGAAAACTGAAATTCAAATAAATCATTGTGATCCTTGACTCCGATTGAAAATTGCCCAACTTTAACTATAAATTTACCCACCAGTGGGCCGTGCGCCCTACGTTGGGGACCACTGCTTTATCATGTTTGTTGTATTAAGATTCTTGTAAGAAGCAGGTCAAACTTTTCAGTTGAAGATATTATTTTATATAGTACCGAAATGGAAAGCTAATTTACCTAGAATTAGTAAAGAAGTCTTTGTAAAAATGATTCTGCAATATAATTATCACAAAAGAGCTATTACCCGCGATGCAAAATCCCAACGGCAACAGTGCTTACTTTGGAAATGGCAAATTTTTATCTCCTATCAAGCACCGCAAAAGAATTTTCTAAAATACTTTCTTGCTCGCTTATATTATGTTAAATAAATTTCATTTAAGAATTTAATCTCTTTTTAAAACTTTATTGTGAAAATTACTCTGCCTATCAATCTATCTAAGTATACAGATCAAGATGGCCGCTGGCTCATTTTTGGTAAGAGGTAATATTTTGTAAAGAGAACTTATTTTATTAAGGAATGATTACTATATATCTTAAAATACTCTCTCCTATGAGTGACGAGGCCTGTGCCCAGCAGTGGGATGTATGGGTTGCTACTTACCTTTCTATATATATCTCAATAGATTGACTTCTATTTATATGTTTCTAAGTAGATAAGTGGGTAATTCAGTACTAATTTTTCTTTGTTGGTGTCGACACCATATTAGCAAGTAGCAGCCCATTAACGTCCCACAGCTGGGCACAGGCCTTCTCACTCCAAGGAGCGAGGGTTTTTAGAGCATAGACCCACAACGCTGCTTCACTGCGGATTGGCAGACCATATTAGCCATATAGAAATTAGTATAAATGGTATGCTATTTATTATATGATTAAGATGTCATCACTATCCGATAAAGCATGAATCAGTTGCTTCATATTTTATCGGATAGTGATGCTACCATTTTTGGATTCATGACGAGTAACATATTCATTTTATAAACTATACAGCCCTAAACAAAATACTGAAATATTACTAATAAGAAAAAGTGCAGCCACTGTAAACACGTAGAAGCGAGACGAAAAAAAAGCAATAAATTCAAGCCTTTATGTCCCATTACAGGGAGAGGAGCGCTGTTATTGTTTCGAAAACAATTAGCCGCAATGATTTATTCCGAGCGATGAAATGAGGGTATAATGGAAAAAGGATTTTTCAATGGTTTTAAAAAGGCAGCGGGAAAAGTTCTATACATAAGGTATTTAATGTTTCAAATATGGAAACAATTTTAATATTGCAGTACTGCATAATGTAGAAAAAAATCACCCTACACAGTATCTAGTCTAATATATAAAATAATCGTGTCATGTTCGTTCGCATACTCCTCCGAAACCGCTTGACCGATTCTTATGAAATTTTTTATGCATATACAGTAAGGCTGAGAATCATCTATTATCTATTTTTCAAACGTCGAAATGGGGTGATACACCCCAAAATTTGATTTTTTATTTTTTTGACAAAAAGTTTTTGTCATACAGCGTACAAAAATACATACAACCCTAAATTTTCACCTTTCTATCACCAACCCCTAGTTGTTATTTGCGATAATACTAATAATATGGCAAAAGAACGTTGGCTAGGTCAACTAGTATATCTATGAAATTATGCATAATATGAAGTTTAAGCACGAAAACATACGTGTTAAAGAATTTATTAATACGCCGAATGAAGTAGATAAAGATTAATAAAAATCTTAAGTATAATGAAAGTAACATGTATTTGTTAGATTTTTAAGGGTGATTTACGCTTAGTAGATGTTGACATTGAGATTTTTTTTATGAAACTGGAAACAATATTTACAATGACACCATCTATTTATCACTTACATTCACTTTGCTACAGGGATCATTTGCTACATATTACCAACATCATAATGATTCTTATTTGCAGGCATCCTTTTTATGGGGATGAAAAGTTAGGTTAGGCTGAAAGGCTTTGTATCGTGGCAATGTTAAAAAGTTTAGTAGAAGCGAATATCAACAGTTAGCCGTCAACCACTATGATTGAAGAGGTACTTTTAGGAGACGAAGGTCAAAATACTTAAAAGAATCCACGTGTATATCCATCCGGCCACCACAGCTCATACATAGAATGCAAGATGTAAGTTCTAAAATCATCATTTAGAGAAATTGGCACCCTTAAAATACATGAGTCGTTCGCTATAAATCACTTGAAATCCCATCAACTGTCACTTCACAGTGTGAAGCACAAATCAAACAAAATTAATGAGACTGACACTAATCCTTACTCAATCTTTCAATCAACACTCCAAGACGACGAGTTAATGATTTATTGGATTATTTTTGATGAGTTTTAGTTAATGTAATTTTATAAACATTTGGTGATTTAGAACATATGGAATTAATGAACTCAATTCAGAACTCGTGCTTAATGCTTTTTCAATTAAAAAGGTTCTAGAGGTTCTAGATTCCACTGTCGACAGAGCAAAATAGTCAATTGCATCCTCTAATTTGTCTTAACTGACTTCGGCCGTGTCTAGTTACTTCTCTACCGACAATAAGACAAATGTGGTGAATAATGTTTGATGTTAATACATTTTTTATACATAAAAATTCAATTCTTAAATTTATATTGGGAAAAATTAAATAGCGCCATCTATTGCAAACTCAGAAGAAAGTCTTTGCTGTATAATAAGTTTAAGAAGTATCTGTTAGATGGCGTGGGAGTTTACTACAATTTCTGTTTATTATTATTTTTTTACAATATGTTGTACAAAGAAAAGATGTTGCAATTTTATTATTTCTGCACAAACAATAAAAAAAATGGTAAAATTCGCGTTCAATATTGAGTCAATGACAAACATAAATGATTTTTTTTAATTCACAACGAGAACGCCCGCAAGGTGGTCTAGTGTTGATTTAGCCAACAAAAACATTTGTCACCCCGTTCATTCGCCACTCACTCGACGAGCAGTTGATTTGTTGGAATCTTTCCGACGATTTCTACGACATTTCTCACGCCTTCCGAAATTCTTTTTAGAAACACGTATTACGGATATCTGACACAGTCAGGGATGACATTTAAACTTCCGCTATGAGAAATGTGGGTTTAGAGAAAATCTTGATTATTTCTTTCCACACATTGCATCTATGACTGCATAAATTAATTTTTATTTATTGCTGACAAGTTAGCGTTTGACTGTAATTTCAGCTAATGGCAAGTGGCTATAGTCTAAGATGGAAGCGAGCTAACCTGGTAAGACATAATTCTCCTCTCATGGTACATATTTTTTGCTTGGCGACACGTTTTTGCAGGTAGCTCTCCACTGTCAAAGACTTCCATCAGTTCAAACTTAGAAAAATTAGAAAATGTGAAACGAGAACTCGTACTACAGTGCCAGCGAGACCATTTAACATTTTTATTAGACAAATTACTTTGTTGCACAAGCGCATCATTAATAACTCTTACTCAATGATCACTCTCATTTAGATTCGAAACCATTGCGAATTATATGCAATAAATTTAATAAGACTAATTCCTAAATAAAATATTTATAAACTTACGACATCAATTCCCCTGAATCCCGTAATTATGATATCAAATGCTGCTAAACTTACCTGAAACAAAAAGAAAATTATAAGTCTAATTTTCAAATACATATATTGTTTAACAATTCCGTCGCACAGGGAATAAATGGAAAATACAAGCAACACAATTCAGCGTACTAATTAACTTCTTAAGCACAATGTATTTTACTTCCTTGATGACATAATAAACATTGGTAAGGTGAGACGCTTGGCACATTTAAGATGAAGCAACTGAATAAATACAGCTAACAATTAACGATAGTGTTGAATGACAAAATTGATACAAGTCACAAAAGGTAGCGAATAACAATTAACTAATTTCATATTTCAGACAAATCCTGGTCATAGGATTGTAACTTGCGAATATTTATTTTATTTAAATTCATCATATTTAATTTTTTTTTTCCGTATCCTCTATGCAAATGAAGAAAATTAAAGTATATGTAAGACAAATTAACAACTTTAAGGTAATCGGTGTTATGCAGTATATTATTCGAAACTTTCCATGAATCATATGTAGCCCTTAAGATAGTTACTAATATTCAATGGAGATCCAGTCTCCATTGAATATTTAAAGAAGAAATTAAAAAAAGAATAATTCCATAACAATGGCAGAATATAAACGGTTTAATACGGATGACCCAGTGCTGGAAACCGATTCCCTCACTTATAGGAGGGCGGGGTTATTTGCACAGATCGACGACACTGCGGGTTGGTAGGCTGATAGGAATAGTAATTACAATATAGTAAATTCAAACCAATTAAAAAAAACTAGTTTCGTTAATGGGCCCAATTATTTTCTATATATTTCAATGTTAAAAATATTTTCATGTCAACATGGATGAAAGGAATTTTTACCATCATCCTGCATTGTTAACATGTCTTACCTGTCAATGGAAAATAATCATTTCTGATCACGCGGATTACGGCACGAAGATCTTGTACTTTATGAAAATTACATTGAACGTTGCAGTTATATTGATAAACAACCGTCAAATTAATAAAAGCGTCTTTGAAATGTATTTTGACAGTTAGTAAAACATAGATAGATAAACAAACTCTTTATTGCATACTTTTAAAAACAAAAGTAACAATTAAAACTAATTTTCAGTAAAAAAATATACAAAAGATGTCAACGGGCGGCCTTATCACTATGTAATGATCTCTTTCAGGCCATATAATTTGCTCACAACACGGAAATCAACGAGTATCTGGAGACGCTTACTATCTGAGCGGAGGTTAATACTACATAGCTAAATATAAAGAATGCCTAGATATACCAAATATCGTGTTACATTCCATTTTTTTCTTTTATATACCTATACTTTAAATCTGCAATGTGACATTTTATTTAACTATGGTGGCTAGGTCAGTTCCATCTGAATGAGTGTTCTCTAAAGCCGGACAGGTTCTTAAATAACAGAGAAGCAGATTGCAATCCAAAAGGGTAATTGTTTTTGCAAGGTTTATAGAAAAAGTACTGGGATTTATTAATCTTACATGTAAGGATGGTATAAAAGAAAAAGCTGCTATTCTTTACGCGCAGATGCTGAACATGGCGTTTGGGTCGTAGGGTCTTGGACTATTTTTGGCACAAATAAACTTGATTGACATAATTAACCTGATCCCTATTTAATATTATGGACTAGTTATATACAAATACTAAAGATATTTTATATATTATTTTTTATAGCTACTTAAGATATTTTTAAAATATAGATATATCGTAAAGATCGATATAACACTACGATATATTAAATCAAAAAACAAAAAATAGATATTTTTTTACATGAACATACCTACTAGCCAGCTATCCAAATCCGCTATCGAAAAGGTATACTCGTATTTCAAAACCTTATGAAAAACTAAAGAGAACATGTGCTGAGAAAGTGAGGGGAGTTACAGCAGTGGCTTTACCTCTCTTCACTCAACCCACCTGATTATATTCCAGTGAAAGATAACATGTTCCATAGGATAAAAAAAACTGGTTCCGCTTACATTTTCTGGACCAAGCCAGAAAATGTCGCGACATAACTCAGGCAGGCATCTTGGCACTTGAGGAGCAAACCACACGCCATCACAGACATGTGATTCACACTGCGATTAAAACCCTACTCTCCTGACGTTTGACATTTTACACTGTCTTAATTTTAATGTTTGTTTTATCGATACAAACGAATACTGCACTATATAATACATTTTCCAGGAATTTATCGTCTCCAATTAGCAATTGTGCGATCATTTAAAATGTATAAATGAGGTTAGGTAAAATGTTTCCTACGGCTAGTGGCTTAAAATACAATAAATAAAAATTAACAAATTCACACATTTCTTTCAAAACATTCGAAATCTAATTTATTTCTTAATTTAATTTAGTAAAACTATATTTCAAACATAACTAAAATTGAAATAAATGAAAAACAACGCAAACGTACAACTGAGGACTATTAGAGCGACTAAGCTTTTATTGATGCTAAAGTAGATTTTAGAACCCTTAATTCCTGAAGTTTAGGGACGCTGACAACAAAGTAATACATGAATCAATCAAAGTTTATGTATCGAAACACAAATATTGAACCACCGGTTGATTTATAAATAAAACTCAAACGGATTGAATTCATTTTTATGAAAACTTATTTACACAATTTCCATCAAATTGAAGGCTTATCAGGTGGCAGTGTTTTGCAATGCATATTGAATTGAAACATCGTCAATTATTATTCAAAGTGAATCCAGAATAAATTTTAAAATTTGATTGTCTATACAGCACAATCAAATTTTAAAATTTATTCTTATTGGACCGATGGAACGAAACTGTAGTGGTTGTAGTTAAATTTTTTTCATTATATGCAAATGTTTAACCTATTTTTTACTTATTCATAAAAAAATGATTTCATTAGATATAGTGAATTAAATACCTATTACCCTTATATCGTCACACTAAATTTTAAGAAGCGATATTCCTTTTGTATTTTGAACAATTAGAAAGCTTTCTAGAAAATATATTTATTTATTAAACAAACATCGAATTTTAAAGTAACTAGAAAATAGACAGATTTTCGAGTGCAAGTAATTTGTAACGTGCTGTAAATAGGCACTGATATAGAAAAGTGGGCAGAGGAGTACATGGGCAAAAATACTTTTTTTTAAATAGTACTTTTTATAAATAATTACAGTTCTCCTCAGTCTGAGCCCAAAAGATGAGAAGTATGCGTATCTTCTCGGTGTTTATATCTTTAGATGACGGACGGAAATTAAGAGAACTACCCTTCTTATTCTCATAACAAATCACGTTTGAGCATACCCACAAATCAACGCGAAGATAAAAAATTACATTCTATAAAACATACATACGAGTATGTCATTCACACTAATTCGAATCAGTGAAGTAAGCCATGCCACATTAATCATACAATTTTTGACCCAATTAAATCTGTCAAGGGAAATTTGTAACTGACTATTGGCTATCATTTTTGGCAAGTTGAAGGTTATCACTAACTAAAATGCAAAGTAAATTTCCTTATAGTCTAAATGCACAATTTTTTTTTTAAACATTAACATTAAACTCCTATTCTGTGTAAATTTTATTCGCTTTTCAATGCTAAAATAAAATCGTTATTCATTAATATAAAGGCAAATACAGTGGCATAGTTGTTCAAAAACAATTTTTGAGAAAGCTAACCAGTTTAGCGTTTATTTATTCGAGCACATTACCAAAGCTTTGTACAAAATTTTAACCTATGCATCATGGTGTACTTAGAAAGTTACCTTCAGAAAATATTTCTAATGAAGTGACGATACGTCAGAAACATTCGTCACATCCTTTCCTTTTATTGCCAAGTATCTGACAATTTGTGTTTATGACGATTTAATATAGAAGGCTATCGTACAATCATGAGTCTTATGCTCTACTAGCTGTTTCCCGTCGTGTGACCCGCGTAATCCTAGATATTGTGGAAATATGGAGAATTTCGTGACCGAAAAAAGAATTTTCAAGTCAATTTGCTGATAGATTAGAAAAGATTAAATCTTGTAATGAGGGGGTAAGTTTAGTTGTCTAAAACCTTTAAGGCCTTTCTAACGAAATCGGCTTTGGACACATTGGTTTCTAAGTCTACAACGGACATAGGTAGAAACAATTTTTGTGGTTTATATTTATTACCAAGGTGTCTTACAAGAGCTCGAATGTTTATATTCATTTGACAATAAGTATTTTCGTTAATTCTTAGTAAATTAAAGACATTTTATTGAAGAGTCTTCACTGTAGAGACGAGACTGTATAATTGAGAGATTATTTCTTGAACTTTTTTTACGTAACGAATTTTCCTTTCAAATAACATATACTTTGTTAATCAACATTTGTTAGTTTATCTTTTAAATTATATTGGGTTATAGTTGGGTTTGGTGCTGAAGACTCTCGAATACTTGTATTTCAATCTGTACTTTTTTCCTTTAGAAATTTGTACCATTATGTAATTTGGAATTCAGCATATTGTAGAATTTTTTCACGATATTTAATTATCTTCTTTGGATCGTTTTGTCAGTCATGGTAAAGAATGATATTGGATTTTTTTGCGTAGTTCACCCTACACCAAAGATTCTTTTCAATGAAAAATTCAAAGATGCCTACTAATCGTGATTCAAGTCAAGGATTCCATGGCACCGAATTACGCACTCTGCATATTAAGCCAAAACGACTGAATATTACTCAGTTACGTTATTTAAAAAGCCTTTTAAGCCAAAGCTTAGGACAAATCCACCAAACCGATGCAATCAATATACGTCTTTGGACCTTAGCCACGCAAACCTCAATGAATAATCACCGTACCTGTAACATGTAATAAACGGGTTGAGGCTGTAGGGCGTGCTCTAGATTGGAGCGAACATATGTAATTATCCCGGAAGTACAACAAATCCCTTAAGACAACTATTCAAATTAATCCAGTAATTTTCAATCAATTTAATAGGGTTTAATACTCGGCAAATTAATTACATGAAACAACGAACGATGGTAGGCACTTTTCCAATGTTTTAAGAATTAGGTGAATATTTATTGACTTTGAATTACAATGATCAAGTAAAATTAAAATTAAAGTCTATTCGTACACTATTTTGTGCCAACTCATCCATAGAAAGAAAGAAACATAAAATTTCATTTATGTGGAATTCAATGCTTCACTTTTAATATTTTACACATATTCTTCACATATTAATAATTTTGCTTTAGTTTTACTCAGTATATAAAAATACCAAGATGTTTGTATAAGGGGAGAACGTGAACTAATAATAGTAAGTAATGCAAAATACCTAAAAATCCAAAAATGTATATAACACTGAGAAATAAAAGATACGGGATTAATTCTTTTTTTTTCCAAGTGAGAAATTACAATAGTAGTAGTAATTTACCCACTATTCGTAATAACAGCAAGTAAAAAATATTCGTTTTGTATGTAGGTAGTTAAAAGAAAAAGTTTAAATATCCGGATAACCAGGCAGTTGATAATCGATATGCGCTGAGGACGGACGTGCGGACGGAGCGGAAATTAATTCGATTCCTCACTATTCGTTCACAGATCGCGCTGATATCCAGCGAATATTGGAAAAACGTACTCATTTCAAATAGTTCTTTCTCATAGGAAGTTAAACTGTTCAAATTCCTCACAGATTCAGATAGTTGTAGTTATATAAAAATACTATAAGCGAAGCAGTTGTTCTTTTGTGAACCCATATATAAGCGCTTCAGTACTAATCCCAAGCGGTACCAATGACGATTCAAAAGAGCTTTTTAAGCCTACTTGAATAAAGAATATTTTGATTTTACAATGCCATAACGATACAATTTACAATGTACCATGCTATCGTAAATGTATACAATCGTTTACCGACAAATAATTTATCATATTTTAATCAATTAACTGCCATGGTAATGTAAGCTTAAAGCGTGAACACTTGCAAAATTTTGAAAAAAAAAACCACAATAACCTTTTGTTTGATAGTATAATTATTAGATAATGAGTATTTACAATCTGTTGATATAACTTAATATAAACTGTATATAACAGTTGATTAACCTGGCTTGAGCATGACTGACATTTATCGCAATGAACCACTTACGCGTATTACGTATTTTGTAAATGGTGGAATAAACGAAGAAAATGGTAGGCATAGTATATAACTTGTGAACATGATAATGGTAGTGAATATTGTGACAGAGCAACCTTTAAGTAAATTCGAGAAAATATATAGTTCGAAAAAGAAATGAGTTGATGTTTTACAGTGACGCTCCTACGCCCATTTAAGTGTTATAATGAATTATGCCTAATGCATTAAATTAACATCAATGCAATTATTATTATTAATACAACAATTTAACCTTCAGACACCTAAATGGATAACAAATCAAAAATGCATACATCTAATCCCCTGTATTACCCTAATGCATACGCAACTCAATTAAGGCGACTCACACTTGGCAAGAGACCAAGTTACCGAATCATTAATTTGAATCTTATTCCAATGAATTGAAGTAGTAAATACAGTGTTCCGAAATCTAAGACGCTATGCAAGAAATATGAATCTAATATAAGTAAACTATCTAAGAGTCAAGCCCAATGAATGAATAAGTGAATTTTTGATAAGAATTTCTGGTATTTATCATCTCTGGGTTTTCATAAAAAACTCTTGCATAATTGCTGATTAATATTTGTCATTGTGTAGACTACCATTCGGAAGTAAAGTAGCGTAGTTAAGCTATACTCTGACGATCCACTCTCCTATGAGCGAACAGGCTTTTGCATAACAGAATGACGTTATTAGTCTGTTAATAACCTTATCTTCTCATACTATATTATTACAGTTAAAAAATCCTACTACTACTGGACATATTTTAGGACAAGTCAATTCCAACGCCACCTAGCACAAACTTCCTAATTATATTAATTAATTAATTCCTATTCCTATTCCTATTATATTAATTTTAATGGCTCATATTATTTCAATGGATATTTCACAAAATTATTACGAATTTAAAAAATGTATTTGAACTGCGCAAGATAATTGAAAAAGTATTTTATTAACAATTAAAGATTTGATACACAGGGGGAATGTGAACAAATAGTAAGGATTGGAAAAGGAACTAATGCGCTTTAAAATTAAAGATAAAACTAAGTACTTTTAACTCTAACGGAGTGCCAAGAGTCAACAACATATACAAGCAGACTCAAACTTTCCCGTTTTTATTATTTGTACAGACAATGTCCATAGTCAGGCTGCAGTATCGATTCGTGTCTATTTCCGGACTTTAACGTGTCGTATTGCGAACCGTGAGTGTTCAGAGATGAACATTGTACAATGTAGATCACTTATTTAATAGACGCAAGAAAATAAATCAACATTTTTAATCATTAAAAAATATTGGCTGTAAAAAATTTAATTCAGTTCAAACTAATCGATAAATCTTGATTAATTTTGAAACCATGCAACCGATATTCTCCAAATAGGTTTTATTAGTAATGCGAAGGTGTCTTTTTCAAACTATTCGCGATAGACATGTAATTTAACAAAATGAATCCTTTCGGAATAAAACCTGTCCTATAGTCAAAATTTCCCCACATTCCCATGGGACCGGATCGGATCGGATCACACATCGTAATTTTGCTGTATCTATTGACGCCACTATGACAGTCACTGTCCTTTTTCCAGCTAACCGTGAAATAAAAGCATTTGTAAATGTTATACTAATTAAAAACAACTCAGCAGAACCAACCAATTAAAATTTTATCCATCTTTTCATCATTTAAGCAACCCATGCAAGACTTGGGTTAAACGTTTTAATTCTTATTACTATTTATTATTTAGGTGTTTATATTAATATAAAAAAGCTGAAGTGTTTGTTTGATCGAACCCGCTAACTGAAGTAACTACTGGTTTCAATAAAAAAAAAATCGTTTAAGTCTAAGGAGGAGACCAGTATCAGTAGAAAAGTTGCAAAATGGAAGATATTCTTTATGAAAAGTGCTGTTGCATGCGCTACGTTGAGCACGGGTTAATGTAACGCAACGAACATGTTAAAGGATTTTTTTCTATTCAAAAGTTAACAAGAATTCTTAGATAAAATGGCTATAGCTATAATAATCGGTAATCAAATTTAATTTCTTTGTTATATATGACGCAGACGATGTCGCGTGGTTCAGCTAGTAAGCCTTTAAAATCAAAGTAAGTACCATTCGCTACTTTGTAGTAAATTCACCCGTTAGAGATGAACTGAACAATTTCCGGCTATAGCAACGGGAACAAGCTTATCTTTTCTCGCCATTAGTCGATTGAAAGTGATACTTTTGTTTGTAGTGCCATGTGCGGCAAGAAGCTTGCTTCGCATTGTTTTGTTCCAATTCTAATGGATCAAGTTAAAAGCGATCACATGTACGGCTCTTAAATATTCAAAATAATTTCAAATATTCTAAAAGGTTTACGACCAATCACCAAAGGCTTTAAAAATATGAAATGATAACATAGGAATCCTATCATTTTTTGTTACGTCGTAGAACTTTAAGTCGCAACATGTTTCTATTGTGTTCATAGGCTTATTAACCACCATTTCAAATTAATAATAATATATTTACTCATAAAAACAAATAAAACTACTATTTATATAAAACTAACGCTGAATTCATAAAAATTGAGAAGGGTTGTGACTTTTATTATATAAACACCAACGCACATTAAATAAAAACATTTACTCTCTCCACTATTTAAATATACACAATTTGCACTATACTAATAATTACTTCATCATTTGAATAAATACAATTTAACACGAATTCTCTTTTAAAACAACTACACCAAAAGACTATCTTAACAGAATTGTTTCGTTCGTTAATGTTAGCTCGTATTCCATAACATTTCGTAAAAATTGTACAATGATTTTGGTATTTTTAAGAGTTGCCACTGTATTACTCAGTAACTCCCAACATTTCAGAGCTATCCGTGTTTTTACCCAACTATGTATAGTCTGACGCGTTGGTCAGATGAATTTGTTATGTCGTGACGAATTTGTGGTGAATTGTTGCTGACAAGAAATTGAGTACACAACCATACCTTGTGTAAATAGTAATATGATCATATCTTATGTAAAAATTCCTGACAGCGCCAAACTAAGCGATCGCATTGAATGATTTATTTAAGTAAAAACTTCACATTAAACCGCTGTCTCTTATTAAATACACTACGTCATTGTACGTATAACACAAAATGAATACTGAGGCTACAATGTGATCCGCTTATTTGCGTTTTATTTGTTTGTTTGTTATGAAGACCTGGAAGCGACCGCTGTGACTTTCATGTCACTATTTATGGTTGCACATTTCCCTAGCGCAATGCGACCCTTTTTAGAACAGGGTGTATTATCATAGTTGATGCAAAAATGATAGAAGAGTAGGATGAACATGAATGATGATTAAAGAAACAAATATATAAATACTAGTGAAAGAAACTATACACATATATTCACTTATATCACTTTACTATTTGAATGAACACTACTTGCACCGATTCTCTCTAAAAATAACTAATCCAAAAGGCAGCCCGTAATACAATGTTCACTCTATTTTTTTACCGATTAATCTTGTACAATAATGTAGAGTTTTAGGTGTTTCCACCTAATAATGTGGAATCTAACACTCGCTGACCCTCGATACTTCGTTTGCGTACTTTTAAATATAGCACTTAAAGTACGCGGCCATCTATTTGATGCTTATGTGTCTTTGTTGGAAGCAGAATTAATACCTAACGATATTTCAGTTAAAAAAATCTAATATTTTTTTATTATAGAATAAAATGCTATGTCCAAAGTCGGAACACATTCACCAAAAAGAAAAAAATCAGTCTAATTATTTCAACATTCATCGCGGTTAAACAGTATGATTTTTTATATCGCCATCGTACCAATACAGTGGCAATAATTCCAGACATGCATTGCGGAAGTTTTAGCAAATATTTCCCCACATCAAAAATTTATACAGAGTATAAAATTCGAAATATCTTTATTCAAGTAGGCCTATACAGCATTTTTGCATGATTAGATATCGTTCTTTTTATAATATATTATTTCAACGTATGCCTGATGATGATTTTATTAAAGAACTACTTACTATCTAAATTTTCGAGGATTCCTTCGTGCCCTATTCCAAGAAGAGCCCACAACAAACTCAGTCAGGTGTACTTTTTTTCTCATCATCATAACAATATATATGTTAAGTTTATTCTATATGGATTAGAGCAATTCTTTCACTCCCATGCTTTTTAAGCTCAAACTTTATTGCATTTATTCTGAATTGTTATTTAAATGTTAATAAAAAAAACCTACTTTATTAATTAATAAAATAACACAGACAATGTCGCGAGCACCGGTTCAATAAATATTAAACACTTTATTACTAAAAATAACTTTCCACTCAACAAAACTCGATTGAATAGTCCATTAACGAACAGAAAAAGTGCTATAAAAGCGAAGAAAATAAAATTAGGTGCCTATTCGCGAAGTAGTGGATACAATTTGTACCGTACGTAAGCTAAACTGGGCGATAAACATTGCAGAAAGGCTTGTTAGAACGAACAAGTGCAATGGTAAGAAAACTCTTTAAAACTTTGAAGACGACTTTTTATTTCGAGAATATTAAATTTCATTCCCTTTTTTTATAATACTATAGTTAAAATGTTTTTATATGTCGGCACAACCGCAACACTTGTTTACGTGTTTCTAGGATACTACAGGACTACGTGGTATCAATCACGTCGATATGTATTCTTTCATTCCTCGGCGACCAAATTAAACCTTATTAAAAACATTGAATCTGATAAAACTTTAGCTGGTGGATAGGTTTTACCTATTCTATAGTTGGAATCAATTAAATGAATGAGCCATCCAAGACTACGAAAGCTGTGTAGTTTTCAAGAAGTAATAGAATTTATAAAATACTGATTTATTCTTTAAATAAATAACTAACTAAAATTATGTTAACAGTTTACTCGACAAAAAACTGTAAAACACATTATTTCATTATTAACTCATCATTTATAGTATTGACTCGTAATGAACTCCTAAATCAATGAATAAAGTTATAGCCCTTTTTTATTATGAATCACAGGACATATATTTGTTTTCGTTGTATTTATAAATAAATATATCTATCAATATTTTTAAAAATATAAGTCAAATAAGACTATTAAACTGTTTTAGTATAGTTTCTGCTTCTAGAAAAGGTTCCTAAGTTAACTACTTGTTCAAGTGACTAAACAATTTGAACGTAGCAGTAAATTCTGCTGCGAGGTTATTTGCCATTTTAACTATTTAACTTTCGTAAAATATCTATCGTGTCAACTGCGTAAACGACTTTTGTTTGTTCTTTAGCAAAACTGTAAAGATAATAAAAGAAAAAAATAAACTCAAATGTAAATTAAAACTGCATTGACATAGAATGTCATTCAAAAAAAGTTTTTATCACCTATTGAAAATTTGAACAAGATATGTATAAAGAGAAGTAATAGTAACAATTGAATAATAAAATCAGACGCATTTTTTTTACATTTTTTTAGATAATTAAAATAAAAATAGACAGGTCAGTCGGTGTAAGGTCGTTCTGATATGTTTCTAAAAATTCTTCCCCTAACTATTTTTAAATTACACATGCTAAAGTTAAAATAAAACTAATAATTTAACTACGAGAAAATGCGTTTTAAATTTTACCGCGTTTGCGAATAGAGCTCACTGGAATTACTAAAACGTTAAAGCACTTAGCGACAAGGCTTTTAAGATAATCAAGAAACAACGTGGTTTCACATTTTATTCTGGTCTACTGTAGCTATGTAAAAGCAAAACGCTAAACACCGAAACGGCTTGTCTGACTCTGATGAGACTTTCATAAGCTGTTATAAGATATAATATTTGCTACTTTTTATTCGAACGAGAAATTCTTTTGTCTGTTTTAAGAAACTATTAATGTAAATACCTCCTCACTGGCTTACAGCGCTACTATATTAGATAGTATTATCACTTACCAACAAGCGACATTTCTGTCAAGCGACAATCTATAACTAAAAGCTTCAATATCTTTTTATGTGTAAAATCGTTTATGAAACATTCCTGAAAGCATTATGAGACATTCTTGAGAAGAAGTCTTAGAAAATGTATTTATATAAAACAAAAACATGTTTTACAGATGTCCATTATAGGCTTTGAAACCATCCATCCACGTGTTCCAAACCGATTTGATTAGAAAGGCAATAATGTGAAAAAAGTTTTAGGTCACTGAACTCAATCACTCACACATCGCGAAATTTGCAAATGAATTCGCGTTTGGCTTGAAATTTAGCAAATGACTACGACTGTTATTAAAATATGGGTTTCCCAATATTGACGCGGGACATATTCTATAATGGATATATAACAGAGCCATTAAGAAAAGAAAAACTTACTAATAAAAAAAAAATAAAGGTATCTTATCGCTAAATATATTTTTTTGCAGACAAGTGGGTTTCACAACTCTCAGTCTCGCTCGGATGCTTGCACCGAGCGGACGTGTCGGTGTGCGTGCGCTTTGAGGTAATAAGTGCACTCGCAGCGAAAGATTACGTTTTCGATTTCATAATCGCTACGTTGTTACTGAGGTTTTTAACTGTGTTTACTGTTGTTGNAAAGGGTTTCACAACTCTAACATATATAGCTATGTTTATATCAACTAATAACACTGAAGCTAAACATTTACCAGAAATGTTCAAAATTATTAACGTTTATCTTGAAATTTAGCACTGACAGACACTAAAATACTTCCTAATATTTCCAACTATCGCTAATATCGGTTCCTTCATATCAATTAACGACACTGAACCTAAACATCAGCCAACCTTCAGTGGAATAGCGTAATGGTTCTATGCTCTAAAAACCCTCTAACGATGAGATAGCTTGTTACCCAGCAGTGGAACGTCAATTAGCTACTACTCACTTATTGTACTTTTAACATCAGACACAAAGTAGATGTGGTATAATTTATCAATAGCCACTGTAGCGAGGAGATAAGGAACACACACATTCAAAATTCATCACGTTTGGCTTGAATTTTTTTTGGCGAGTTTACTCATTATTTCCACTTGACTCGGATTCTAAACATATGACACCGCAGCGAACAATTAGTTTTCTATAAATAATTATATCCCTACGTTTGTTTATATCAATTAATGACAATGAAGCTAAACATCTACCCGAAACTAAATTCACATTTAAATATCTTCCCGATTGGTTTGAAATTAAAAACAAATAGAATCCGAATACCAATTAAATACAGGTTGAGCAATATTGTTATGGTATGGGGTACTATAATTGCGCGAGACCGCGAGAAAGACGTTGGTCTTCATTTCTGAGTATATACTATTATCATACATAAAACCAGCAAGTAACTAGATGCGGTATAATTTTTCACCAGCCACTGTACGGAGGAGATAAGAAACGGGAAATTTTAGTGTCTGTTGACGGTAAAACGTTGATACTCGTTATTAATTCGCGCAGCGTTTCATAGATGTTCTCGAGCTGTTAACAGTTTCTCAAAAGACGAGAAGAGCTGGTTATTACTTGAGCAAACAAATGTTTTAACTGAAGTATATATAAACTAATCAACATCAAGTATTAAATGAATAAACAATACAAATATACTTTATTGTACAAAATAAGACGTGACACACGAATATAATACTGGAATTAAATATTTAAAGTTTATTTTTAAAATTCCACAGCGGGGCTGTTCTTAGTAAAATGAGCAAGCAAATTAAATAATATCTTTTAAACTACCTTTTTTTTAAACTAACTACAAATTTCGTCTGATACTAGAGTTTATACTGTTTTTAAAGCAGCTAATCCAAGATCTTAAGACGACGAATTAGCTTCATGGTCATCACATAAAAATCATTTTCCAAAACAACGTTAAACCATTGTTTTATAAAATTGGGTTGGTTTCGCAGGCATAATTTTTACAATCGAATATATTGGTAGAACAGTAATAAACAAAAAACAAGTACTTATAATCAGTAACAATAGTGATAAAATGAAAATATTTCACTTTTTCAATACAAGCATGCAAGCTAGCTGAATTTCTAAATCTGCTACAATGCAATCAACGTAAAGCTAAAAAAGGAAAAGAAAACTTCATCAAGCGAAAGGGCCTTTGCAAATATATTTTAGGCAGATTGTATTTGTACACATAAAAGTCTTCAAAAGTATAAGGAAAAATGTTAGCGAGTTGCAAACATAATGACGTTTTTAAAATATTGATACAAAACGAATAGAGACGAGAGAATGCAATAGAAGTTATACTCGTACTGCTATATAGCTATCATTTGAAACTATCAACCGTTATAACATGTACTGACATTTCTTATATGTTATACTTGAATATTAAAAAATATTTGTCTTTGCTACTATTTCTTTGATTTGCAATGTTTTGAACATATTATTATTGTATCTTTATATTTATAACTGATATAATCTTAACTGACAATAATTCACATGTTTGGCTATCAGATTGTAACTACCGCCATACAAATTACTAAAGCGAAGTCAACGCTACTACTTCAATCTACATTCAATTAATTGTCTAATAATGTTCTTTTTAAATTTATTGTATGTTAAAAAACTTCTCTGAAACAACAAACGCTGTAGAAATTTATATTTACAAATCAACCTGGATAGAATGATTGAGACTTTTGGACTAAATTACAAGATCAAGAAATGGAATATACCTAGTGGTTGTTCAAAATACATCGCTCTTATAAAACCACTCAATATGTAATTGAATAGATTGAAATTACCGAAGAAATAGTCTAGAAGAAAGTATTCACAATAAAACGATTGAAGTAATCGGTTCAAATTTAAACGAAGCACACTCAAACGGTAATAGAAATCTATCGATACAGTTACAGGACTTTACGCTCCGCTGAACCATCCTACGTGGAAATAAAGGTCAGGTCACAAAAGTAGTTTAGCGCTAGGAATTAAACTTGCGACCTACACTTTTCCTCTGATCACACTGATCTGTGTCAGATACATTTTATTACGTTATTGTTATTACTACAGGTAATACTGAATTATTGGAAACTCGACGAAACGATGGCACTTGTATAAGCGATATGTATTTAATTAACAAAGCAACTAAATAATATTTGGCTCTATAAATATATTCGTCGAAGTGCAGTAGTCTGTGGAACGCTGGCGCCATCTGTCTATCGGCGTGGGGAGAGTCAATAACTGGCAGTCCGGCGCGAGTCTCTCGCTAGTTCTAGGGTGACGGCCGCCAATGTGGTCGACTTTTGAAGCTATCGCGTTCCTAGCTATTATTATTAATGAGTTTGTGTAAATTGATATCGGGAGCATTAGGTGATTGAACATTATAATCTGAGTTAATTAGTAAAGTGTTTGATTGCACCAACATTACCCAACAAATGCCCACAGTATGGAATTATGGATGCCACTAATGACGATGTCGGCGGGGAACCCTACGCCCCTATGCTTTATACTTCTTTCCTTTCTCTCTTATTTTCCAACATATCAAAGACTAAAATATATTTATATATGTGCATTGCTTCTGAATGTTATGTGAACGGCTAAACATGATGTATTTTACGAGAAAATAACTATGTAAAACTTATTTAAATTATTTTATATCTTATTTATATTATTACAATCTGTAAATCGCGAATCTAATTTTATTAGCTTACTAATTACGTAAGTTATTCATATCTGGAATCGACTAACGAAATGGTAAATTCTCAAATTCACTTATTTAGCACAATATTTTCACATGTTTAATTTGGTAATGAAGAAATGTCAAGATTAATGTCGCTATTCTCTGGGTACCAAAATATTTTTAGAAGATAAAGAGGTTTACTACATGTCAAATAACGTTCCACTATTGGACACAGGCCACCTCACTCATAAGAGAGAGGGTTTTAGAACATATACTCGTACGGACAAAGTTAATTGGCTCAGTTCAAATACGGTATGCTAGAAATTCCAAGTAATATAAAACAAGAGACGTAAATGCTTACAATTTCTGGTATCTTGTGGAACTAATATGAAAGTTAGTTAATACTGTTTGGAAAATGAGAATTTGTGAGATGATACTCAAAGCAATCTTGAAATTTTCAGTAATGAAACAAGATTTAAATTACTGCCTCGTCCGGTAGTGAGGGAGGAGTGGGAAATATATAAAGGTCAAATATCGCTCAATATTCGTAGGACAAAATATTTTATATTGATTAAAAAGTATTATTACACTAGTCAACCTGGGCAAATTGGAGTCATACAATAAAGAGAGAGAATTAATTTGATTATCATAGGAAGGTATTCATGCATACGACTTCTAATGACGTTATAATATTTGCATTTTGTTCATATAAAAATACTAAAACACGATTAAAAATGGAAAAGTGGGGGTAGGCAAATGAAAAATAATTTACGAACTACTCTCATATCTAACAAATATACAATTAAAATCATTTCGGAGGAGTGCTACAAAGATCGTGACATTAAGATTTATATATCAGAAGATATATCTGCAGAGGCAAAAACAGCCTCACCAACAATTTGTGGAAAAATCGGTATGACACCGATAACTTTTTCTATAAATACATATAACAGCGTAACAGTGATTAATCAACGTACTAAATGTTTTCCTTACATTAGTCTGGTAAGTTTGAAACTAATTTCTTTGACTTTCTATTTACTATAATTGGCTATTTTTGCGCTCAAATCTTATGTAATCGGGGTCAAGTATATAATTTGTTCGCAAAAGAAAACGTAATAAAATGGTTTGAATAATCATGATACCTGAAATGACTGACGTCAAAGCTTTGGTTGTAAAGATTCTTGACACAATGATTATCGATTCGACTAAAAAATTTAGTTTTCCATTATCCTCTAATACATACCACAGGTTTACTTCTTTTCTTATCGTATTTATATAGATACATACAAAAAATGTTTCTACTTACGTGCTTACTACGTTTGAAACCATGCAATGGATAGACCTGAAACAGTTTTCTTTAGAAAAGCAACCTAAAACACTCATTTTATTCGAGATTGAAATTGAGAAAAATTAAACCTTATACAATGTAGACATTTACCGAGTACGGATTTTCCCATATTCTTTCCAGATCTGGAAACAAGCAAGTGACAACGCTGGGACGGGGTAGTGCGAAAATAACATATTAACAACGATAGAATAAATCAAAATATTCTTTATTCAAGTAGGCTCAAAAAGGCACTGGTTCGGAAAGTTGAATCCGCTGAGAAGAAACCGCCAAGAATCTCAACCTTTATTCTTTTGAAGATAAAAAATAGAGAGTTTTAACTAAAACACTGTCTTATTGCTTTTTAATGACGAAGGATAGCAAATTAATACTTAATCTAGACGATTTTAAAAACTGAAAACTGAATTACAGATACCTAGTGGAGTAAAACCGTGGTATAAATTAGTCCTATTGTCCATCGACTGCATAAGATTTTGACGTCGTCCACAAAAGCTTTAGCCAGTTCCCTCGGGACGATCCCCGAATTGTCGAATTTTCGCAATACTTTGAAAGATCAATTTAAAATAAGTAGGTAGGTTCACACATACACAGTCAAGGACATAAATGTTACAAGTCTTTGGAGAAGCACGTAAACCATGCCATAGGTTTTAAAATTAACCTTTAGTCTCAATCTTATTCTTTTTTATAAATTTTTAATCTAATAAATTAGCACTCAAATTAGTTTTGTAAACAAGGGCAGTGTTATTTTTAGTAATTTATTTATGATTTTTGGACAACGAAATATACATGAAGCCGATCATTTTAATATATATACGATCGAAATACTGCTCCCAAATTCTATCTAGTGTTATAACTATGAACAGATTCGGCGGATAATCCGACTTACGTAGGGGTGACGATCCCTAATAAATCATATAGCACATTTGTATTTATGAATAGGGGTGTGATTTAAACATCAGCCTATAAGGAAAATCTTAATTCGTGTATAATCGTATAGATGACATTCGTTATCTAATAGTTTCTTAGTATCCGGGATTCGATTCTGGTCAGAGCAACCATAGTATATCATACGCCTACAGTCTATGATGGAAGTGCGCTAATCTGATGAGAGGCAATTTATTCCTTACGGTTTTTACTCAGGTTCATATCGGTATACCAATATGTTGCTAGGTGGTATGTGTTTGTTGGTAGGTTGATAATTAGACACGACTGAAGCCTTACCCCGCTCCAGTGTTAGACAGATTATAAAATGCAATTTTCTAAATTTGCCTTGTCGGATCTCGAACCCAAGACCTTTGACGGATTTGCAAGTGCAATAATGCGAGTACTCGTTTCGCTAAGACGTGCAACTACGAAAAAAAGTTGCGTTCCGATAAGGTCACAAAAGTTTCTCCGACGCTGTAAAGCTATTCAAAATCAAGTGAGATCAAACTCTATCGATAACATATAAAATAACGAATTGAAATGATTTTAAGAACCAGGCAAAAATGCAGGAAAGATGAAGGAAATAGTTACCAAAATAGTGACCATTAGTTTATTATATCTGTTATGAATTTTTCTATTTGTATTTATTTGAAATCCATGCTCATGCATAAAACGAACGAATAACAAGCGATTGAAATACAATACGAGATCCTAATAACAATTGGAAACTTAGAGCTGTAATCGATATTTGGTCAATGATAGCACCTGTCGTGTAGTCTGCGAAATAGCTACGTTAGCAGAGCTTATGGGCTATATAGAGTTAATTTAGTATGAGTATGGTATAGCTGTTAACATACACAACTAGATAATATTAATCTAAATTAGATATAATTACAAGGGCATGCTGAAGCGTTTACCTTTCTATACCTACATTGCCTCTTGATTCTAATAATGTTAGCCCGAAAATCATATTGATCAAATTAACAGCTTTTCCTTTTTTTGCACATGAAAGCATATACTACTTACTTAGCAGGTACATAAAACAGAAAATATATTCTTTGTCTGTCTGTTTGTTCCGGTTAATATTTGAAACGGCTGATCCGATTTCAACGGGTTTTTTACTAAGAAATAGCAAAAATTATAAGGAAAATTTTCGCTGAATTTATTTTAGAAAAAATTAGGGTCCCACAAACACAAAATTAAGTATTGCATGTGGCTCAGGCGGATCTCGTCCAAATAGGTAGCATTGTTTTTTTAAACCCAATGTTTAAAAATATGTAGACGAAACTGCGCTGTTTAGCTAGTTCATCAATAAAAATACCGAGGTGCTATGTTATTTCTATGAAAGCTATAGTATGTTTTACATTAAAGGCTATATATGGAACACAAGAACCGCATCTTCAACGTCAATTTCTTAATACCATGATTATTATCATGATTTCTCACGTTATCATATTCGAAGTACGGGTTATACAATATTTACTATAATAAAGACCTTCTGTTAGAGAAGCGGACACTCTGGGAATCTGTCAACGATAATTTACAATAGTACTCCAACACTGTCCATTTTAATTCAATTAACGTAAAGAAAAGTTTTATAAAATAATATTTCTATTAATTCGTTTCATCGCCACCTCAATGGCTGTCATAACATTTACGTTAATTATTATTTTAGGCGCCGCTTGTCGACGGGTAATTAAAAAAATTTAATACGATTTAACCACTAATTGGATTACTCCACAGAATTAGGCCGAATTAGACCGCTCTACTTATCAACGTTGCTTTAATCATCGTTAAGACTAACCTTTAGTATAGCTGACATTGTAAACAGATTACTATGAAATTACGGCAATTTGAACGTAGTTCAGTGGCACAGTGACGGCGCAGTGGTGCGAATACTAGCCTTGCTTGCAGAAGTCCCGGCTTCGATCCCCGGTAGGACGAATTCAGGAAATCGTATTTTTTAATTTGTCTGAGTCTAGACTGGTGGGAGGCTTCGGTCGTGGTTAGTTATCACCCTACCGGGAAAGACGTACCGCCCAACAAAGAGATTTGTGTTCCGGTACGATGCTGTGTAGAAACCATAAGGGGTATATCGCCTCTTAACAGATTAGCGCGCTTCCATGTTAAACTGTATCATCACTTAACATCAGGTGAGATAACAGTCAAGCTCTAAACTGTTAGTAATAAAATAAATTCCTGACTTTAAAGAAATTATTCTTTTTTAGATGAATGCCATTATTTAAGTAGATAAATAAAACAGTAATATTAAGGATTGAAAATTTAATCACGATACATACAAGGTGTTAAGAGACCGCTTCTGAAAAGACAAACGATAAGTATTAATGACACTTTTGACGATGGGATGGAAAAAAATCATATTTTCATAAAACGCTTAATTAGCGTTTTTTTACGCTCCATTACGTTAGTACAATTAAATAAAATGAACGACGAATGAAAAAAATCCCCGCAAAATCAAAATCAGCTGACGCTCGTGTCATAGGCGGGGTGCCGTGGTTTTGACACGCACACCGGCGCCGGCCGAGTGCTTTCGTTGACCTGAGCATTAGCGGTTTTTTTAGTAAAGTAATGTATTTCCTGTTAAACTTGCGTTTCATTTAGGTTTAGTACTAAAATGTTTATTAAAATATGACTTTTTTGAATCAGGATCGTTTTTTTTTTCTCATCATCAAAGGTGTCGTTAACACTATCGTCTATCTTTGTTTTTGGGAAAGGTCTCTTAACATTTTGTGTATATATATGTATACATAAAGTGTATACATATATAGGTAGAATATGAAGTAACAGTATGAATTTTACAAAAAGTCATGTCATGCATGTAATTTAGCTTTCACTTTACAAACATTTTTAAACATATACCTATTAGTTTTGCTTAAAAAAATAACAATTATCATTACACAATGGAGCGAAAAGCTCGCGTATCTAAACAAATGGCTTTTAAAAGATAAGCAAACGCAACCTCGTTTCGCGATTATACGCTTTGCAAATTCTATCTAAATCGGGATGAAATTCACAGGCCGCACTGAAGGACAATTGTGTAACAAATTTATTTCCTTAAAATGTTCTACCTCCTTCATTCGTTCATAAAATAGTACCAAATTCAATTTACTTGACTTAAATGCCAGACATATTTAAACTTCACAAACTGAATCCCGCGATTGTATCCGTGTAATTTCCGGACACCTTATTTTTCCAAAGATAACATTCGAGTAAGTAACTCCTTACAACATCTGCTTTCTTATTTTTTGGCCAGAAAACTAAACAAATCTTATACCTAAAGCGTCTGTACCTAACGGCGCAGTGTAGGCAGACCCCCCACAAGGTGGACCGATGATATAAAGGGGGCCGCTGGTAGCCGCTGGAGCCAGGCGGCGCAAGATCGGGCCTTGTGGACGTCATTACCTGAGACCTATGTCCAGCAGTGGACGTCCATCGCTTGTAGCGACGACGACGACGACGACAAAAGGGTCTTCATAAATCACTCTATTGGTGAAAACGGTTTTTTTTTTAATAAAAATACAATAGTGAAACTAATATACAAAACTCATTTGTTATTTACGTAAATAACAAGGGAGTCTTCCGTATTGCAGTAATTATTACAAAATGAAATTTTAAACCCCTATACCGCTACAAATACGAGTTAAATTCCCTTACTATAGTCTTACGTATCTATAACAAATGCCATATTTATTATATCGTTCTAAAGGAACTTATTACTAGACTAATAAAGTTGAGATTCCACTGCGAGATTGAACTCCATAACATTGTGATAAGCTATCTGAGATGAACGCGCCAGTGAAAGTTTGCACTCCAAATAGCAAAAAACCACATTTTGTCGTATGGCGTAATTCTAAGAGAATTACATGTTTGATTATTTGACCGCTTTGGTTTAATGGACGACTTATTTGGCTAAAAGTGGTTCTGCAGGAGCCATGGAACGCTCTCCTATAGACTGGTTCAGGTGCTTACCGGACATTGTTGTTTCAGGAAGTACCTGCATCATATTGCGGACCGGGTGGAATCGCCCATCTGCCATGAATGCGGTGACCCCGTCGTTACGGCGTATCATACTGTGGCAGAATGCTCGGCGTGGGAATCACAGCGGCATATCCTGGTATCGTCGATTGGCGATACCTATTACTGACCAGCATTGCACGTGCAATGGTCGGCAGCGTAGCAGGATGGAGTGCCGTAGCCGCCTTTTCTGCGCCTCGTCCCACAGCCTTGAATCTTGTTTCGGATTCATCCGGGACACCAAATTGGAATGCGCAAGCGAGCCGCTGGTGTCCCACTTTAGGATGACGTAGGACCGCTGGTCTTGTGATTCTAGGTTCCAATTCGAATCAATTTAAAATTGAGATGATTTTAAATTAACAACAAATTTGTTAGGCAATCGGTCAAGTGTCTTATATCTCAGATGTCGGATCTGCCGCTCCATTGGACTATGAGAGTAAGGAATCCAGAATGCTTATTGGTTTGCGCATAGACATGAGCTCTTCCAATCTCCTGCGCAAATGCCTATTCTCTTTATGAGATTGGAACCACGACGGAAATCCCATATGATACGATATATTTTATAAATAACTTATTATTTATTAATGTTACACTTTTGTCACTCATGTCATTTACCGCTAAAATATTTTTGATTTCGTACTTTAGCCCTTATTAAATAAAAATCTAGGTTATATAACTAAAACATAGTGTATGCTAAAACGTATCAGCATACTAAAACAACGCGTTCTCGCTGCCTAGAAGGAAGTACCTAAATCGGATTTACAGAGGATAGGAATGCAAATTCAATTCATGAGCCTCTCAATGGAGGGACTTTGAAGTTTACTTCTAACATGTTTTAAATTTTGTTATATAATGGACTTGAATATATCATGCTCTCTCTCTTTCTCTCATAAAACATTTAGAAATATAAACTACAAAAAATATTTTACCAATGTAATGATGCAACTATCTAACTATCATTCATCCACAAATAATGAGATATCTAAGTCTTTTCGACTGATTGACTTAAAGTTTAACAAAGCAACTCCTAACTCAACGTAAACGTTCACTAATAAAGGATTTATGGTGGTATACTTAATAAAATAGTATGCCTTTTTTTTTTATTTTACTCGTAGAAAATTTAAATATTTTATATATGTTTATACATTTAAGTTGCTCGTGTATTTTCTATTTTACTTCTTTAATTTGAGAGTGATTAGCGCTAGACGGTAACCTCACCTGATATTATGATGCAATATAAGATGGTAGCACGCTATCCTGGTCAGGAATAATTTATCTCTTATGGGTTCTACACAACATCGTACCGGGATGCAATTTTATATTTATTTGGCAGTATGTTTGTGCTGTTAGGGTGGCCAACTGATCACTACCGAAACCTCTCACCAGTACATACTCAGACGAATTAGAAGATGGAATTTCCTGGCTTGGTGGATCGAACCCAGGACCTCTGCACCACTCACGCACCATTATACCAGGAAGGTACTGATTAACCCAAAGGATGCCTATACTTTTAATGTTATTTTAAGTCACTTTGCAATCGCTTTCGCTTATAAATCAATTCCAATTTTACCCACTGACGAACACGCTATAAAGACTCGAGTGCCTATTTTTTGTTGTGCATTACGTGTATCGAACGTAACCGTGGAAATTCTATGTATGTAATAAAAAAAACTTGTTGCGTTTGGTTTTTCCACAACACAAATTGAGTAGAATGATGTTATTGTTTTAAGAGTGTTTTTTGTGCGATCGATTATTTAAACCATATATTTATTTATATTGTAAAAATTTTGCATCTCAAACTGGTATACAAAATAACACCTCTTATTAAAAAATGAGATCGCCAAATATCAACTATTCTGGATATGGTCGTGTAAGCGGACACACGTTCATAAAGTAGCAAATGAAGAAAGTTTACGAAAAAGGTGTCTAATTTGTTCTGTTACATATTCTAATAGATGTTTTAATAAATAATTACAATATATACAAGTTTCTTTACCTAAGCAAAAATTCACATCTTTAAATTTGAGAAAACAAATTACTTATTTTACGCGAAGCAATTTGGTAAAAATATATTTACTTAAATCACTGCATTGGAAGAATAGTGACACTAAAAAGCTTATTGTCAAGAGGGTCACCTAAAAATTAAACAAAACATGTAAATCAACCGATGAAATCATAATAAAAAAGAAATAAATTTACCAACAGAAAACAACTAGTAGTTCTTTTTTCCTGATTATAAATAAAAATACTAACCCTATTGACTGGGTACACCTGGAATTTAACAATCAGCACGCGTGTTTTACTTAGTCCCGATTACCAATAAAACAAATACTTGAGATATTGATGCGAAAATATTATTTCGAACCAACCCTCGACCTAATTACGGTACCGGTTAGTACTCTGCATTGTGTAGATTTGTGAAGTTTCTCTTGACCCCTTCCAGCGTTACGGAGACATGAATGCGGCGCATCAATGATAAGGGGACTCACTATCCGTGAGTAATTTTTATGATCGCAATAAACAAACAAATCAATAACATAAAACATCTCGAGTCACGGTGTATAAGGTCGCACTCCTTCAGAAACCTCTCCACCAATGTTAATGGAGTTCTTATTGTATATTTTGGCAGGTTTTTAAGCATTTTCACATCTCTTTACCATCGACCCCATTTCTAATCGCTTACTGTGGCTACCCTAATGCCTGAACACCAAAGTCTTCGAACAGTGCGTGTTGCCAGTGATGACCTACGGTTCTAAGACGTGGTCGCTGACTATGGGCCTCATGCGAAAGCTCAGAGTCACTCAGCGAGCGATGGAGAGGGCAGTTTCTCTACGTGATCGAATCAGAAATGAAGAGATCCGTAGTAGAACCAAAGTCACCGACATAGTCCTACGAATCGCGAACCAAAAGTGGCAATGGGCAGGGCATATAGTCCGAAGTACCGATGGACGTTGGAGGCCGAAGGTGCTGGAGTGGCTACCCCGCACCGGACGGCGCAGTGTTGGCAGATCTCCCACATGGTGGACAGATGATATAAGGAAGGTCGCCAGTAGCCGCTGGAGCCAGGCGGCGCAAGATCGGACCTTGTGGACATCATTACGTGAGATCCATATCCAGCTGTGGACGTCTATCGCTTGAAGCGACTGTGACTTATTTATATAGCAGAACAACGATTTCTGGTGCAGTCTTGTAAATATCGAGTAATCGCTTTGTTGTCACAGATTTCAATTCAGATTTGGTAATTTAATAAAAATATATTTATATGTATTCGTTAAAGGGCCTCAATTGCAGTAAGTTGTCACACTTCTTCTAGTATTACCGCCAAGAAGTGTTTTAGGAAGATGCTGTAAAGTAGCCGGTTACGAAATAAATAACTTGTTTACTGAGGGATTCGTATGTCATAATAAACAAAATTAAACTTTTCGTTATTACTCAGGCTAAGTATTTATAGTGATATATGGATAGGGCAGAAAGTAATGACTGTAGTACCTTAGTGTAGTTCTCAATAAAAGTTATAATTTAACAAGGTATGAACTTGGTACATTCGAAAATTATAAATACCGTTATGTTGCATATATTTAATTATCAAAACTGATATTTTAAAAAATATATAACTTGTATATTAATATTCCAAATATTGTTTTATAGGAGCTATAAAAAGAAGTTTTATTATATGCTGATACTATCTGAGATGGAATCGCCCTAACTTGTTAAGAGGTAATAAACCTCTTATTGTTTTTACGTTGCATCATACCAAAATGCAATTTCATTGCTTGACAATACGTTTTTGCTGGTACCGTGGTAACAAGCCACAGCCGAAGCCCACCAAGACTAATTAGATAATACAATTTCGTAATTGGGACCTTTCAAGAATCCAATCTTTGACCTCTGCTAGCAAAGCGAGGCCTTCAAAATATCTCTTAAATCAAGCGAAAAGATACAGCTGACCAGCAAGTCTACAAAAAGCGGTATTCGAACAAGAGTTTAGACTTAAAGTGGAGCCAAATTTGAAAAGTTTCGTGCCGTATCGGGCCGGTCGAAACTGTTCGGAAGGAGATATCGAACTTCTAAACTTTCTGGAAGCAAGATGTATTCATCCTTGGTATGAAATTTAAACTCTTGCTTTATAAAGATAGTAGATAAGAAAATGAGTATAAATTCGTAAAATTTATCTATAAAGCTGTAATATGGAATGTTCTTTGCCAAGTTCTTAAAATATCCGCGATAGCATAAATCTATCACTTATGACCTTTTTTATGCTCTCTCTTTCACTTTCTAATGAGACGTAGAGGAAGTTGTGTAGATCATTCAATTGCATTCTAATTATTACATAAAGAAGTACCATGTATTTATTTAGGGTTACTAAATCAGTCAACCATTAGGCTTATGATTGAGAAGTGATTTAAATCACATAAGTAGTACAATAGTTTATGCACAGACATATTAATAGCAAAATAGTTTAATCTATTAAAATAATTTAAAATTGTGTATAAAAAGCGTTTAAAGAGTTTTAAGTAGATCTATTACAGAGAAACACTAAATGAAGGACTTGAAGAGGTTGCATTAAAAGTATAAGAGATGATTATCATCTTTAAGAGACAAATTTTTCTATTTAGTATTGTATTGTTGCTAATATGAATGAAATGTTTTTACTTAAGAAAAAGTCTATTTGTTAGATATACAAGTATAATATAGGTAAAGAAAGGCGCTAAGAGAAAGACTCGAGCAGTAAATATAAAGATCCACTTGTATACATACTCCACAAGTTGTTGTATACTTAAAAAAAGCATTTTAAATGATCATAATGTGTTTATGTAAGAAATTATTGTAAAATGTTCATCACGTAACAAAACTTTAAAATAGGTGGATTAAAAATTCTTCGCCAGGTCAAATTTTGATAACAAACTTTCGACTATTTAAAAAGTTGAATTTGCCGAGCGACAACAAAATTGTATTTCTATTGTTATGTAGACAATCCACCTTGCTTTGACAACTTTTATTATTATATAATATATACGTTCTAAAGAAAGGAAAGTTTCTTAAATTTAGATGAAATTGTTTTTTAATGTGAGTATTATTACTACCTAAATAAAAATTTCAATATAACATGTCTATTATGTGGCCTGCTGGGCATAGGCCTTCTCACTTATAATAGAGAAGGTTTTTAGAGCATAGACCCACCACGACGTTCCACTGCGGATTGGCAGGCATAGTACACAAGTGCATTCTCTAATTCTTCACTCTCATAGTTCAATGAATCCGATACGACTGGAGAGAGATCAGGCACAGGACCGACGGCTTAACGTGATCTCTGAGGGACGGGGGTGGAGCACACCGCCAACTTCCAAACTTCTGACAAATATTGAGAAAATCTTAATAAAAACTTCAATATTGACCCGGAACTCGAACCCAGGACCTCATGTCTGTAGTCGAACATGCTATCCACTAGATTAATGAGGCAGTCGAACTTAGAAGGCTTCGCCATCGTCTTCGTCGCTTCAACCGATGGATGTTCACTGCTGGACATAGGTCTCACGTAATTATGTCCACAACAGCAGTCCGACTGGTGCGGGTTCGCAACTCCAGCACCTTAGGGCCTCAAAGTTCATCGGTCCATCGGACTATGTGCACCGCCCATTGCCACTTCAGGTTCGCGAGGTAGAAGGCTTACTTAGACTTGTATATACATTTCACGTACTAATATATTTTAGGACATTTTTTGATTATATTTGGGAGATTATTAAGGGTGAAAGCCCTAATGCGAAGGTTATCTGGAGGAGCGATAATCGAATGATAATCCCCGTTATTAATTGATTTTTATTGTCTTACAAACGATTTTGTCAATTATAAGAAGTAGAAACTAAAACTTTAAAAGAATACTATTATTAATACATCTTTCAATGAATTAAAAATATGAATAGCGTAGAACGATACGATAATAAATTAAACTTTGACAATACAAGTCACCCTTAATTAAGAGAGTAAAGTTTGCAAGTTATAAAAAAATAAAATACAGACACGCTGAAGCAAACTCATAACACTGCCTGAAGGCTTGGCGAGGTACTGAGATAGGGTTGTACTTTATTGTTATTTTCTTTAATCCTTCGTTTTATTTTTTCATTTCTTTTGTGTCCAACTCATTATAGTAAATAGACAGTTAAACTACATATATGTTAAACGATTTTATGTTCTCAATTCGTTCAAAAATGCAACCAACTAAATTACTTTACCGAAATTGACTTCTGTCTACAACGTAACCAGGCGATGGACGTGCTGTCATCCGCCTTGGTCGAGATCTAGTGGGAATTTGGGGAAATCTATACAATAACATTACGAAAGAAATCACTTCACGGCGGTCGTATCACGTTAATTATTGCTTCCGATCGAAAATATCAATTACTACAAACGCTTAAAATCGTAGCGATCTTGTTAAATAAAAATTCTTTCTATCTGATTTGACTCCATTGCTTCCGATCGATAATAATGATCGCAATCAGTTCAAACGCAAAAAGTGAATGAAAAACTTTGTAGAGGTATTTTTAACGTTACATTAACTTTAACACAGACGCCAACCCTAACGATATCGGAAATATACGTTAAATAAAGTGTCCTATATAGATTTATTGACCGCAACAAGCCGGTTCTCTGTTATACTACATTATTTAAAGTTTCTAGCTACATGCGGTGGCTTATTGCCTTTAAGTCCGTCCGCATTTTACTTTGAATTATGTCACTGCAAATTTGCAATTGTATTTGTAGAGGGATCTTTTATGTATTTTTATACAATACCAGTGTTAATAGTCGTCGATTTACCACAGTGAGCGCACAAAAATAAAATTATAGCGAAATTGTTGTGCTACGTTGTTTACGGTAATTTTTTGACTTATTTATTCATTTCGTTATCATTTAATGAGGTTCGCCAAAATGATTCCAAATATATATTATACCAAAGTAAAATATCACAGAAGTTACAACTCATTCAATTACTTGCCAACACGGCCTTTCCTTATTTATAGAAGCTAGTGTGGGTTTGAAAGTTAAATATAATAATACTCATAATATTAACTCATTAAAAATTTAAAAAAAAAATTTAAAGTGCGTACGTACAAAGTATACATCTCAGAAGTGAAACTTCTTTGGCAAACTAATTTTTAAGTCTGGTATACAAATCTCAAACATTAGATTTCCGAGATTTAGAGGGAGGGAAAAAACGAAAATGAATAAAAATAATTTATTAAATTTTTAAATGACGAATTGTAAATAATAATGCCACCTATTTTTGTCAATATTAGAAATTATTTATTAAATTTTGTTTTTGAATAAAAAATTTAGATAAGAGAATATATGAAATATTTTTATTGTATATTTTATGAAAAACAGTATATTATTTTATTGAACATCGAGTGGCAAATTAAAATACCACTAACCAACATTCATACCAATTAGCATAAAAAAACGCTGCACATCTCCGTGACGCTAATCACGCGTTTCATCCGTAAAAAATTCACCCTCATACGCCTAAATAAGTTTTACTTCAAAATCAAAAGGCTCACCTATGTGCTCTCAACTTATAATTATAAGTTGAAATAAAAGTCTAACGTAGTCTTTCTTAATCCGATATATAACATTAGCACAGCTGATAATGCTAAACACAATCGTGCTGTAACAATCGCCAAAGACAAGATTATGTATCGCTGAAACACCTGCTCAACGTTTTTTTAAATTATTTTAGTCTCTTTTGTTTTTCACAGGAGGAAAATTCACTGTATCTAAAATAGATTCCAAATTGCAAAAGAAGATACATACATCTCTACATGCCCAAACCATCTAAGCATACCTGTCTCAATTTTAGTCACTACATCTTCTTTTATACCACAACGTTCTCATATCACACTATTTCTTTCCCTGTCACTCAGTTTTAATCCACACATACTTCTCAACGCTCTCATATCTACGGCATTTATTTTGCTTTTGTGATTCTCACTACCATACATAAGTCTTGGCACCAACACTCCTGCATGCACAGCCAGTCTAGCCCTTTGAGACACCATCTGGCTATTCGTAAAGGCGCGCAGAGCACCATTTACCATATTCCCTGCATTCAATCTCCTTTCAATATCACTTTCACATGTTCCATAAATTTCCCATGTAAAAGAAGATAGTAAAGTATAATATTCTTTGCCCTTCCCTACTCCGTATAGAATTCCCACAAGTACTTAAAAAGCAATATTTCACTTCTATAATATCAGCTCTGAGATAAGATACTGAAATTTGCACAGCAAATGAAACGTATTCACTGTTCAAAAAGTGCATTTAACGGAAACTATCGGTACCTTCCAACCTTGTATACAATAAAGAAAACAGATGTTCAATAAATTTCCATCATATTGACGTATTTAGCGCAACACGCAATTCTCGGCTTCATAAGTTAGTTTATTTGTATTATGATATTTATAACGCGATGGTTCATGAGAGGTGCAGCGATCTTTATACTCTTTTGTTTATCAAAACCGGTTTTTCATAGCTAATCTTTAATACTTGACATGGCCGTCTAAACAAAAGCTTGCATATATTATTATTATTATAGCAATCAATATCCGTTGTAAAAAATATAGGACGAGATAAATAATTTTTCACTTCACTTCACTGGTATAATGATGCAAGTAATTCCTACACAAGCAGAGGTCCTGGGTTTGATCCATTAAAAGAAATTATAGATACAGTGATTACATTCTTCTTTTTATTAAATCCGGCGATGCAAAACAAATGTGTCATTAATACTTGTCATGATCATCTAATACATTCTGTAAAAAATATAGGTTCTGAAGATATTTCAATAGTTTTTCACATCATTGCTAAAAGGCTCATGAAAATTGTACAATTTATAAGGTATTTTATGATCTTAAATAAAATTTAAATATATCTTTTTAAAGCTGACAGTTTAACGCTTGACTGTGATCTCACCTGGTGGTAAGTGATGATACAGTATAAGATGGAAACGCGTTAATTTGGTAAGAGACGATATACCCCTTATGGTTTCTACACAGCATCGTACCGGGATACAAATCTCTTTATTTTGCGGTACGTCTCCGCTGGTAGGGTGTTAACTAGCCGAAACCTCCAACCGGTCCAGATTAAAAAAATAGAAAATTCAATTTCCTACCGGGGATCGAACCCAGGACCACTGCTAGCAAAGCGAATACTGGCACCACTGCGCCAGGGAGGCTGTCAAATATGTGGTGGAAATTTGACTTCGTAAACGAGAATGGACGCCTTATTTACAAAGAAGTCTTGTTGACGCTTGAAAGAAAACATGTAATAATCCTCAATATATTTAAATAAAAAACATGATAACACCTTTCATAATTTGTTAAGTCGATAGATACGGAAGTAATTTTTTTGTTCTCATGTAAAGATTTTGTTCTTATGAACGATTTTTGATTTGCAGGTTAATGCGCGTATGCTTTCTGCTAATACGATGCTAAAGTAAAAAAAAAAAACAAACGTTGATATATTAATTACAACTTTGATACCACTTAGAGCGATTAAATATGATAATTGTCGGCTTATTTCTTTAATAATGTCGGTGGACCGACATGCGAAGGTCAAAATAGGGTCATAACAACGGCCTTTATTATTACGATTGACATAACCGAATAACAGGAAACCTTTTGAAGGCGGGCGATAACACAGTACGCCAAATAAACCTATGGTTCACGGACCACTGCCTTGATATAAATTATTATATTATTTAATATAAGTAATAAAAAATAATGGTCAATTCTAAATTAAATCCATTACAAGAAAAAATTATTAAAACTTGATTATGTATGAATATATGTATTGTAATAACAATTGAAAATTTCATAAATACGTGTTCTAAAGTATTTACGTAAGTATTATTTCGATTCTTAAGTCTAAAAATTAATATTCGGCTACTATACGCTCTATTATAGTACCCAATTAACAAGTTTTTTACTTTAACACATTAATCTAAAGATTAATGTGTTAAAGTAAAAAACTTGTTTCAACTGTAATACGGTATATGTAAAGTAATTAGAAGTCTTTTGACGTACCACAACTGGGCACCGGCCCCATCGCACATAGGATAGAAGGTTTTTAGAGCGTAGACCCACCACGCTGCTCCACGTACCCCATTATTATTTCCGGAATATGCAGGTTTCCTCACAATGTTTTTCCTCCAGAGGCTTAGAGGGGAGCCTGCCGAGGATTCAAACTCGCGATTTCTCTTCACGAGAATCCACACATCTCACCAATATACCACCATGGTAAGATATATATACATACATATGTATATTGAAAATTTTATTTTGACAAAATATCGAAATATTATACTTTGTACGATTATAACGCATTTTAGTTTATGAATGTGTTTTTTTTGTTCCTAAATAAATTAAAAATTCTAGACGGCGTATATATGTATTTTTCTTGGCCAGCGCTGCACAGGAACCGAAGCAACGTGCTTCAGCATTATTGTGACGTTTACGAGACGAGACGAAATAAAAAAAGTTTCCTTTGATATTCCTTTGTGAGGATATCCTTTCACGTTCCACCGCGATGACGTTTTGAATACCTGCGTGATTTGCTAGTGAGAAATGTTTTCACGTTTTCCTGTATTATTATGTAAATTTTCCGTTTCATGCTGAGGCCTTAAAACTGACAGGTGATGTGGTTGAAAGCACTCGGGATATTCAATGTCTGCAATACGTTAAAGGAGAACTGTTTTCTTTATGTGCATAGCCTATATTTATTTACTTTTATAATTTACTCGACCTAACCAGAGAGCGCAAGAGAAAGAGTTAAAAAGAATCATGTGATTGAAAAGAGATCATGTAAGACATTGGTACAGACGATTAGAGAATTCAGACGCATTGTAAATTTTTATTACATAATTTTTTAATGTACAAGAAATCTCTATTATATTTTAATTTGCTCCTGGCGTGTAAAAATATAATATACTGTGTTTTTCAGACTAAAACCTGTCATGTTTTACGTGTAAAAGCTTTGCGTGCGTCTTAAAATGAGAAAAATACATTAATGTATATAATTGCTCTGTCTATGTCAATCTGATCTCTACCGCCTTACCGAAATCTATCCTCAGATTGAATTTAACCTAGATATCCCAACTCTGTAACTAAATCGTGTCACGGAATGCTTGCAAGCACTCAGGAATTCATTTGACATAATTTCAAGTCAATTCATATACGAATATCTCGGATCTATACCTGAATTTACATAACCGGTTACATAAACATTACAATTTCTAAATCGAAACGATCATAACTGTATTACGATTAAAATTGATATGTTTAATACAAACTTTTATGGCTTATTTCAGGGATTAATTAAATACTGTTGAGTTTTTGCTCACAATAATGGGAAAACTTTATAGAGTAAGTTTCGTTTTTCTTATATATCAATCATGACGTAATTTTTGACGGTCTTTTATATTACTCATTAATAAAAAAAATAATTGTAGTGTGTTCGATCGTGCTACATATTTGTAGAGATGAATAAAAAAGATAATTGTAACGCGTGCCTGGCAATGGGGAATGTAGTATTTTTTTGATATTGTAAAGATATTTCATTACTAACTTTCTGTGTGTTGGTATATAAATTATTGACAGCATGCCATTGACAGTTATACAGAGATGGGCGTGTCATTAATAAATATGATTATTTAATATATACCGACCATGCATTCAACACACGAAATAAATTTATATTTATCTGTATAATATGTACAGGTTAGAGATTAAAGGTGATCTCATCAGTTTATTTAATTGTAGTGATAGTAATTAAAACACAGCAAGGAAGTTTTCGTTTCGTTACGTACGTACATGTTAGTATGCAGAAGTAATTGTTGGATTTTTACTCAGTCACATTTAGAAAAAACGTGTTTCTTTAATAAATAGCGACGTCCAAAGCCCTTCACTATAGACCTAGATCAATAAAGTTTTCTAAATTTGAGAATCAAACTTGAGACCTCTAACTATTAGCTAGTACTCGCACAAATACAGCCCAGTGATCCCTAACTTCAATATCATGTCCCTTTGGCCTAAGTAATAATGCTTTGTAAATATTCTTTTAACACTACCGTAGTGGTCAGATCCAATCGTGTCTATTTATATGGTAATTGCAGGAAGTAATTTGACCAAATCTGTGGCATAATTTAGAACTGTACAAATCAACCACAAATCCCGAAGCTTATTATTATAAATAAACACGAAATTTGTTAACAAGCACTCCATAAATAGAATAGCGCGTAGGAAAAATCGATCCTCACGCCCACTGAATCATCCCTGTTTATTCTTTTAAGGAACATATTTATTGTAAGGAACTGGAAATGTCAATTCGTTCCTTATAAAATATTAATTTCTTCGTCTACAGTCAATGATGTCCTGCTACAAGTGTTGAGGTTTTTGTGTCATAAAAAGTCTGAAAAAACACTTAAAGCACGAGCGTCGTACCAAATAGTCAGTTCCATTAGACAATGAGACTGTAGACGGTCTTATACTCCAATTGCACCGTGTAGTTAGTCTCAATCTGAAACTGGTCTTCGTGAGCGAAATTTTGTCAGATTTATAATTACGGAATAGTACTATACAAACCGGCATATTTAGCAGAACATAAAAAATAATAATAATATAGGTTTGATATCAGTATCCTAAACCTTATATGATACTGATCAAATTTTTTTATGTTCCGCTAAATATGCCGGTGTGTATAGTACTAAATATCTTTGTTTTAGCAACTTAAGCATTTTATTTTTAATAAACCATATTGTTATGTTTTTGTATATTCAACATTGAAACGACATAAAATGTTCATCCTCTCATTCTTCATTTTTATAACACACGAACACACGTGTGTGATAAATAAGGACAATAATTTTGTTAAATGTTAATATTTCACCTAACAAAAGTTCGTTTTACAAATTGTTAACTTAATATAAAGTTTTGTTAGAGTGAATATTTTTTTCAATTTGTTTAATTAAAAAAAAAAGCGAGTGTTGTTTCATCTCGTTTCTTGTTAAACAAATTGGATGCAAACTATTCAACGGTAGTAAAAATAATCTACTTTTATGCATTTTGGATTGGATAATAAGTAAATAAAGAACGACACAACCATTTGGTGGAAGGTTCGAGAAAACAATACTTTGCGATGTGAGGGTTGAGCAAATTAAACCCCACGTTAAACCATCGAATTAGCTGTCCTGTCAAATAATGAGTGTAAATTAATATAGTGATTTTTTGTGTACACAGACACTTGTGCACTATCATATTATTTGCGAAAGTGTCTTATCTTTATAAATTAATATTTTAAATGTCACACTAGACTACTAACTCCTATCCTTAACACACCCTGCCCCTGATTGTCATACGTCAATCGATGTAAGTACAACTCGAAGCCAGGTACCGATATAGCGTGCAAATAGGCTGCGTAAATTATTTACTAAACATGCTCACGGAAAGGCAAATTTTGACTTAGGATTGGTTTAGCTAAAAAATAATCTATATCAGAAATCAAATCAATTAATTCTAAAGAGAATACAGATATAGAATATTCTTCAAGAAATCGGATTTACATAATGATCTAATTATTTACTCAACTGGCTCATATAAAGGACATATTTGTTACTTAGAAAAGTATATGTAAACATAGAATTACTTTTGATAAAATATATTTCTACAGTAAAACACCTACGTTCACTGACCCACACTTGTCATTATCTTAAGCGACGCCTAGTAATGCACACAGGAGAAATATAAAGATACCCTGCCTCTACGGAAAAACAGCCAGATTATGCGGGACTTTACACACTAAAACCCACACGATGACAGTATAAATTAGCTGACACCTGGCTCTCCATAGGAATTTTCTTCAGTTGCCCCGCGGAACACATCCCGTGGTCGAAGTTCTTCTACATTGCAGCTTAAAGCCACTCGCAAACCCACAAAATGGAAGGTAGAAGCATCATACGACAGTTTTCAGGGGCTAACGACCACTTGAGATGATCTACTCAGGCGCAGGACCGCTGCTCCAGCCTATTCAGACTCCAAAATACTCAAAAAGCAATTCTCCTGTCGTGTTTGTGAACCTGTCCAACCCATTTCACTAAACCTCCTTATTTCATATCAAGAGACGCAAATAATCATAATGGAACAAAACCTTACATTTCGTCGCAAAATAATAATCGGAAAAGATTGTTATAACTAGTGTAAGAATTGCGTCCAAAAATACACACAATTTCTTATCTCGTATATGAATAGGTGTTTTGACAATACGTATTGATTATAAGGATACAAGTCTCATGTTTTATGTATGTCAGGAATAATATCGAAACAGGATATATAATCAATCATGCAATTATTTCTCTTGAGCTGAAGGAATAGTGGTTTTTTTTTCATGCCTCATGTTATCCCAATCTAATCAATACTCTGAAGTTAGTAAAATAATATAAATTAATACACACGAGCAGAATATACATATAAAATTAAAACACGTGTTACACGAAAACGAAAATAAAAAAAGGTTTTATGAGTTTAATGCAAATATAACGATAGCGAAAAAAGTTCAAGCTCGTTTACAAGAATGTGTCAAAGCGATCTGTAACGACGTAGCACACGTTGGCTTGCTACGTGCGTAGCACGCAGTTGAGCTACGATGGAGTTGAAAATGTCAATTCGACTACTGGTTGTAGATTAAAGTTGGTATAACCCCAGGCCTGGAACTCAAATCCGAAATATCTCTCCCATATACCATAATAATAATAGTTTAACTTATTAATTGGACAGTTCAGGCCAGCTTTCGATGTCTGCTTTAAAATTTACCTGGGTTTACAAATGGGAAAAAGTGGTAAAAAACTTTCCCTGGCGGTAAAATGATATCTCACCGTTTATCATCTTAATATTTGATTTTTAAGGGACGTATTTGATGGTATTTAGAAAAAAAATATGCATGCATGTTTGAAATTGTATAGATTTATCGTATTTAAGGGGTAAGTTGTATCGGTTCCTAGTGCAATATAGTCAAAGTCAAAATATTTTTATTCAAGTAGGCCTATTACAGCACTTATGAATCGTCAATTTTTTTTTCATATCATATTTAAATGAATGACTGTTGATAATATTAAAGAACAACTTACAATCTAAAGTTACGAGAGTTCTTTCGCGCCCTGATCTGAGAAGAGCTCACAACAAACTCAGTCGGGTGTACGTTTTTGTCATCATCATTACAATGTATGTTTTAAATTTATTCTATATCAAGATGTATATAGAGCAATTCATTCACTCCCACGGTTTTTTGTCTTCTAAATATTCCTTCAAATTTTAAAATGATTTCTCTATTAGCTTTCTTTTAATGAAAGATTTAAATTTACCCATAGGCATCTTTTATAACAATTAAATCGACGATTTTATCAACAATAGGTTATAATTGCTATGTTATATGGGGAAAAAAGATCACTACATGGGTAAAATGCAACGATCCCGAGTATCACTTACCAAACTCTTGTTGTGTTTTACGTTATTAACTAAAATAAAATATTTGGTAAGAAATATAATAATATAACTTTTATGTAATGCGTAGTATAGGTGCTGGATACCCTGATCAATTTGTTCACGTTTATTATCGAATTTTACATTCGAGTGGGATTTTCTATAGACCGTACGTAACTCTATATTGGATCAATCAGTGTCTCTATTCATAGAGTTAGGAGTTTTATTATTTTGTGTAATGTTTTGAATCCATTTTGAATATTTTCGGTAAATCAGAAATGTGTCGTAGTGACTAAACACGGGTTAGTCATTACGACACATTTATTTTTATTGCTGGCAGTTTAGCGCCAGTTTAGCGCAAGCCAGTTTAGTGTTGATATAAAAAATAACGCGTTAACCTTAAAGAGGTAATTTACTTTTTAATATTTTCTACAAGGCATTGCAGAGAAACGCAATTTTTTTGCTTGACATTATATGACTACCTTACATTCCTTGAATAAACAAACCGGTGTAAACGTCACGTAAAAGGTTTAAAGGTATCTTCTATGTGATAACGAATGTTCGTGCTTGACTGCGTAGGATTGCGCTTAAAATCTAATAATATTTGTTTAGGAGTTATTTCAACTTCAAGACCTATTGCTTCTATTTTACACTTTAAGAATTTAATAAGTACCTAAATGATCTTTTAGAAGTGTGCAATATGGATATATAGAAAAGTAAATATTTAAACGTACTTCTATCAGATAACATATTTTCCTTAAGGACTCGTATACTGACGTATGGTTAAATGCTTACTTGTTCATACAATTTCTATAACGTTATTTTATACACACAAGATTATACGAAAACCGCAGATAAACAATAACTTTGAACAATCTGGAAACAAACCCTACATAAACCTTGCCTTTGCCTTTACAAAATGTATTATAGTTCGAGTACCTATAATAACTTACTCAAACACTATTTGTTCAAGATCAAATGTTACTTCCATCAAGTTCGAAGACCTGTACCAAGTTTAATCGGATGTGAATTGTAATTGAAGTTATTTTACTTGAAATCTATGGTAATTTAATCTCAGTTCAAAACCAAGTCTTACAGGGTAAATATTATTACTTATGAAAGCAAAACAAAGTGAACAACGGAAACCACTGTTTTGAAATAAATTGTGACTATTTACAATTTAAAATGTCGGTGAAGGGAAACCTCGCAAGGTAACCTACACATCTAGGTAATCAATCTGGAAAATGTCTAACTTGCCAAACTGCAGTGCAGCAGCTTGGTGGGCATGTTCTCTAAAAACTTTAAGCGAGGAAGCAACCGTCCGACAATGAAACTTATTATATTCAATATATGGTTATGTCATTACCATATCATTCTTATTAACGAAGCAATTTCATATTCATATATAAAAAACAATCTCCAGTCACGTATGTACTTTCAAAAGAGTCCCTCATTTATATCTTAACAGGTTTGTGCATTGTTAAAATCTAGAAAAGCTAATTTTTCACGCCAACTGGCAAATACATAATACATACGCCCGTATTTCCCCTCGGATTTGTCGGAGGTACGTAAACACTGCCGTCATTTTTGATTACCGCCGTCCGTACTGTGAAGGGTGATTAAGTTTCCAAAACAGAAGCAAATTCAGCTACTTTGTATCCATTTGTAACTATTGATAACATAATACAATCAAATCTTACTGGCATAATTATTGGAGCTGTATGGATTGTGGATCCGAGTTCCGAATTAATGAATTTGTGTATTGATATTTGTTTGTAGCTAGTTACACTTTTCCAGCATTGTCTGGTATGACGATGTTAGCACAAATGTTAGCTTATACTCAATTTGCAATATTTAGCAATTAATGCAATAATTAGACCGAGTGTACATTTTATTGCGGTTTCTCTTATCGAATGGCTGTTAAAGAGACAAAGCAATGCAAATAGTTCAAATACAAGTAGCGAACAAAGTGATAAGTAAATATACGTTTGTACTTACTTTTACAAATAGTAGAAATATCAAGTGTATCATATTCTTACGGAACCAATTTAATAGGCCTAAAGTTTTAAACACGACGTTTATTTTGAATTATTATCACCGATTATTATATCACACGAGAAAACATGTATGCATATATTCCAGTGCTCGTAAATATTATACAAATCATGAAACTGCTGTCGTTCGCAAACTTTAACTAATAATTTGGTTTTTTTTTTAAACAAAGTCACGATGTGATTATTACAGTCACTTTTATTTATCAATCTTCTTTTATCTTTCAAATAGGAAGTAAGGGAGTTCATATGCAACTATGTATATTTATTTTAGAGATGAGAGCGTTGAGAAGTCTGAGTGGATTGAAACTGAGTGACAAAGTAAGAAATAATGTGATAAGAGAACGTTGTGGTATAAAAGAAGATATAGTGACTAAAATTGAGAAAGGTATGCTTAGATGGTTTGAGCACGTAGAGAGAATGAATGAAAGGAGAGTGACAAAAAGGATTTATGAGTCAAGAGTGAATGCGAAAGTTGGAGGGGGAAGACCAAAGCGAAAGTTCCTGGACCAAATCCAGGACATTTTAAATAAGTGCCAGGTCCAGTGTACTCTAAACCGACGATCTTGTATGAAAGGTTTAATGACAATGAAAGAAGCGAAGATATGCAAGGATTTTGGCAAGTGGAAGAACATGGTCTCTGTCTACCCCTATGGGAATGAGGCGTGATGCTATGTATGTATGTATTTTATAATTAGCTTTTAAGTTCCTGCTAATACAACAGGATAAAAATATATTTTGTAACGGATGGCAAGTATTATATAAAATATAATGAACGACGTTACGTGTTGGTCCGGCTGTTCCTTGAACACTTAAGTCGGTTGAACAACTTACAACAAGTTTTGTAATTAATTTTCACAGCTATCGCATAAATTTTCTAGCCTACATAGAAAATCTCGTTTTCACTGTAGTTGGATCAGAATTAATGAATATACTATAGTAATCATAGAGCAATATACATTGTATATATAACAACTGGAGCTTGCAACTTCGTCTGCATACAGCTAAATGTGGGACTTAAAGTATAGCGCCATCTATAGGGAGCTTATATAACTAAACGCACAGCAGTGTTTCTCAGTTAATATCTATAAAAACAAAACGTTATTATTTAACACCTTATATTTTATTCAGTGGCAACAGCTACAGGTTACAAATCGCCTCAACAACACCCCCTAATGTCTCTCGTTGGCGGTGAGCTCTCGCTGATGAGCATAATCGGCAGTGAAAGTCATCTCACAGAAGGAGGCATCAGAGAGGATGAGGGAAGCTGCAGCTGAGGCCACTTCTATCCGTAGCAGGAGACCGGGAGCCAGGAGACGTGCCTTTGCGAATCTCCTGTCATTCTGAATGGTCATAACAGACTATGTCCGGAGTCCCAGAGTGCAATGTTCCCACTGAACCTCTGGTACTTCTGTTCAGTACACTGAGGATCCCGCTGGGTTTAGCGGGTATTCTGTTCTTACGCGAATCCCACATTCCTGGTTGAAAGTATAACTTTCAACCGGGGTGCGTAAATGCATTTCCCAGCGAAGAGAGCGAAAAAAAGGTTACAAATTGGTGTATATATATTTATTAGTTTCACTGACTTTGTCATTTAATAAATACAATGAATATCAATATGTAATTATAGAAAAATTAAGTTATTTATATTGAGTAAAAAAATGTACTTTGCCTGTCTTTAGAGTAGTGCTATAAATATTCTTATAAATAGCAATTAAAGTGTATATTATTCTTACATTATGTGTTATGTCTAACGTTTTATGTTATATCAAAAATCGCAAAATTTCTTGCTAAATAAAGAGTAATATTAACTAAATTATATTGAGTTGAAATTTTTCCTTAGCAACGTTACTGTTGATTTCGCAACATGTTGAAATTTCTTGCGACATTTCGCCGGCAAGTTTCGTAATTATCAACTGAGCAGTTGCTAACGCCGCTGCGGGTAGTTCAAAATCACTCGCCAAAACTTGTACATAAACTTGACATTAACACGAAAACAGTTTAGGTATTAAAAATATAGGTCAACAGATAATTTTGTTTTAAGTATAACCTTTATTAATTCTCGGGATTACAGTTAAAAGAAACGAGCCCAAAAATCCAAAATCAATTCCCAGTCCCAGGACATCTAGCATAAAAAGGTAGGTAGCAGTCCATTGTCCCACACCTGGACACAGGCCTTCTCACTTATAGAGAGGATTTTTAGAGCATAGACACAACACGCTGCTCCGTGGGCAGGCATAGTACAGAAGTGTACTCTCTATTCCTTTACTTTCATAGTTCGATGTGACGTGAATCCGACACGATCAGAGAGAGATCAGGCACTGGACCGACGGTTTAATGCACTCTCCGAGGCACGGGAATGCATCACACCGTCAACTTCCCAAATTCGAGCATCTTTATAGGAAACTCAATATCCATTTTTGACTTGGCCCGACTTGGGATTGCAACCTCGAACCTCATGTCTGTGCCGAACATGAGAACCACTAAACCAATGAGACAGATATCTAGCATGAAATCCTTGAATTCATTATATAGACAGTCTTTGAACCTTTTGTATGAGCTTTTAATGGATGGCGCCATACTATACTGTAATAAAAAAATTTCGTAATGTATATTAGATGTATATACAGAACCCGATCCCTAGGCTTGTTCACATTTGGGCTACCCGAATGGCTTCTATATAACACGGTATTTTCTAGGAACTCAATGCCTGCTTACATAGTAGACTATTCCTAATCAAAAGCAGACTGAAAGAATATTTATTATCTAAGGCCTAATAAGTATTATTGTACATTTTTATCTCTTTAACTTAGCATGTTATTACTATTTCCTTAGTATATACTTATGGAAAGACGTGTCTATATATGTTTTTGTATGTATCTTGGTGTATATGTAAATTTATATTTAAGTATATTTGAAATAGCACTTGCCGATTAAAATCTCCCACTTTTAGGGCTCCTGGAAGCGATCTGTCATTAAGGATAAGGTGTACCTTTGTATACTAATTTTTATGTTTCATTAAGAAGTTAAGTGGTACATAAATAAATAATTAAACAGAGAAAGCGTAACAGTAGTAGGATTTTAAAAAATTAAGTGAATTAAATTTCATTTTTAAGAGGGATTTTTCTTTCGTTATATATAATGTTACAAAATAAATTATTTTCGTATAAGGGTATTTCCACAAATCATATTTTACGTTTTTATGCTTATTTTGTATCCTAGGTTATAAAAGAGTCTTCATTATATCTATGATCCGATTTATATGTGGGTTTAAAAGACGCTGACGTAGCTATATAAATTTTTTACGACAGTAAAAGGCTAACGCTTAGTAACAGTATTTTTTTTGTTATCAACAAATATAATTAATTTAAAAGAAACCTCTTTAATCTACGCTTTCCTCAGAATAATTAATTAAAAACGGACTTCTCATAAAACGCTCCAAATTTAATTCATTCTTTCGTCAACAAAACAACAGAAGCCCAATATGATGGCAATAATTTGCACAATAAACAGCAATTTAAAACAATCACGGAACCGTCCGTGCAGAGAATAAGAGATATTAACAAAAAAGATCGCGGCATTTTTTTCTTAAGAAATGAGGATATTATCATGACAATTCATTTTCTTGAAATCGAGTCAATTGTTAGTGAAATTAGGGACTCTAAAGGTAATATTTTCATCAACCTTTCCTCATTGTCGCCAGAATAACATTAATAATTTATATAAATCATTTCTGTCGACGTATCCAAGATACAAATAAAGATAAACCATGATCGTATTCTATTTGTAGATTTACAACTTGTAATGAAAATGAGGTACAAAACATAGCTTTAAAGTAGTTATAGAATAGCAATAATTTAATTGTAAAAATCCTAAGATCGCCTTAATACAATAATATCATTTCAAAAGAAAAAAATCCCCACATGAGATTTGATCTAATATCTTTAAAAACACTTTTTAAACAGCTTCCAATCCTAAAATTTGTAATAATTTTAATCTTCCTTTATATTAGAAATTTAAGTCCTGTCGTTTATAAGTTTTAGTTCAAATAGTTCATTTAAAGGTAAACATTTAGCCCTCTCACAGTCAGACCAAACCCTATGCATCAAAAATTAACCTCTCAAATCTACAATGGCTGCGCTTCAGTGGGGGATAATACTAAGTGGTTGAGTGGCCTATGAGCGTCTTCAATGAAGTGCTTGGCATCCTTTTCCTAACTCAATTGTGCCTATCAGATTTTAAATGACTACAAATCATATATTTATCCAAGTTCGTTAATAAAAAAAATGTGCGTGCGTACAACGTACACATGCCAGAATCGAAACTTATTTGGCAAACTAATTTTTAAGTCTTGTTTATAATTATACAAATTTGAAACTTTAGATTTCCGAGACTGAGGGACGAAAAAAGGATGATATGTTAGGAATTTAATAGTCATTAAAATATTAAGTGTCAGAATTAATACAGATACTTTATTGCAGTCTCAAATGACTAGTGGTAAATAAAAATGCCACGTATTATTATTTTTTATTTTATGAAATATAGTATATTAAATTATTAAATGACGAGTGACAAATTAAAATACTTCATGTTATTTATATTAAGTAAATATTAAAACTACCTAACCTTCAAACAAATTGACATAAAAAACGCTGCATATCATCATAAATTTTTTACCACCATGCGGCTAAAGAAGTTTTACTTCAAAATCCATTACCAATTCAAATAATGATATGCTATATACTATTCAATAAGTATTCGAATTCTTAGCAGTATTGCAAGATAATTTGCTTGGCAATGCAAAGTGAATGCAGATAAATTTAACAGCCGTTAGCTTCGAAAAGTATATTGCAACAATAAATTAATATGTCGCATAATATGGCTGATATATTTCGCTAAAAATCTTTACAGTACAGTAAAATAATGATACCAATATAGAAAGATATTCCTAGAATGATGCGTCTTCAATTAAATGAAACACTACTAAGTAAAAACTACACAGCAGCAAAAATTGGATGAGCTGTAGGGAGAGGAAGAGCTAATAATTTATTCCATTCCGTAAAAATATTGTAAAACAAAAAATGACAAAGTACCAAGGCCTTCGCGTAACACTGTGATTTCTACCATCTTTCTCCTATGCAAAGAATCCTGTGTCCAGCAGTGAGACGTTAATAAGCTGCTACTTACTTTTTTCACCGTATAAATAAATCAAATCGCTTTCAGAAGCACCACGTCCTAACATTAAAAATGAGCCTCTACAGTCTTCTAGGCCCTTTGATAAATTTCCTGACAACGGTATTACGGGAATCCTTGATTAAAGCGCCAAGTAAGCTGTCACTCGAACGGTGACGTCAAATCCACCCATACGCCTACTCCACGCCCATCTAACTTTTTAATAGCGTTACTATATCCAGTCTTAGGTTATAGTTCTCAAATGACTTAATCCAAAACCAATCTTTGCACGAATTGCGATTTTTTTCTTTCTTTCACAAAATGTTCTGTATTAGCTCTTTGTTATATATAAGAGATATCCAGATATTCATTGACTCGTCACGATGTCTCTGTAAGCATAAGGTGTAGCCTTGAAATTTGGTCAGAACATTCCCTTTGCCGAGTAGAGGTCAGCTAAGAACAGATTATACGGAATTCCACCAGCAAGAGCGGTTGTGGGGATGTTAATTAAAAAAAAATCAAACTCCACATTTACAAACTATATCTTTTATGGTATGTAAAACTGGGTCAGAATTTTCTTTTTGACATAATGGAAACTATCAAAAGGAATTTAGGAAGAATTACAGGAAATTCCACCCTTAAAGGGCAGTGCGGGGATGTTTTTTATTTGTAAAGGAATTTTCCTAAATTAATGAAAATGCTACCAAAAAACATTCCACGCAGACGAAGTCGCGGGTTCAGCTAGTTAGATAATCTATTGACTCATCACGATATCTTTGAAACTATAAGGCGTAGAGACTTGAAATTTGGTAGGGATATTCCTTTTGCCGAATAAGAGCCAGCTAAGAACGGAGTTTACGAAAGGGGGTTTGCGGGGGTGTTATAAATATGTTTCTTATTTGTGAAACAATTTGCTTAATTAATGAAAATGTTACCCAAAAAATATTTCAAGCATACGAAGTCGCGAAGTTCAACTAGTATCTACTCGTATATAATCCTGTGAGAGTAAGAGTTTAAAAAATTCATTCAATAAAATAATTAAATAGAAATATCTGTCAAGGGAAAAAATTATGCTTTTTAAATTTTATCCTACCCACTTCAACGAAAACAATTAACGATGTCGTACAAGCTAATATAGAATAATAAGCTCTATATAACTGTCCCTATTTCATTAATTGTTTGTTCATTGTTTAAACTATTGACAAATTTAGATGTGTTAGTTCCGTTTATTCAAGCAGAACCGCGAAAATGTAACGCATCGAAAATTCATAAATGCAAATTGAGCACAGATTATAAAAGCGCCATCAAAAGCCTAATTTCTGAACGCATTCATAACGGGCGGTCAGAGTTGTACCAAATTCAAATTTGAAAAGCGCCATTCTCATTTCCAATTGAACTCTCGCCGAATCAACACCGCTTATACGGTCCCGGAGTTCAATTGTTTGAATATGCAATGCACACTAATTTTATAACAGCTTTAATAGGTGGACTCTATTAATATTATGTTAATAAAACACAATACTTAATAAAGCGACCAGATTTTAAGTTTTTAAATGTACACAAAGCTTTTAGGCAGTCTTTTAATATTTATGCAGCTTTATATTCGACAGTTATTATAACAATTTAAGCATTAAGTATAAATTAAAAGATTTACGGTAAAGCAAACTATGCTCTGCTTTTTGTGTTGGAAGTTCAATGGATAATTTTTGGATATAGCAATCGTGTTACGTTTAAAATGATTAAATCATCCAAAAACAATATGTTAGTGCTGTTCTCAAACTGTGAATTAAATTAAAAGCATTAAACTACAAATTGAGACCGAATAGGCCTAAGCAGCGTAAATTTACATAAGACATTAAAAGAAGAAAACAATTTTTCACCTACTTTTTAACATGTTTTGATTAACCGACTTTTATTCAAAAGGCGAGTAGTAACGACGCTGATAAAATCAACGTCATTATGTCGACGCGCCGGGGCAGAAACAGCAGTGGAGTAGACGATGTAACCAAGAAGATCTTATCGAGGGTTGAAGGTGTAATGAACTGTTCGTTAAATCCGGCGGATATCCTTTCTGAACGCTATGGTCATTTGTGAATACGAAATACCTTTTAAAAAACAAAAATGGTAACGTAATGTAATTTTTTTCATGTATTAATTACAAATAATCGTAGCCATAGGTTATCATACCTGCAAATTACATTTTGGTATATATAATAGGACGATAATATATATCAATTTTAAACAAACCAACATTATATTACATGCTATAGACGTTGCAGAACATCATGTTAACTATGTTTGTTAACACCGAATTTCGACTATGGTAGTCAATCTCATGAAAACATTAGCTAATTTACTATGATGTTGGAGGTTGAGAGATAAGAAGTGTAGATTTACACTTCTCCTTCCACCCTTCTTAAGTATTCCAGAGAAATCTTCCGAAGTACCACGCTGGATTGCAACTTCTGATCCTCTGGTGCTTCACTTGACGATGTGGAGGGTATCGCTGCATATTAATGGATACTCAGCGAGTCCAACACTCCCAATAAGATTTTAGGTCTAATGGGATGAAGGTAAATGCATTTCCCAGCGTGAAAAAAAAAGCAGATATTATAGTGCACAAATGTAAGGGGCTAACACACGTGTACTCAATTTTGTTCCACTCTCATAGTCGGATGGGATGACAAATCCGACAATCCAAAGAGTCTCTGAGCCGCGAGGGTAAGGCACAACACCGATTTTCTAACTTCAGACAATTACTGAGGTATTCTTGATAAATAAAAACTCATTATCCATTTTGACTTGGCCTGACCTCTTGTCTGCAACCAAATAAGCGGACCACTATTCTAAAGAAGCAGTTACCCCAAGGCATTCAAGAGTATTTTTAAGATATTTTCAGGAACATTCTGTTTTCATATTTTCCAAAAATTTCGTTTGCAGGCTGGACTAAAGAAAACGAATGACGTGGTTACTCAGCGTTATACGCGTTCTACAACTGATTTACCAGGTAAGGTAAGTAGCAGCCAGGTAAGTCCCACTGCTGCGCACAGGCCTCCTCGCTTACAGGAGAGAGGGTTTTTAGAGCATTGACCCACCACGCTGTTCCACTGCAGATTGGCAGGCATAGTACACAAGTGCACTCTCTATGTTCACTCTCATAGTCCAATGGGACAGGAATCCAACACGATCGAAGAGAGATCAGGCGCAGACCGACGGCTTAACGTGGTGTCCGAGGCATGGCGTTGGAACATGCCGCTAACCTCCCAAATTCAGACAAATGTTGAGAAAATCTTAATAGAAAACTCAATATTGATTTTTATATTGGCCCGACCCGGGACTCGAACCCAAGACCTCAAATCTGGAGTCGAACTTGAGGCAGTCAGATTCAATAGGCTAATAGTTGTTTATATATTCGTATGTTACAAGCTTTTATAAATTTCGCGACATAAGCTTTAACTAAAAGACTTATTGCCGTACTCGTATATTCCCAAGAGATTGGGAACTACACGCGGCTACACGCACTACATTTAAAACTGGCTGATGCTCGAGGTATAAACCTCGAGCAACAGCCAGTTTTAAATAAAAGGACATTTATGGGTGGTTTTGATCAATTATTATAACGTGTTTTATATAAAAAATTTAAATTCGTTCAGGAAATTCTAATTTCTATGTTATAAAATTACCTAATTACTTCACGGGCATATCACTTTTCTTTGCATATATTAAACGGGTTCATTATATCGTCTTTAGGACTTAGTACAGTATATAGTTGTCACTTTTGTTGAGGAAATAAATAAACTATACCACACATGTAACGAAAAATATGAATGAATATTCGTTACAGCAAGTGTGTTCGCAACAAATTATGCAAAACGCAAAACCGACTGCATATGATCTTCCGGCGGGCGAACTAGTTACAACTGTGCTTCAACTTGTCTAAGTTTAAAGATTTAAAACCCCAATCCGGGCATATATCACTCAAGGAGTAGGGTGGCTATAAGTTTACCACTAGGCTGGGATAAATATTTAAGCCTTCTCTACTAAACGTATCTACTTTACACATTCAAATGAATAAAAGGAGATGAATTCATTTAATCGTTGAACGAATGCATATGTAAGTTTCAAATTAAAACAACACAATACTAATTTAATTTACCCTAAATACGAATTTCTAAATTACTCAGAAACATGATATCCATGAGATTTCAAAAACGTATGTAACTTTCATTTAAAATTTATAATAAACATTTTAAAAAATATAAAAAATTCGTCACCGAAATATTGTATAAGATAAAATGCTAACGTTGAAATAGCAAATATTTTATATAAAAAGCTCTTTCTACCAAACGCCGGAAGAATATTTACCCTATTCTAGTTAAAACTTTCATGAGTACGATACGCCTCAGATGACAATCAAGTTGGTATGATAACTTTGTGCATAATAAATTAAGTATGCTTAATTACGGAAATATGATGTATTTACCCAACCATATATAACTTCGAACTTATGATAATTTTTTTTATTTTTAAACGCATTTAACAAAAATGATGCGGTCAGGAAGGTAATCCGGAAATTATGGTTTTAAATATAGTGTGCCGAAATAAAATGTCATAGTTTCATATAAGTTTTAGGTCAAAGACTTGGTCACTATTTAAAAAGGTTTTTAATTAAAAGGAAAAAATATAGAAACATCTTCACAAAAAGCATCCTTACCTCTGGATGAGAAGAGTTAGTTGATCACGTTTTACGCCATAAATAAGTAGCAACCCATTAACGTCCCATGGCTGTGCACAGGCCTCCTCACTCATAGGAGAGAGGATTATTAGAGCTGCTCCACTGCGCGTTGGGAGGCCTAGTACAAAAGTGCGATCTCTATTCCTTCACTGTCATATTACGATGTGACGGGAATCCGACACGACTGGAAAAAGAACAGGCGCAAGACTCCAGCACCTCATGTCTGTAGCTGAAGATACTAACCACTAGACCAATGCGGCAGTTTTATGCCATACAGATAGTAATATGCCTGAATATAAATATGTAGTTAATATATTTAAAACTGAACATTGTTGCCTGATTAATTCTAGTTGTATCTTTTATTAAATATATAGTAGCTCGTAGTGATATGTTACCTTTAACTGCCGCCGATTTACATTTTTTGAAGTCAAGCAGACTTTACATAATGCGATATAACAATGTCATAAATCGTAGGATCACATTTATGTCGGCTACTTACCTGCAACAAAAAAAAGTTAAAAAATTACCTTTCCATTATTTATAATCAATCGTAATTAGTTTTACACACACATACATATGTATTTATTAACTTCGTTCCGCCTCAGAATCAATAAACAAAAAAACTGAAAGATAATTGCAGAATGTTTTAAATTAAGGTAAAAATGTGGTCAAACTTTACCGGAACAAATTTAATTCGTAATCAAAAAACACGCACTATACGCCCAGATTTCCGCCCAAATTCATAAAATATTACAGTTGGTAACAGAAATGTGATGTGAGAGACAAATCAAAACCAAATTATTATTTTTAATTAAATTTCTCAATGAACATCAAATGTTTGAGAGGTAGATAGTTTCTAAAGGAAAGCGAAACTTTTGTTTTTCCTATATTTCCAGTTTTAAATTTTCATATTCACTCACCTTTTAAACCTTTCCAGGAGTTCCATAAATAATTCAAAACCAAAAGTAGCTCCTGTTCCCAAGTTTTATCGAGACTGAAGAACAGTAATTTATTTTTATATATATTACTAGCAATGTCCTGCGGTGTCACCCGGGTAAGTACCGATTCTCGTGGCAGTGGAAAATCTACTAAGTTGGACTATAGATTTATTTTTGTTAGAAGTTAGAAAACTTTTAATTGAATTACTTCCTTTCAGCTTATTACATACACACTGATCACACATTCATAATCTCATCAATATATCGACTATACTGTATAACGAATATATGTTTAACTAATACATTTTTAAATTGGTAGGCGTGCGTATTCGTATTCACGCTTTGGTAGGCATGGTAGGCAATTAACCCAGAATTTATCCTGGGATATGATGGTATCTTTAAAACGTTTTCTTTTTACAAAGAGTACTTAGTGTTACCTTCCCAGGATTGGAATCCGTGATTCATAAACAAGAATCATCTCGTTAGCCAAAGGGCATCTAGGCCTATTCAAGGTACACGTGAATCCATTGGGCATCACCTGCACAAAACTGTTATAAACAATAACAATACTCTATCAAGGAGAAAAATATCCGCTTTTTTTTAAATGTCCATAATTAACTGAAGCTATTTTAATGTTACACTTATATGATTGGTATTCAAATTGAATACATCGTGTGTGCTCGCATCGAATGAAATATTTATATATTTTCCGAGTGGTTAACGCGAAAAAGCCTCGCTTTAAATATTTATAACGCGGACTTTAATACGATCTCGTTTGGACGTTACGACATAATTGAGTAACAAACCGACGCACGGCCTATTTGTTTCAATTGCTATCGATTCTTTTGTTCCATGTTTAATTCGATTCTTGGTACGAATAATGCAATTAGAATTTCAGTCAGCTTTTTTCTTTATTATATTTTACAATTAATATTTGTAAAAACATAGCAAATATAAAAACAAAATAAATTCATTCAAAACTCAATACTCATAACTTCTTAAACTAAATACACAAAAGTACGACTGTAAACATTTTACGTGAGCTTTAATTAGATAGTGATGCACAATTATTTTTTTAAATAATATTAATGTTTGAAAATAATGTATAATCAAACATTATCATCGACTACAATAAAAAAAGTGCATGCGTATAAAATACATATGTCAAAAGTGAAACTTCTTTGGCAAACTAATTATTAAGTCTTATATTTATACAAATCTAAAACTTTAGATTTCCGAAACTTAGAAGGAGGGGAAAAGGAAGTAATGTTAGGAATTTGTTTAATTTAATTGTTGTTAAAATATTAAAAGTGTCGAAAATTAATACAAATTATTTATTGAAATCTCAAATGCCGAATCGTAAATGCCACGTGTATTTTGTCGATATTGGAAATTATATATGTAATTTTCTTTTGAATTCAAAATTTAGAAAAGAGAATTTTTGAAATATTATTATATTTTATGTAAAATAGTATATTTAATTTAAATTTTGATTTAATGACCTTCAAACGAATTGGCATATAAAACGCTGCAAATGCACGTGACGTTAATCACGCGTTCCATCCGTAAAAATTTTACCCTCATGCGCCGAAAGAAGCGTCACTTCAAAAATATATATTTGAAATTGATTGTAAAATAAAAAAGTATTTTATTAACGATTACTTTATTGAATAATAATATGTATTGGAAGACTGGAACTCACAATATGGATTATTAATCAATATAATATTTAACGTTATACGTTTAGTATCTAAATATTGGAATAATTTGTATCTTACGTTTTTTATTGACAAAGGTAACAGAGTTTATATAGGCATTATAGTTGTATCTGTTTAGTCGCCCTATAAAAACTGCTTCAAATATTTCAATTGGTCATTTAATAATATAATCTGACCAACCTATTTCATTGCTATTAATTAATATTCAATATATTTTAATCGCTTTAATTCTTATAACTTGTCGCCTGAATAAACGGGACTAATTAACATATAACAACGCATATCAAAGTATTTTTATGACTCAAGTAATTCAATCTCTATACGTCGACACTGGAATCCAAACACGTAGTAAAAAGTATTGTTTTCACAAAACTTTAGGATAATGCTGCAATAGTTAATCTATTTAGCAACAAATTATAAATTTATTGTCCAAAAATATTAGCTCTAATCGTCAATAATAGATATACAAAATTCAATCCGAGAACGCTTTAAAAACATAAAACAGATTCACTTTTCTCAAGATCTTAAATTATTTTTAAGATTAACTAAAACTTTAGCAAAGTCACATCTGTCGCAACGAAGACATGGATCATAAAATACGTGATTTACCATATAACCACGGAATCTGGAACTTTGCGGATCACACTGGAAAAAAATACCTATATTGGTAGTTAAGATCTCTTCCCATGCATTATCTCGTGAGAATTTGATACATCAATAAAACAAGTTTTCATTAATGTACCCAAGTACAAATACATTTTTTAAACGTGTAGTAGATGAGACTTGATTTTTATACAGTTTTAATTTTTATATTAATTGGTTGATGAATTCTAATTTGCGAAAAATTGTACAGCACCATCTATTGAAAGCTCACGAATAAGTTGAAAGGTTTCCTTCTGTCATGATTTTAAGAACGAATGAATTTTAATTTTTTATATTACTTATTAGCTATCACATACATTTAGTAATTGGAACGAAACTAATTCAATTTGTAGGTCAAAATGTCGTTCCTTTAAATTAATCACATTCTCTTAATTAGTCGACTTATTAACTCGGTATAACTAACAAAACATTTGTTATTTCGATAACTTTTAATAGAATATTAAATAAATCACATATTCTAAATAGAAAATTGTATATACCGATTACCTCGGGTGTTCTCAGCGTAGTAATAACTGTCTACATTTTTTAACTAATCAGGGCGAACTTTGTGGTAAGTAAACTTTGTGATCTAAAATCATTTTCGTTTTTTTAACAAAACCGGTTTGGGGCACAACGATTGGTTTTATTATAACTATTTCCAGCAATATCGTCTGCGCAGTTCTCGATCCTGCAGGAATATAAGAATATCCGTACTTAATAACAATCTATATAGCAAGTCTACTTAAATATCAAGCCAATCAGGAATAATTTAAAAAATTTCGCTATGAAAGAACAAACACCTTCAAATTATTCCATTTTTAATGAAACCGGCTTGTTGCATATCGATCAGATGATTCCAAAGTGTACAAGGGACATCAGTAGAACCACTTTTTAAGTTATATATATATATGGGTTGACCTTACGTATAAAGATTTAAGTATATTATAATCATATAAGGCAATGTTTATAAGATAAACTATTTTTACTGTGCTACTTTTTGTACTAATGGTATGATGATTCATGGAGAGATCAGGCGCATGACCGACCCCTTGACTTGCTCTCCGAGGCACAGGGGTGGAGTACACCAAGTTCCCAACTCCGGGAAGGTATCGACAAAATCATAATCGATTTTATTAAATTGGCCCGACCCGAGATGCGCACCCCGGACCTCACGTCTGTAGTCGAACATGCTAACCACTAAACCAACGTGGCAGTCAAGAATATTAAGTGTCTCTCTTTCTGTATGTAGGTGTGTTTGTACAAAGCTATATGGTTCTAATAAATGATTACATGAGTTGATAAATGGTCAATCATCAAAATTACAAGAACATTCAAATGCCTAACATTCAAGTTGACCGTTTATACGTAAGACCCATCAATATTTAGATTAGTGACAGGCTGCGGTCGTTGCTAATGTGCCGTATGCACATAGACATTGTCATTTAATATATCTGTTTAATTAGTCTTTGTTCATTAAAGCTACACTTATTGGATACTCATAAAGATCAGTGTATTTGTACCTCATAATAAATGACGTGAACATGTAGTCTCCTAGTCTCAATCACTCATCGCGACATACTAGTCACCAGCCTAATAGTGCATACCGCCGAGCATTTTATTCGCTTTTCATAATTTGCCCGCCCGTTAACCTCGCTTAATTAACAAGCCGTACTGACTGTTCATTTATTTTATTTAACTTACACCATGCCATTGCTGTAATTTCACGCGATAAGTTATTACCGTCGCTGTACGCCTACCAACTTGATAAAATATTCCCTAAACCCGAATGTACTGTACCGATTTTGATGATTTTTTTTCCATTTTACTGAATTAGTTCCGGCTTAGGACGTAGAATAGGTTTCTTTGTAATGTATTGGTAACTTTTGTTCAATTACTTATTTTTGGCGGGTGTGCTAATAATTCGAACCTACGAATTATTCGTTCCAAATCGAATATTAATATTCGATTCAAACCATGAGGAATATTTACACAAATAGAACAATTATTATAGTTTCTTTTTTATTTTAAAGAGAATTATATAACGGAAATTATATCGTAGCAAATACAGTATTCTAAAATATACAACATTTGAAAATTTGCTATAAATTTTCGTTTAATAATAATAAATACGATACAGAATCGAGTGATAATAAAGTTCGTTTGTCAGATACAATATCGCCAGCAGTGGAAAATAATCTTTCACTTTCAGCCGAAGTACAAGGTATTCCTAAATATTTTTTAAACGAAACGTATATTATTCATAAGTCGAATATTTCGGTATACAATTCAAATTATTTATATAGAAACAATTAAAAATTCAGAGACAATTCGATTTATCCGTGGAATTTGGAGTAATTTAAATTATTCGAATTGAATATTGATATTCGATATTCGCATATCCCTACTTATTTTTAAACCAAGAGATCGTTAAATTTTAGCTGTGCTGTCCTCCAAGTTAGAAAAGTATTAAACAGATGTCGCTGTACTTCAAGCCCTACATTTAAGTTTACTTAGAAGTTCCACGAGATAGCAAGCATAATTAAAACCAATATATATGTATTGTATTTAGTTATCTCCTTAAAATTTTCAATCTCTAATAAGATACTGTGCATTCATCGTTGAGTCGTGTTTATTGGAAACGGTTATAACCACACCTTACGGACTCATACATATTATAGAAGACGAGATCAACTCGAAATCTATCCGATACGTTAATAGAGCTGTCATTAAGACGCAAGGTCTTTTAATACAGCATGACGAGGGTCGAGTTTTGGACTCCACGACATAAACGAGATCAGGCATTGACGTCTTATTATATATTGGATATGTGATATTGCTTGGTGAAAAATGCGTTAAAGAGTTTAATTTGATTTTGGACGTACTCGATACGGTGAGTGTTTGGTTTTGGAAAGCAAAAAAAACATTCAAAGGTCGTTCCTATACGTGAAATGTGGGAATTAGACTACGACGCCATTTATAGTGACGACTTACTACTTGATTGATTTTAATATTGTATTAGCGAAATCTATTTTTTTTCTAAAATAAAAATATCGGTGAAGTTACTTCTTAGAGATATAGCTAAAATCGGTCCAGTTGCTTCAGCTATAAGCCCGAATAAACAGACAAGACAAAAGTGTTACATATAACATTATAATAGTACAGCTTTTTAGTCAAGGCTGTCTAAGAAGGCTGGCTAAGAAGCTGTCGATTTATTTGTTCAATGACAAAAAGCATTCCTAAATGAGTTTGCTTTGAGTTATTCTCATAAGAGTTCTTTATCATACACTGGACAATATACGCAAATTCATGACGTAATTATAATTTAAAAGCGTTGTTAAAACTCACAAGAGAAATTTTTCTTCTTTATATCGAATGACTTACGTAAATATTTAACGCAAACTTTTACAAAGGTAAAATAATAGAGAAATTTTATTTGACCATACCAACAGCATCTAAAAATGAAATTATATATTAAAAATGTATAAAAATCTAACAGTTCAAAAGAGGAGCAGCAGACCCAGACTAATTATACAGCATATTTAACAACCGTTTCGTACATCAAATAGGCCCTCTTTCATCCACTAGCACAAAGAAACTCTAATTCCCCAACAATAAACAAAATCCAAGTACATAAGCCTTATTTTAATTTACAGCGGAACAAAACACAACAAATCCCCTCAGAGCAGCCGAAGTAAGTTTAGGGTGTATTCGGGAGAGATATATAAACATTCACTAAGAGCACCTGGGTACATGACCCTGAGGGCGCGTTCACATTAATACAGAAATAGCGATTTGACAGTTATTTATAAATTACTAGCCTTATTATCAGGATTAATCGCAGTACCGCGCAGATAATTTTTTTTTGTATACCTCCTACGGGGAAATTAACTGAATCGTTTCATTTTAATCCATTTTACATAGTTTCTAAGACATCGCTAACACACATATAAACATAGAAATTGTTTATGTTTACGTCGATTATAGACTTTGAAACCACTAAACCGATGACCCTGAAAACGGTTTCATTATAATGTCACTAATGCAAAAAAGATTTTAGATCACTGAATTCACTCAGCCATTACGAGATCTTCATAAAAGTGCTAGATTAGGTTGAAATTTCGCAAACCGACTTTTTCCGTAGTGTGTTTTCACTAACGACAAACTTTCTTATATTTGCAACCGTGGAGAACCGTTAGTTTTTAATCAAAAGTAAGTTTATTTTTATGTTTATTTATTCAGTTTTGAATAAAAAAAACATAACAATGAACTAACGAGCTTTGAAAAATATAAAAGATTACGATACAGAAACGAACACACATCACAGAGATATGTATTCTCACAGACTGTTATTGTCACTTAATTAATTTCCGTTATCTTATCTATATTTGAAATGTTAACGAAGTCATTTCCTTATATTATTTTCACGACAGCTAATTATATACATGTATAAGTTTTAATACACATATTTAATAAACTTACGGTCGATAAAAAGACGGAATTATAATAGTGCCAAAAAGCACTTTATGAAAATATGCAAAAAAATATTAGAGAAAATCGATTTCGTTAAACCTTGTGATTTATCCAGTCAATTCAAATATCACGATTAAAACTTTAATTAATAACTTAATTTCCGCTGAACGTAATATGACAACACCCGAATCTGCAAACAACATAAATTTTAAACGAAAATGTTAAAACAGGCAAACAATTAATGAAACAACTTAAACAGCGTATTCAATTCAACATTTTCTAATTAGCTTAAGATTCTAGGATTGAGTGATAAATTTATAACATGTAATGAAACATATGATTAAAATTGGACATGTGTTTAAATAAAACACACACGCGTAGAAGAGCTACGGCATTGTAGACATTAAGTACATCTTTATATATGTAAATATTTTTGTACATCTTCCTAAATGGCTTAATCGATTTCGATGAAAGTTATCATATGAAAGTTATTATAGTCAGTTTTTAGGTAGATTCAAAAATGATTTAAATCGATTCTATTAACGTGCGAAATATGATCAACAAAAGTAAATAAAAATCACTATGAATAGATATAAAAAACCTGGCATTTACGTTCCACGATTATGAATTTCGTGTCCTCGTTTTTACTGTACGTAATTTTTTGGATAGAAAGTCGCAAAACTGCATCTGACACTACATATTCAGATATGAATTCCGACAATTTCCACTCGGGTTTTCACGTTTTAAATGACGGAAGCATTGTGCTTTTGCAGAGTCGGCATTCTGCAATTATCTCTAACGCTATTCGTAGGTAGCATTAAACATTTTGAACTTTTTTTCATTTGAGGCTAAATAATCGCGCTCTTTAAGAACTTATAAATTATATAAATATATAAAGATTAAGTTCTTAAAAAGCACGATATACAATGATTCAGATATAAAAAAATCATTGAAATCCATAAAACTATAACATAGACTTATTCGTATTATAAGGCAGGATTTTCAGTTTTTCGAAACATCTTGGGAACATGTAATATGATAAAAGATTAAAGTCAATTTCTAGACTATCTAGATTCTAAAACTAACTTTTTGAACTCGTTACATAGAACGAAACTTTTAAACATTTGGCATGAGCTTTCAATAGATTCTTGTCCAAATATTCATATGTTAATAGGCTCAAACTTAAAATATCTTTATTCAAGTAGGCCTTTACTGCAGTTTTGAATCTTAAAATGTCGTTTTTTCATATATTATTTAAATTTACGACTGATGATGACATTAAAGAACGACTAAAAATGTAAAGTTATGGGGGTTCCTTCGCGTCCTGATCTGAGAAGAGCCCACAACAAACTCAGTCGGGTGTACTTTTTTTTGTCGTCATTACGATATATATTTTTATTTTATTCTATATCTATTAGAACAATTCATTCACGCCCACGCTTGTTTGTCTTCTAAGTAGTCCTTCAAATTATAGAATTATTTCTCAATTAGCTTTCTTCAACAAAAAGATTTAAATTTATTAAGAGACATCTTTGTAACATCTTCTGGGAGCTTGTTATAGAAACGTATACAAATACAGGTACCCTTGAATGAATTGTCAATTTTATGTAGCCTACTAGAATCTACAGTACGAGGTGTGTTCAAAAAGTATCGCGAATTTTGCGTTTTTTCAAAAATTATTTATTTATTCATGAATACGAGTGTGTTCAAAAAGTTCAACAACAGACAGACAGAGCACTTCAACACCAGACGAAAAAATTAATGAAGTGGAGAAAATGGTATTGGCCAATCGTCGAATCACCGTTAGAGAAGTTGCTGAGGACCTAAACATATCGATTGGCTCGTGCCATTCGATTTTTATCAATGATTTGGGCATGAGACGGGTCGCCGCGAAATTCGTACCAAAATTGCTCAATTGTGACCAAAAACAGCATCGCATGAACATTGCTAATGAGATGTTAAACTCTGTCCGCGACGACCCAAATTTGCTCCAGAGGGTCATAACTGGTGACGAATCGTGGGTTTATGGTTATGACGTGGAAACCAAAGCTCAATCATCTCAATGGAAGCTGCCGCACGAACCAAGACCGAAAAAAGCGCGCCAAGTTCGATCGAATGTGAAAGTTTTGCTGACAGTTTTCTTTGATTGCAGGGGCGTGGTGCATCATGAGTTCTTGCCACAGGGAAGAACGGTCAATAAGGAATATTACCTGCAAGTTATGCGCAATTTGCGCGAAGCAATCCGCCAGAAACGCCCGGATTTGTGGAAGAACAAAAATTGGCTTTTGCACCACGATAACGCCCCTGCTCACACATCGTTGCTTGTGCGCGACTTTTTGGCCAAAAACAACACACTAATGATGCCGCAGCCACCGTATTCCCCAGATCTGGCCCCCTGTGACTTTTTCTTGTTCCCTAAACTGAAGAGGCCCATGAAAGGACGACGTTACTCTTCTCTTGACGAGATAAAGACGGCATCGAAGGAGGAGCTGAACAAGATAAAAAAAATGATTTTTTGAAATGCTTTGAAGATAGGAAAAACCGTTGGCACAAGTGTATAATATCTCATTGGGATTACTTTGAAGGGGACAAAATAGATACTCGTATTTCATTTTTATGTCTTAAGTTATATGTGCTGCACGCACTTTTTTTCGTAGAGTCAATATTTTTACCTACGGACGTACAACAATTTTTTATTCATCCATACATACTAAACGTGATATGATATATGAAAATATAAATCTCGCTTTCTCTCTTATTACAAATTTATCAATATTTGAAAACAAAAAAACTGTATTAATCCACTTCATAATTATAAACATATATTCGAATTTGAGTAAATAAAAAAAAAATTCAACGATTTAAAATTTGAACAAGATATAAGTTACTAAGATGAGTTACTTAGTAGAAATTCACATACAAAGCATCACGCCTCATTCCCATAGAGGTACGCAGAGACCACGTCCCTCCACTTGCCACGAAATAAGTAAAAAGCTAATATGATATGGTTTGAAGCCTATAATAATTTTATCTTTCATGAAGTTGTTATTTCCTAACCAATATGTTATAATAGTTTTAAAACAACTACAAAGATTATATAGATGCCTTAGCGTACAAGTCACGCGCCGTGTAGAGCGAGCGTGCAAGATTGAAATCTCAGAATGTCGAGCAAATATTGGTTACCGTATATTGCTTTTCAAGCCACGAGGTCTCATCGAAGAATAACCGATCATAAAATGTAAAATATTCAAAGGTAACATAAATATTGTAAATGCGCGTGTACAATACGATACTGAAATGTATGCTGCTATTTATACGAGGTAAAAGTTTAAAATAGTCAATAGCTGTATCCTATGATACAAAACTAATAGGGCTAAAAACAAAAATCAGCAGATTTGGTCCCATACAAGTAATGCGAAATTTATCCATGCTTGTGGGCGAAACAAGAGTACAAATAATTTTAACGAACTTGTATTTCACTAATGTTGTATATAAAGTACAATTATTTATTAGACTAATTAAAGGATAAACAAACTATGACATTATCTTAAATATGATAATTTGATATTCTGTACGAGTGTATACTAATCTCTTCTGAGATTGAAGCCAGACTATATAGTCTCACTGTATTTATAATAAACATGGGAATTGTATAAAATGCTGCCCAAAAAATTTAACAATTAACGGTAAATCGTCTGAAAATAAAACTATATATTGCTTTTAGAAAATTGTTATTATGATATTTAACGTAACAATTTACACATAACTAGCTATGCCCCGCGGAATCACTCGCGTAGATACCGATCTCGTGGCTGTGAAGTCTACAAGTTGGACCATAAATTTATTTTTGTTAACATAAAAGTATTATTTCACTTAGTTTGTAATTGCTTCCTTTCCGATTATTAGAGCCACACATTCATAATCTAATCAATATACGGATTTTGCTTTACAATGATTATATATCTAACGATTACAAAGTAACGACTGTAATTAATTTAATTTATAAGCTCAATAAAACTACATATACATATTACATCAGTTACATACAAGAAAAAAAAATATAAATAAAATTAATTAAATCAAATAATATAATGTCCGGGGTAAGGGCCAGGCTCAGGGGTAATTTGTGGAATCCAGTAACCGCTTAGATAGACGTTCAAAATATATTTTGCTTCAGTGCCCTACGGTGCCATAGTTTCCACGCCAAATGGCAGAAATATGTGATCTTGTACAATTGATCCATATTTCTGCAATTTTTTTAATTTCGGCGTCAGTCGCCACAATACCCGGCAATATTGAAGATAATTTTAAATGTGAAGGTGTCATGGTATCAACACAAGTCGCATCCCATACCAGGCACTTTCCATTCCTCCGGGGAATTAAAGTAATTCCGTCAGGTCTCTTGCCATCGATATGTACAATACCGTTCGGCTCTAATTGAGCCGGTACATTTTTTAATTCCAATTCAAAAATACACTATAGATATTAATTTTTTCTTTTAATCGCTCCAGTAATTTTTAGCTTGATAAAAATAAAAATAGTATAGGTATGTCGTATCATCATTGGTATCCTTGGAATATGAGCTTACTCATCAGTCGTAGGAACTGTTACAAGGGTCGCTACTATTTTCTTTAGATTGTCATTTTTAAATCTTTGAATGGTATGTCAGATTTTGATAATTTAAAAAGTGTTTAAAAGGAACAACAAATAACAGGAACAATCGAATATGGTTTTATTATTTTCGCCGTTTTATTAACTTTTATAATGTAAAAAAAGTAGTTATAGTAGCATAACATATGGTAATGCGTACTTTCTTGTAAATATTAATACCATCTATAATATTATAAAACATTTTTTGTTATATCATCAATAGTTTCCCCAGCACACTCGATGGTAGATTTTTAGTGACAATTTTTTTCATACCTTGGGTTACAATAATGCATTTTTAATAGGGATTTAAATTTTTTTTTAGGATAAAATATAGCCTGTGTCGCTCAGTGAATATGCAATTTTGTTATGGTGAAAAATCGGTCCAATAGTTTTTGTGTGAAAACGTTATAAACATACATACATACATATTTACCTACAAAAACACATATGTTTCCTCTTTACAATATGAGTATATTATTATATTTATTTAATATATTGATTCTATTTTTGACATATTTTTGTAGTTATTGTTTTACATATTATGACTTTCAAGGATGATTGTAACTTTTTTATAAACTTACTATATATTTGCATACTATAAAGTTTGTTGAATATTATGATTCGTAACCATTGCTATACCACCTAGCAGTAAAACATTCTTGCAAATATAAAATAAATTATGACATGCTGTTTTTATTAATTGAATGCATTTGTATCGCATATTATGTAAAAATATTAGATTTTTGCACTTCTTCAAATACACTAAGAAAACCACCATTTTCATGAAGTTTTTGCCACAGTTTTTCACAAAATCCCCCTTTGTTTCACAGAACACGTAAGATTTAGCAGTGGCATCTGCTGTTTTATATACTAGCTAACCTACGCAACTTCCTATCACGGGTAAAAATAGGGGGATAGGAGGGTGAAAAATACTTTACAACCTATCAAATCAATTACATTTATATATGAAATCGTTAAAATAGGTGAAACCGTTTGAGAGGAGTACTACAATGAACACTGACACGAGAATTTATATATAGATCAGATTTAATATGGAAATCTTATTAGGTATTCAAGACGTGAAGAAGCAGATATTATTTTGAGTAATTTAAATGTAAGCAAACTGATAAAGCGTTAAAGCCTTTTGGGAACATGAAAACAAGCGGTGAATTGTGGAAATGATTATATTGTGTTATCAATTAGTATAAAATCGTCAGATTACATTTCACGACACGTGCCCCAGTTCACGTGATTACCATTCTATTCAACGCCCATGAGTTTTCGACGAAACAAAATTTTCTCGTTAATATGTCGGAAAAATGCAAGCACTAATATTTAACATTAATTTCCGTGCGCTAAAATTAAATTAAATTTGAATATAAAAAGTAATCAATTATTTAAAAATATGTATTCTGATTTGATAATTGATTATACAGGTTCCAGTTAAATGTTTATTTTGCAAGTACAAGTTTGTTCTAGTCATCAGGAAACCCTCACGAATACCCGCAACGCCACGGAGTAAAAGCGTTACGGGTTATGTTGGACTTTTACCAGGTAAAACCCGCCGGTGCTCCTCCCAAGATTCTTTGGCGAAAGCACGGGATCGGAATACATTCGCACTCTCGTCAACTATATGCCCACAGGGCTCTCTCCGTATTCCTCCTGTTTTGGTGGCACGCCACTTGTCCTCCCTCGGGTTCCCTCTAAAGAAGCAATAGATCCCGCACCCATTCCCCAGAGGGTACCATTAGGGAGGCGTTGTCAAGGGTATCGTAATTAAGCCGGTGTCATGGTACTTTGTTATTATATTGTTGAATATTGCAATTACGGACGGACGTAGCAAGTGCAAGCTCTGTTCTATAAATAGGCTGGTTCTCAGTTCTTGAGATGATTCTGATAAATCATTTTTTTGTAAGACATTCTGTAAATCACTCTGTTGCGAGTCATTCAATCGTGACGTGTTTTAAGTGATTGTTGTGATGTAGTTGTTATGAAAAAGTGAATATTGAGAAAATTTATTTAACTATAATTATTAAATGAGCTTTTAAAATTAAATAGGAGTATTTATTGCCTCCGCCTGCGCCTAACAAACCTTGTTTTTACATTAATAAATGAAATGTACTTAGCCGCCCTTATTTATTTTCTTTTGTAAGACTACTAATAGCTATATGATTTAAAAAAAAGGAAGGTCCAGGATGATTAAAGGCAGAGTGTCGTCTAATCATTAAAATACATATCGGTCACAATACAAATTGGAAGTAATATGTATATATTATTATATATATACATGTTGTCTTGTTTCATCTTGATATCGCCATTGCATCTTAGAGACACGATCTTCCTTCGTGTCGGGGCACGGCTCATCTCGAAATTAAAAGGGCCACCTTGCTACATGTGAAACATTAATTCAGGTCACGTTTGTGTGTTTAGCGCGTGCCAGAAATTGAAATCTTATGTTGTGTTTACATACTTAAACTTTAAAGATAGTATATGTATGTGACGTTAGCTAGCCGAGAACGTCCCTTGTTCTTTCAACATAAAATTCTTGGATTTATGGTATGATTATACAAATTAAATGTATCCTATTTACCTTTATATAGGTTTTAACGTATTTCCTGATAGCTTATCATCTAACTGTCGGTGTATATTTTACGATGACGGACGAAAATTGGCTCTTCTACAAATTAATTTGAACTTAACTCTCAACTTTTGTTTAGCAGGCGGATTTCTCAAACTTTGCTAACCCGATTTATAAATATCAAAGTGGCGTTCCCGAAACTTGTAAGAACTATTATTAGAACTTTACTATAACTACTGTGCTAGTATGACTGTAAAGACTATAACTTATAATATAACGACTCAGGCTTGCGATATGCATCAATTACAGTCCATCCATTACATTCCACAAAAAGTTTACCAAAGGTTTGGATAATTAGTTATTTGTTGCTTGCTACGTCAACTCAACTAATACTGAAACAGTTGATTAATATTTATAACTAAAAAGGTTTATATCAAAATTATTTCCAAAGAATTGTTGAATACATTAATTATTAATACAAGAATTAAATGGCTACTCTATATTATAGCACAAGTAACTCAGGCAATATAAATAAAAATGCAACAGTTAAACCAATTATTAGTTAGAAATTTACTATATATGACTTATCAAATTTTGAATTGCAAATCCATTTGCTGATGCTGTTTTAAAGGTAAATTCTGCTAAGCTCGACCGTTACAATAAGTCACTAGTTTTATGGAAAGACCTGAACACATAAAAAATAAGATAAAACTGCTCAGATTGTAATAAAGTAGACCATTTTCGACAGACAGAGATAAAGATGGACTATAAAATAAAAAAAGGACAATAAAATTCCGTAGGTACAGTGGCGCAAATGCAAACATTTTTAGTTCAATAAAAATTTTATGTTATTAATGTGTAAATACGTATTTTGTTTTTTTCGTTTAATGCATTGTTGGTTACGATAATACTTTATCAATTTATTTTCTTATGCATTGAAGTTATTGGCATAAATAGCATATGCGTTCAAATCTTTTATATAACACGGTAAAATATGCTAATCCTTTAGCTAATAAATAGAAAAATAATTTTAAGAAAATATAAAGTGGACGACCCCTACGTCAACAACTCACGTCATTTATTTTTTAGATAATATAGCTATAGATCCATTATGTTTAAACAAACATATCAATAGTAGAAAAGGTTTATCATAGTAAAAAAATATTTTATATAAGAAACGCTGCCATACCAAATTATCATTTTGTACATGACTCTTAGAGGCTAACAAAATGTCCGGTATTACATCGTATTGGACTGGGCCCTTATTGTATTTATTTATATACATATTATTTCATTAAAAATAGTTTAACAACAGTATACTTTTTTTGCAAAAATTAACTGAAAGTTATTCCTGCCATACAATGGTAATTTCTTGTATAGAGGTGTAACAATAAAAGACGTTAAATTATTATTTAAAACTCCTATTTAGTCTAGTGTAAACGCACAATGTTTATAATTTACGAGCTACCCGCGTTAATAAGCTTCGAGATCGGAGTCGTGCAAACATTTACTATTTCATTCGCTCGTTAATTCTACGTGACTGGGGGAAAAGGATAGAGATCAGTCGGGGTAATATGAGTTTTGTGTTCAGTGTTAAATATTAATTACCGCAGGCTTTTATGGTTTTTTTTGTTTCAGAAATGACTCCATAGTGATACAAACAATACATGTGCCTATGTCTTTTGCAGACATTGAAACTGTTAAACCGGTGTGCTTCGAACCAGTTTGACTAGAAAGGAAATATTGTGAACATGGTTTTAGAACAATAAATTCACTTAACGAAACTTTTAAAACCACTTGATAGATATAGAACTCTTTAATTCTTTCTGAAAATATCCTGGTATTAAAGTGCTTGTTAACTTATTGGAAGTGTTTTTAATTGACTCCAATATTGTGATGTCCTTTCGTAATGCAGAGGGTCACTAAGAATGGATTTGCCAACAGTCTCTCTTCAGCCAGTTAATAAATAAACGCAAGTTGATTATTGAAAGAAAGAAGATTATTTGAAGAAATGTTTCTCATCCCAAGTATATCCCGTATAGTAAAAAGAACAGTTTACACAAAACACTGTGTCATATAATAATTATAACAAATGTTTCTGTAGATGTCAGATGGTTTCTCAAACTTGGTACCAACACTTATTTATGGTAGTGAAAGTTGGGTATGGCAGAAGAATCACATAAGTAAAATAAATGCGGTAGAGATGAGAGCCTTGAGAAGTATGAGTGGAGTAAAACTGAGTGACAGAGTAAGAAATAGTGTGATAAGAACGTAGTGGTATAAAAGAACGCGTAGTGACTAAAATCGAGAAAGATATGCATTGATGGTTTGGGCATGTAGAGAGAATGAGTGAAAGGAGACTGACAAAAAAGATTTATGAGTCAAGAGTAAATGCGATAGTTGGAAGGGGAAGACCAAGGCGAACGTCCCTGAACCAAATCCAGGACATTTTAAAGAAGGGCTAGGTCAAGAGTACTCTAAACCTGCGAACTTGTATGAAAGGTTTAATGAGAATGAAAGAAGCGAAGGAGATATGCAAGTATCGTGGCAAATGGAAATACGAGGTCTCTGCCTGCCCTGAGGCGTGGTGCTATGTATACGAGTATATGTATGTTTCTGTAGATTAAATCTGAAGATAGAATATTTTCTTTGACCAGTTGAAAACATTGCCTCTTGACAATTAAAAAAAAGTAGGAAATAGCATGCAAAGAATAATGCGCTTCACTAAGCACAGCGAAAGTGTAACGACGTAACGTAAACCAGCAGGTTGGATGCGGATTATTAATATTTATGTTGTGTAATCATACATCATCGTACAGATGTACAATCACATTAACGTTCTCTCATTGAAATCATTAGTAACTAACTCATACTTTTTAAATTTCTATTTCAAAGGCCACGCACGAACCAGGTTTTTGCAGGCAGATGGTACGCGGTATCACGTCTGTCTGAATTTTAAAGCTACCAAAATTTGAATGAATAACGTGGATTAAAATGAAAATATTTTACTAGCTGCGTTAAAAATAAGCTAACAAAATATGAATGAATAACATGGAAAAAATTAAAAATATTTTTCTAGCTGCGTGATACGTGGTAATTTTGTTAATACACAAGCATACACTTTGTATACGTTTGTTTCAGCGGTTCACCAGTTTTTTTTTATTGCTGACAGTTTAGAGCTTGACTGTGATCTCACTTGATGGTAGGTGACGATACAGTCTAAGGTTTCTACACAGCATCGTACCGGCACACAAATCTCTTTGTTTAGCGATATGTTTTTGCTGGTAGGGTAGTAACTAGCCACGGCCGAAGACTCCCACCAGTCCAAATTAGATAATACAATTTTCTAAATTCGCCCTGCCGGGGTCTCTGGTGGCAAAGCGGGTACTCGCACCTCGGCGCCAATAGGGCCGTCAATAACAAAATAGTTAAGGGTGAAATAAACTAAAGAAATATTGTATACCTTCGTTAGTATTAGCAATTAGTAAGAAATTTGTGGGTAACGATTATATAGAACTAGCTAGCTCAACAGACGTCATTTTTAAAGGTTAACAAAAACGCTAAGAAACCTATTAAAGTGTGGTATCACTTCAAGAAGATCTCGCCTCTTGGAAGTAACAGCCGAATTAGTATTCTGATGCACCTACAGGACCAAGAAAAAAGTAATGATTACTTTGTTTGCTACAGGCTGAGAAACCGCCGGAATATCCTTGCCGTGTCCAACAACACCACCTTTTATATTTGAACCCCAGCCGTCTCAGATGGTGAGCGAGACTGACTGGAATCAAACCATTCGCAGATATTACGATTGAGATGGTTTCAGTGGATCCCACCCCCCACATGGCGGTAATATCGTGCGCCAGGTCCAGATATTTACGTTTTTTCTCTGTCTCAGCTTGCACGAGATTCTCGTCATATGGGATCGTTATATCCACTAAATCCACTTACCGTACTTTAGGGCGAGCACTTTGTGAAGGATTTTGGCTGCTTTAGTGTGTCTGTGCAGAGATACTCAGTGTTGGCAAGCGCGGAAAAACCCGCAAACACATTTCTGAGTGACTCACCGGGATGGCGACAGGTTCGACATATGTCGTGAGTGAAAATGTGGATTCCTACTTCAAATATAAAATAAAAAATCAAAAATTGTTTATTTCATTACACAAAACGTTCACGCCGGCCGTGACCAGGTCGTGGAGGCTACCAAGGGTCACCAGGGTCCATAGTGGTGAAGGCAGCCTCGATCACTGTAGACGGCGGGAGGAGAAGTTATATTAGAGATTCCAGAGGGGTCGAACGAAATTAGTGAAATTTCGCACCTACCTTGTCTCCAGACGCCGCTCTCCTCAACGGCGTTGACTCCGGCAGGTGTCTGTTCACGTGAGATGTGTATTGTAAGTGGGTTATGGAATGTGTCGAGTGTGTAACCTGCCAAAGCGTCGAGGGGCCGTTGTCGGCGACACTGATTCACTATTTCACTCCAAAACTCCACAGGAAGGAAGGACTATTGCGGCCAAGCCGTGGACGAGCTAACCTAGCCGCGTTATGACTCGCCACCTTTCACTAGAGGGCTACGAGAGTCTACAAAAACGAGACGACGGTGTCTCACTGGCCTCACAACCAATTAAAATGCGGAATCCCACACTTCCCTTCAAATTTATATAAAAACACAATTTGTCATGTCCTTCGCCTGTACGCTTCGCGGATGACAACTTGTAGAGGATTCTTACAGACAGAGATAAGCTATATTCACAGAGCACCGATGTCTAGCGCCATGGCGCGAACACAAACTATACACATAGATAGTGTTGAGGCCTCTTAGTAAGCACGATAGTACCTGTGTCAAAAGGTCTCGCTCTTCCATAACTTGGATTACAAAATAAACAACATGCTATATATAAAAGAGAAACTATTGAAACAAAAAAAATAAAGCTAAAGTGTACATGCGTGCGTGTGTGTATGTGTTTCCACGAGAGAGAATGACCTGGGAACATGGATTTAGTTTATTGTTAACATGTTATTTACAGTAGATAAGTGGCAGCATAAGAGATTCTGGGTCTTGGTAGCTTAGCGATTGTTATTAATTGTATAGAAGCGATGTTTGTTTGGTGTATTGAAGGCTTGCAAAAACCGTATGAGTTCTTATTATAGGGGGCTACAGCACGGCGATTTCTTTAGTTCGGGAGGAATGGTTTTTAAAGAAGAGTTTTGTGTAATCTTAGTAAGGAATGAATAATATATAACTGCCTTACTGTCAGCGTACAGCTGTTTTGTTGGTTATAGTGTCGAAAGTACATAATTTTTAATAAATACTGATATACCCTTTTTATTTCAATAAATCTCGTTTTTGCCCCTCTACCCCAGACCGGTATGCAATAAACTATGATTGACTGTGCTAAGGCTAAATATATGTGGTTTAACAACTTTACGTAGAGTTTTAAATATCCACGTCAATTTTCTTTTTCTTCTGGCTGCGAGTTCGACTTGGGGATACCAGGATAAGTTTTGGTCTAAAACAATACCTAAATATTTTGTGACTGCCACCTTTTTAATAGTTTCACAACCACAGTTGTTATTAGTAACTTCACCATATTTGTGTATCCTGATTCTGGAGTTTCTATTTGGTTGAGTATTATTAGTAATGGAGAAGCTAATGAAGTTATTTTTGTGTACCTTTAGAGTAAGTAAGGAGTTATTAAGCCAGGCCGCAATAACTGGCAAGCCTTCCTCTTACTCTTAGCACCTGGGTCTAGGAAGAACCACTAAACACAACTGGAGTGTCGTCAGCATAACACAGTATTTGTCCTTTATTAAGATTCACATTACATAAATCATTTATATAGACAAGAAACAAAGGCGGTTCCAGTACGCTACCTTGTGGAACGTCGTGTGTTATGCTTACTTCATCACTAATATAATTTCCTATTTTTACTTTCTGCTTCCCGTTCGTTAAATAAATATCTCAAAAGCATCAATGAATTTTTCTAATACCAATCTTTTCTAGTTTTTGAAGCCTTATAGGAACTGAGACGTTATATATATTTAAATGATAAGAAAAGAAATGTCGTCGAAAGCAAAAGCGACATAAAACAAGTCCCGAAGGTATTTGATTAGACGTAATTCAATTAAATATTATCATACCAATGCCTGTTGAGAGAATTATTTATTGGCGAAATAAATCATGCTGCCGCCCCACGCTTCTTGAAACGATAACAAAAAAGGGAAACTGGGGAGTACGTATGGTAGATTACGTATATACCAGATTTTATTATAGAAACCATGATATAAAAAACAAATAAATTCCTTTATGATCATGGCTTTTCCCGCATCATCAGGCAATAGTAAATATTTATTTAGCTTAATTTCCAATATTAAAAATTGATGTTGAATGTAGTAGCATTTACTGTGTCTAAAAAATTTTGAACAAATATATTGTACAATATCTTAAAGTTTAGTTAGCTCAGTGAATATCATAATAAAGTCCATGAAATTTTAGTCTTTATTTAGCGAATTTTTATCATCATTACCTTTCATCCGGATCTTGAGAAATTGCTTAGATTTGAATCTATTTTATTCCTAATGAATTACTTTTGGTTAGTTTCTATCAGATATAAATTGCTAACATAATGCACAATTTCTATGTGAAAAATAATATGATTGCTGTTCCCGGTGCAATCACCCGCGTAGTTCCCGGTGTGGTGAAAATATTAGCAAATCCACTAAACATTGGATCGAAATTCCAATTTAAATCATTATTAAATTCAGTTGAACAAATCAAAATAAGTTTTTTCGTTTACATCAGTCACACACACGTACAGAGGAATTACTTTCGTGTACAAATCTAGCAGTGTATTTTGTAATTATAGAAAGTGTAGTCTTTTATTGTTGTACATAAGAGATTGCAACACAAAATCAACTATTCAATTACAGAAATAGGGTTCACATTAATTTGCCCTTTAAAGGTTAATTGTAATATCACAACGGGAACTCTTGCTGAAGTTGTCTCAAGAATTTCCTCCGGAGACGCGTCACTTCTAAGAGGTAATATGAGAGATTATGACACTTAGTGGAGGACTGCTAAGTCATTATGATAAAGGACTGAAGTAACCAGCCGACTTCAGGAACTTTCAAACATCACGAACGAGCGATAAATATTTTATAAAGAAATTTGAAGAATTTATATTGTTTAAAGAACTTCGTTCAATACAAGAACTGATGTTTTTCGTAGACTAAGATTGTATGTTGTAATTATTAAAATATAATGAATAACGATGTTGACGTCTTGCTGGCGGAATGAACGTAGCTAGCAGAATTACTGCATTCAATTACCAGCAAAAAAATAATTACGAATTTTCTGATTTGTCTAGATTTGGTCTGGTTGGAGACTTTAATCGTGCCTAGTATTCAAATTTCTAGTTAATTCTTACGCTATCAAGCATTTGTTATCATATATTGATATCATATAGCAACGTTTAAACCTTTTCAATGTCTTTGCAATACATGGCGCTGTTAAAATTATTGCAAAAACAATTCTATAAGCAAATAATATTTGAAAAAACCTGTATTATCACCAAGTGTTGTCCACTTCACGCTTAAAACACTTATTACAGCTTAAATAGACGAATGACAGAGTAGTTAATTGACGATAAAAAATTTGAATAAGGTTTATACAAGATAATGAGATCTAATACAAGGAATTGACAAAGAAAACGGTGCAGAGACAATATTTAAGCATACAGTTGATGCAGGTTGCAACTAAGCTTACGTTAAGGTTTGCCATTATACATTTCCCAAAGGCCTAAACGCTCCGGCACGAGGCCACATAGAAGCAGATAAGAAGTAATCGATATACATCTTGTCGTGTCAGCGCTTTTCTGTTTCAGCACGTATTGTCACTTATTCTCAGGTGTAATCATAATCAAGCTTAAACTTATGTGTTAAACAAAAAACTACTTGACGCGTCTAGCTTCGTCAGCATTATATAAGAGAGAAATGAGGTTACGGAGAGTGAACATATTTAATTCTGATTAAAACATATTATCACGTACTTTGTTTATAACTAAATGATGACGCAGCAGCGCAAGGGAAGTTTTTCTTTTTTGTCGCTGGGAAATGCAACTTACTTTTTCCCCGACCGACGTCGAGTCAGACGTATAGGACTCGGCGATGGAAGAGATCTCGCAACAACTACTACAGCCCAGTAGTTGTAGAACTCAGCAGAGGCCTTTCCATCCATTAGTGAGGCACGAGGGGTTCAGCTTGCGCATTCTGCCTAGTGTCCCGTAGTGTCTAGGATTCACGAAGGCGGGAGGAGGTGAGCCAACATGCGCCCCCTTGTACCCCCCTCTTCTTCGGCGCTGAGAGGCAGAATCCACTGCATTCTCTCTCCTTACTTTAGCGAGACTACCTTCTCACAAAAGAAGGCCACTTCCGTCCACCACCTGTCACTAGAGAGGATCGCGCCTACAATGCTCCCAACGAGAGGTCGACCGATCAGCACCACCAGAAGGTGACGCAGAGGTCTCCAGGCTACGCTGTGTCGATAGCTGCCCGACTCTGATGACAAGCGGGAGACTCCTCTTGGGCTATTTGGTGCATGCGCTTTCCGAAGTTACCATGTCCGGTCAGAAGTAAAGTCTGTAGGATCGTGCCGTGTTCTCTGCAAAGTCTTTGTTCCAGGTTAGGATAGATCACCACCACAGTGGCCACGCCCGCTTCTGGGGACTCGAGGTTTTCCTTCCATTCCTGAACCATAGCCTGGTCAGACAGGGCTCTGATCCTTCGGACCTCGTCGGCATCAGGCTATAGGCCAGCCGCCGTTGCAGCCACTCTGTGTTTCCGCCGGCAGCACGCCTGTCAGGAGGGTCGCTGCCGTCCAGAATACTGTTCGACACCATTGTATTGCCCTGATCGCTATTACACACTGCGTCTGTGCAACAGAGGATATTTGATGCGGTCAGGATATCGACCTATACGGGTGCACCGTACAACGCCATCATACTGGCTATGATACTGGCGTAAGTGTTTGTTTGCATGTATACTTTATTGTATATCTAGAAATAACAATTAACATATTAACTTACTAATAAATACATGTACAGAAGGCGGTCTGATGGCTAAGTAGTAGTACTACTAGCACTAGTAGTGCATTCCACAATTTTGCCGCCTGCACAGTAAAGGAATGCTCATAGAATGTGGTTTTATGCATCGGGATTTTTAATGTTAGATTCTCCGATGAGTGTAAAATCTTCGAATGCATGCCAAGGAATTCAAATCACTCCTTAAGATATAGTGGGGTATTAGGATGAAGTAGGACACAGTACAGAAGAAAAAGTGTATGCATATTCCGGCGAAGGACAATGTCTGATCCAGATGTAAACCTATATCTTTGACAGTGTAACAATAAGATATTACAATGTTATTGTAAATTACGGATACGAGTTGCTTTACATCAATCTTTGCAATCATTTTGGTGCTTCTAATTATAATGGCTGGCGACTTAACGGATTGATATGCAAGCCAAAATATTTTACTCTATTTAGAAATAGTAACAAGATCTTCATTAATCTCATCCACCGCTTTCGATGGATGTTCTAGCGTGATTAAGCGATAAATTTGAATATCATCTGCATGCATGTGATAGAGAGAAGAAATTTGCTGAGAAATAGAATTAATGAAAATGCCAAAAAGTAAAGGAGATAAGACACCGCCTTGAGGAACTCCGGTGTCAACGGCGCACCAAGACGAGTAAGACTCATCAATTCGAATGCGCTGTTGGCGACCAGTGACATAACTTTGAAAAGTGGTAAGTGTGATGGTATTTTACAGAAATTAACAACTTCAATAAAAAAAGATGAATAAAATGTCTCATGTGTATACGGTAACATTATAAAAAACGCTCAAATCGAAAGAAAGTGAACTCGGATTATATCTTTATAAAAATAAATGACTATATCAAACGAGTTTTTTCTAAATATTTGATATCTTAGAAATACGAATGTCAACTGAATTTAATTTCACCTAAGCCCCTCGGAATATTATTTTCGTTACTACTGCGAACAGGTTTGCAAACAAAACTATAATAATTATCTATGAAGCTTTAATCTATGAACTAGCTGTTCTTCGCTATAGTCCTGAATCTTGTTGATATAATGTGTAAACTCGTTCATTACTGGAATATGTCGCACCCAGAACATGTACGTCGAATTTCAAGTTGATGGAGCCAATGAATTTAAACATTTAAGTTGACGTTCTTTTCCGATAATTTATTAGGTATTTCGCAATTCGGGACTCAGGTGAGTTCAGAAACCAGAAGTCATCATTAAAATCGGTCTAGCCGTCCGTGATTTTTGAACCGTGTAAATAACACGACTTTGTTTTATAAAATGTACGGACGTATTAACTTGGTTTTATTTAGAGATGCGATTAGAGAAAACGGAACACAGCGGCGAGCGCGAGTAATAACTACGTTTAGTGCTTTGAATAAAATTATATAAGCAATGACGCTCCCGCCGCCTTCCTCCGGCATTCAGTTATTTAAATGAAATTTTCTTTACAAAACTCCCGACCATTTGTGGGGTGAAATAGAAACGTTGACGTCGCATCGTACATTTTCATTTGTATTTTACAAAACAAAACGTAAAGAATATACCTTTTTTTATACTGAAACGCGTCATAGTAACAACTCCTCATTTGTTAAATGCCTTTTTTTATTTTTATAATATTGTTTTCTGAGAAACAAAAGATATGTCTAACTCACACGTAGAAAGAAACAAACTTTTTTGCATTAAATTTACATCATTCAGATACTTATAATATATATAGTTATCGATGAGTAATAGAAATAACTGACACTAACCTATGTTTTAATGTGGGACCAGGAAATGTTCCAAAATGGCAAAACATTTTTTTCGAGCTCGACTTACATATTCGATTTTAAAGCCTATAAGCATATAAGAATTAATAAAAATGCTTGAGAATCGCGTAGAATGCGATCCTGTGGAAATATGGGAAATCCGTTCAAAGTGAGCGTCAACTGGCGAAAGGATTATGAACGCCGAATTTCAAGACCCTTGGTGAGTTGTTTAGTGTAGATATATCGGATCGAATTATCAATTTAAGCCATTCTTGAATCAAATTCACTTGAAGAATTACCAAAAGTAGTCCAGCTATTTAAATTAGTTCAGTTACTCTTACTTACAAGAATAAAATAATTATATATATATATATATATATATTAAGAAATATAGATATACACCCTTAAAGCTTGTATACTCACTAAAGCGATTTGTATATAATACAAACGTTTCTAATTACATGAAAATCGCGCTATTAGCTCAACAATGGCACCACTAAAATAGCTCGATTGTCCCTCCGCGACGGTGCAACGTGTCGAATTTGACAGACGTCAAAACGTTGGACGCCCCACGTCCGCCCGTATCGAGTTCGTTCGGACGCAATTATCGACAATTGGATACTCTGTGACAGCATCGACCCAAATTATTATAATGGACTTTGTGTGTCATCTTTCCTAAAATTTCAGTGCATGTGATGCCATTTCCATGATAAGTTTCCTGAAGGATGACACCCACATGGACGTGGATTAATGCCCAAGTGTAACAAAGTTTACTTGTATTCAGGCCTATATACAATATTTGCGTGTATTTAAGTACATATATATGATAAGGTTATATCTAAAGTGATTTTAGACCACTTTTTATACTACATATGATTTCATACAAGTAATGTGTATAAATATACACATTAAACTCACTTCATCTGAGTTGAAGTAAAATTTATAGCATGTGTTGCAATGTGACAATAACTAAAAATGGACGAGATTTAAACAAATATATTTATATTTAAGACAAAATTTTACAAGAAACGACATTACAGACAAACTGTTCAGTTTTAAAAATAATGAATACTATAAGATTAATATAAATATTAACAAAAATGTAAACAAAAGGATACACAATTAAGAAAATGACAGGTTAGTGCTAGTTATTTTGTATACGTCGAAAGAAAACTAAAAACTATTTTTATTTTTTTATTATATTAAACTAGGTACTATACCACCCCAAAGCTCTGATATTATTAGATCTAAAAGCTCAGGAGAATCGTTTGTTTCCCAAAACGAAGGCTAACCTCTTGATCTACCTCATACGTAGAAACGGCTAGTTTGCTCGTGTCGGATGTGGTTGGAAATAGTTTAATACATTATATGACTTAATTTAAAATGGCCGAAATTCTCAATCATCATCATCTTCCTAATAATAGTGTCAATATTTATGTTTTATTTCAAACTAAGAAGCCAGCGTTTGACAGTAATTTCACAGTAAGTCATGAAACAGTCTAAGATTGAAACGCAAGAACCAGGCAAGAAATAATATACCTCTGCATCCTAACGCAACGTAAATTTTTACTTGATGGCACGTCACTACTTGTAGGGTGGCAGCACACGACCGAAGCCAACCAGTCCAGTCTTACACCAAGTAGAAAATTGATTTTCCAAAAAGTTACTCCAAGTAAAAAAAATATCTAAGTTCTTACAAGTTATTATGCAATCTTTCCACATGGTATAATAACACTCTATCAAGTAAACGTTTAACTGAAGCAGAACCCACAACAATGTCAAAGGACTACGTATTAGGACCCAAAAGCCTTTTTACAGAAACAAAGACAAAAAACACTATAATAAAAAAACGATTCAAGATCTATAGTAACAAAATGTTCAACTTTGCATAGTACTACTACAAATTTATCAACGCTTGAATCATATAGGACACATTTTTGGGCCGAGTACAATTATTTAACGCAATAAAATGGTTAAATGCATTTCAAGGTTAGAAATTATATATATGGACGTGAGAGAAAATCCTCTTAGTAAGAAAATCAAGGAAATTTGCTTGAAAATTTGATTACAAGTAATAATTAAAGTGCACGCAGGTATGCATAAAAAAAGATTTCAGAAAAGTTATAAACCTGCACCATTTTTTGTATAGAACATCGCCTATCACAATTACATATAAGCATTAAGTGTTTTAATTCAAGTTATCGTTACTTTGTAAAATATTTATTTTCCTTACTAGGACCTAGATAGGTATTTCCACCAGAAAAGCGTATAACAAATACTGTTAAGTTAGTAACGAGTAATTTTACTCGAATATTATAATACAATTTATTAAAGTCGTGCATTGTAAGATTAAACAAGGAAACTTAAATATGAAAAAAAAGAAAACATTCATTAAAGTTTTCTTATAAAGTTAATAAAATTTTCAAAGTACACTCCAAATAAGCAAACAATATTTTTCACTCTCTTAACAGGACGTGAAATATCTCTCGAGTGTAATGGCGTCGAGGTTAAAAATTAGCTGAATGTGTTGGAATGTCGCAGGCCAACTTAAGGTTCACGCCAACGGGGCGCTTTAAAATAAGGAAATTTATAATCTTACATTTTATTTTTCTATTTTGTAGAGTCCAATTTCATTAAAATATTTGTATATTAACAATATAACAAGATAGATAGATAGATANAATTGGTAGATAGCACCAGTCTTAGAAGACACAATTATTGATAACTAGCTATTCTCTGTGGTGTAATCCGCGTAGTTTGCGATCCCGTGGAAATGTTAAATACCGGTTCTTAAGGAACAAACGTAGATAAATTTAATATTAGAAAAATTTACGGCACGCGCGAAGATTCAAACGCTCGAGACTTAAACAGTCCTTAATTTTTATTTATTTTATTTTATATATCTGTAAATTTCAAATTGTCTGCACAATGTTTCCAATATTTCTTTCTCTCAAAAAAAGATGATCGAAATCTATAAAGGTATTCATGTTAAAATATGTAATTGACATAAGTGTAGACATAGATATTTTTGGGTATAGTTACGTACTATAAGTCGCACCTACGTAGTATCATGCATCAGTATTTAGAGAAAAATAGAGTCACTGGTACTGTGTTGTACTGTACTTTCAGTATTTTCTTTTAGATAGACTGTTAAGCAAAACAAAGTGGACGCTATTATGGCTGTTGCACTTTCAAATAGCACATTCATTACTCAATGCTATGAGCGCAAGTTCTACAAAATAATTATATTTGCGCGAAATACCAATGACAATTAAAAACTAAGCTTGTAGACGCTCACCCTAAGTGTCTCGGCTTCTTTTGAATTATTGTTTCTAGGGATGCAATTTAAGAAGGTCTTATGTTGTGTGTAAGAGAAATCGTAGTTGTGTAATGACAAATATTCTTTTGAATGGGAAATAATTTTATTTTTAAGAGTAGTTCTTGGCGCGGTATTTTAAAAAGGAAGAAAACAAAAATTTTGGCCATAAAATCGATTACTTTTTTTGTATCTCCCGGGAAAATAATCTATAACTTTAAAAATTTATATAGTAGGTAGGTTCTGCAACTACGTCTTCATAGTATTCATATCTCTGAAGTACTTGCTTATAATCTACAAACAGACTTTTTGTCAAACGGTTTCTTTAGACAAGTACAAAAGCGAATATTAAAAAAAAATTATATTACGCCAAAAAATTTAAATTACCCGTTTTTTTATTGCTGACAGGTTAGCTCTTAACTGTAAGTTCACCTGATGGTAATTGCTGATTGTACAAAATGGAAGCGCGCTAAGAGGTAATTTACGCCATGTAGTTATGTTAAACTATAGGCAGTTGGATGACAACACGGATATAAGCTCTGAAAGGTTTGGAATTATTGAGTACTATAGTGGCAAGACTTAAAATACCAAAAATTACAAAATGTTATGCAATACGGGATAACATTAACAAACGGAACAATTTTGTTCATAGAGTAGTTGTTTTAAGAAAAGCAGTGCTAAATTTTATAAATTCAAATAGTGAGGTAATTACTAGTATAGTGTAAGTTGTGTATATTTAAATAATGAAGAGAATAAGCGTTGGTTAGTTATTGTGAGTTGGTGTTAATAATAGTTTATACATAATTAGACAAGAGTTAAGCCTTGGTTTTGAATTTTAATTCTTTTAATATATATTTCTTTATTTTCACTCTTTCAATGTTATCGATACAAAAAATATTACACTTTTATGTTCTGCTCCAATTCGGTATTCTCTATAGGTTTTTGGCGTTCAACGCTTCTCATGTTATGCAATTGGTTATATTTTTTTAATTTTTGTTTTTATTTTTTGTATTATATTAGTTTTTAAGCTTTCACTTGTGTTGGAAGCGCTTTTACAAGGTAGGAACAGAAAAGCAGCTTAGCTGAGTTCTACGCTTTTTAGCATACATGTTCTCTTATCCTATTTTGATGCATATATATACAAAATGTAAATAATGATATGTAAATAAAGTTCTTTTCTAAAGTTCTATTATTATTATTACTATTACCATATATCGTAAGGGAACATAAATGTATTGGTTGGAGATACGTCTTTGCTGGTAAGGCGGTAACTAGCCACGGCCAAAGCCTCCAATCCTGACTCAGACAAATTATAAATCAAGACAATTTCATAATCTGCCCTACCTAAAATCGTATCCTCGACTTCTACGAGGAAAGCAAGTCGTAAAAAAAATAGTGTGCATTTTTTCATAACGCTGCGATATAGAGAGGTTGAATTTTTATAGCCTGTTATAATTTGTTTCTATATACAATTTCATTTTTCTATTCCGACCTCTTCATTTATTCATATTTGAGCGATAAAAGTACTCAACGCTCGTCTCTCGGGCTCATAAACTGATAAGGTTGCTCTGAAAATTATTAATTAATTGAGAAGTAAGCAATATCATAATTGCCAATTCCGATAACCGTTTACGCGAACCGTGACGTCAATTGTGAGAGGTGCATTTCGGCTGATTTATTATAGGAAGCCGGTTAAATTGATTTACTGGTGCAAGTGTAATTTGTAGTAATGATCTGATTATACCTTGATATCTCTATAATTGCTGAACGATATATACAAAAAATAATTTAGTCTAATTACCGGAGTAAAACTTACTTTCGAATTGTTGATTCACGATGTACTTAATGTAGACCAACACATTTGTATATCGATATGAACATATGTGTAATATATATTTATTTACTTATGAAAGTCTTGAATATATATACTCATGGTAGATTTTGATTCATAATCACGCCTCATTCCCATAGTGGCCGGCATAGACCTCATCCTTCCACTTGCCACGATCCCTACATATCTCCTTCGCTTCTTTCATTCTCATTAAACCTTCAATACAAATTCGTCGGTATAAAGTGCTTTTAACCTTATTTAAAATGTCCTGGATTCGGTCCAGGAACATTCGCCTTGGTCTTCCCTTTCCAACTTTCCCATTCACTCTTGACTCATAAATCCTTTTTGTCAGTCTCCTTTCATTCATTCTCTCTAAGTCCCCAAACTATCTAAGCATAGTTTTCTCAATTTTAGTTAGTGCATTTTCTTTTTATCACACTATTTCTTACTTTGTCACTCAGTTTCACTCCGCTCATACTTCTCAACACTCTCATTTCTGCCGCATTTATTTTACTATTATGCTTCTTCTGTCATACCCAACTTTCACTACCATACATAAGACCCTTTAAGACACCATCTAGCTATGCATAAAGGCGTGCCATTTACCATATTTCCTGCATTCACTCTCCTTTCAATATCACTTTCGCATGGTCCATCTTTTGTTAATTTAGATTAGTATACAAATTATGTTATATTTTCCACTTGGTTAATAAATCTACACATAATGACTTATTCAAATATAGTTCTTGTTAGATAGTAAAAAAATATTTATCTGATCATCAAAAAAGTGGTTAGTGAAAACTAGGAAACATTCTTGTTGAATTACATCATTACGCTTTTACGATTATTATTAAGTTTTTCCCAAAACATTTACCAAACATTCTTTTAAAGTATATCAATACCTTTTTTGCAAATTTGTAATATATATCATATAATACAAATTTGTAAAATATGATGTTTAACGTAACGGCGATAAAACGCCAACTATTCTCATTACAAGTTAACGACTAGGCGGCAATCTCGTTATATGGAACGTAAAACATCGTCTAAACAGCCTTACGCATGCACGTTGAAGAAGCAAAGGGGTTGGGCCATCAAAATGGTGTTACATTAAACGGTGAAAATCTTATACATGCAAATAGCTGTTCCCAGCGGTGCTACCATCAGTTCCTGCTCCTGTAGAAATATGAGGAAAACCGTAATTTGGCACTTAGCAGAATGTTACGTCAATTACGAATAGTTTTGGAGACCTCGAGATTAGTGAGTATTGCAGTGGTCGAAAACTATCGCCGTATTATTCATTGCTTTTCTAATGAAACCGATTTAAAAGGTACTTCTGGTTGGATAGTTTCAAAGTCAATAAAAGATAGAAATACATATAAAATGAATTTTAATTGAAAGTCCCTTTAGCAACGTAGAGAGACAATATGAATTTTATAATTATCGTCACACAGGTTGAACGGGAGTGGTAATTTGATTGAGTGGCAAAAAATCTTCACTAAATAAATAACGCCTATTTTAAAATTTGGCGAATGTATCTCCCCTAAGATTAATGATAAACATGTAAAGTTTTTTTTGACTGAACTCTCAGTAGCACACGTGAACCTCCTAAGAATTACCAACAAAATACTGAGCTCAAGTAAAACAGGGCCACGTTTGTTACTATACCATAAATAGGAGTTAGGTGAAGAGTCCATTTTTTGTAAATATATCACAATTTTTTTTAGAGATTAAGTTCTGGCAAACAAATGCATAAAACATCTATAAAAAGTATGTATATAACATATAAAATTACAGTGTACAGGTACAGTAAATAAATATTTAATTTTCTTAGTTTTTTTTTTCACCAATTTTACTCTAATTGAAACCTACAGAAAAGTGCGCGACAATTTACAATAGATGTTATAAAATCCTTTCCAACCGTTTATTCATCAACGGTCACATCTATCTGATGTATTAAAAAACGCTGTCTTCCTAGCTTCAAAACTTATCCATTTATAAAATACTTGCAGACTTGATTATCACATACTTGACGGCAATAAGGCGGTAGTCCTGAAATTGTCAAGTATATACGACGGGGATATGGCCCTTTTATAATTTATATATAATTCCATTGTCTTTAGTGGGTTATGTGTATTATACACAATAAGTGAAGTGACATTACTTTCAGATTATAGAGGAAGGTAAGGAACAATCTATTGAGGTCTCTTGACTAATAGGATATATTTTAGAGTATCTATCCACCACACAACTCTACAGTGGGTTGACAGGCTACACATATCTTAGAATTCCTCGCGAAATATGCGGATTTTTCTTTTACGCTATTTCCGTCATTCCATTGAACAACAATGAATTTAAAAAATGGAGACTAAACTCTATTTAAGCTCTATAAATCTCTACATACTATAAATAAAAAACAAAACCCTTCGCCGCGTCTGTCTGTTCGCGATAAACTCAAATGATAATACGGATTTTCATGCGATTGCGATTGTCATGCGGTTTACATTATCATTTGCATTTTTGTTGTAAATTGGTGGAAATTAAATTATAATCACTGGAAGTGTCGGAAAAAAATGAGTCGTCTAGGAGCCTTCAATAAAATCAGCAATTTTATAGGTAGCAATCTATCCCTAGAAAAATAAAACAATATGTGATAGGATATTTCCTCTTTTATATATTAACAAAAAAGTCAGCGATCGTGTTAAAACATGTAGGCATTATATGATCTACTTGTGCGTAACCGGACCAGCTGGTTTATAATATAATAAAATAACTTATATAACTGGATAATATTAAATAATAAAAACAAAATAAAATAATTTGACGTAACATTAATCACGCTTCAATAAAACTACTCCATGCTATTTCTGTTTAATAATTTAACAAACGTTGGTTAAGCACTTACGTAGTAGTTAGCGAGGATATAAATCGACGCTCTTTTATTATTTGGCTCTAAATTATCACAACCGCATTCAAAATTGGTACCACTGCCACCTGAATGAATATTTCAAAGAGTTTTCATTCGAGGGAGCATTTATTTGTTACTCAGCCGCGCTCTAATTGCTTTCTTCCAATTCTACTCTGATAATGGGGTTGACGTGGGCCAAGTTACTACCGAGTATCCTATGCTATTCTATCTAAAAGCAATATCAATTTCTGTTCGCTAGGGCTGGTTTGACTATTTTGGTTTTGAATTATCTATGGAAGTCCAGGGAAGGTTTAAAACGTGAGTAGAAAAAAACAACAATTTCGTTTTCCCTTAGAAACTATTCCAATTTCGTCCTGTCGTTTAAAAATTATTAAAATTTGAAAGTCGTTCAGAAATTAAATTGTACTTAAAAGAATACTTGTACTTTTGACATTTGACATTGATAACCACCGATTTCTGATAGCAACTATAATATTTTACGGGCTTTTAAGTTTTAGAGATATATCAAGACAAGAAAGTCAAAGAGGGGGAATTTATAAATTTCAAACTTTGTTCAATTTGATATTATAAGCACAGTTAAAATGCAATAACTATCTAACTAGTTGTTCTTGTAATAAAATATACTCTTATGCAGCTCAAGAGAAAACAAACTAGAACAATTTATCTACAAGCAATCGCGTTTAAATTACAGAATGTCACTGACAGTTAATAGTTGCATTCACATTTAAACGCTTCTGCCTGTGTCATAGAGACATCATTATTTAGCAAGTTTGCGGCGGTTTTCTTGTCGCTACGCTGTTTTACGCTTCGCTTTTAATTAAACCCGTTACTTTGGCGCCAAACTAAAATTCTTGCCATTATAAAAACCGTTCAATTGCGAAAATAATTGTCTAATTTTTATTTCAGACAATTTTCCTATTTTGATACTTAAAATGATTGAATTTGGCATTTAAAGTTACAGTGTTTTAATAAAAAGAGTCAGATTTGGAGTAATTTATGTCATGTTTATTAATTCTGAATCATCATTGTATTATATTTCTAGCATCATTGTTATTGAAAACGTCCGTTTTGTAGTGTTCGTTCTTATTTTACGTGGAATTCATAGTGTACGTGAAGAAAATTTTGTGTCACAATGTTTCTTATCAAAATTCTCCAAAACAGCTGTACCGATTTTTATGAAATTTCTTTGTGTATAGTTAAGGTAAGTAGCAGGCCATTAACGTCCCATTGGCACAGACCTCCTCACTCCTATGAGAGTGGGTGTTTAGAGCATAGACCCGCCACGCTCCTCCACTGCGGATTGGCAGGCATAGTACACAAGTGCACTCTCTATTCCTTCACTCTCATAGTCCGATCTAAAGGTAATCCGACACAACCGGAGAGAGATCGGGCGCAAAACCGACGGCTTATGGCACGGGGGTGGATCACACCGCTAACATCCCAACTTCCCAGGACCTCATATCTGTAGTCGAACATATTAACAACTAGACCAATGAGGCAGTCTGTCTTTGTGTATGTTCGGTATTATATAATCGTGGTACGAAGTTGTGCGAACCAGCTAGTTCACTCATAAATGAATAAATAAAATGTCAATATTTATTCAAAAGTGTTTCACCAAGAATGGAAAAGTTAAATAGGCATATCTATAACTCTTAGAAATTTACCACTAAAAGTACTTTAATAACAAATTAAAATAAGGCTTACTTAGTAGATATAACTTCAACGTTATCCAATAAAAATAGCTAACTGCGGATATCGATCGTAAAACAAACTGCCACAAAAGAAAAAACGATTCAAACATTTACGATATTTTGACAAAATTTCAGTGAAATTTACGACTTCCCTCTATCTAAACGCAATATCTGTTAACGTGGTCTTTATAACGGATTCATATCGTAAACCTAATTACAGCAATTATCGTTAAATATTTATAGCAAATGTGTGGTTTGGTGATCGATTTGATTTATATTAATGTTATTACGAGGCTGGGGAACATAATGCTCTTCATTTGTAAAACGTGTACGCATGTTCGCGAATTTGTCATCGTAAATTTTAGATTTACCGTAAGAATAATGTGATGAGTATGATCGAAATTGTTAAGTGTTTTGATGTTTTGTTTTCCACTTAGCGACCGACTAATGTTATATATGATAGACGGACGAGAAAATTGAGGTCATAGAAAATGCGTTTTACATTGAAAACTATTTCCTTTCATTTTCATACAGGCCGACCTTTAATTGTCAATAACAAACAACGTATTGTCAGTGAAGGTAATTTGCTTAATTTTTTACTTGTTACAGTAAACAGCTATTACTACTAAAATATCTCATAATATTTTACAAAAAAATAAATTGACACCCAATTTTATATGTAATACTAGAAATGCCTCGCGGTGTTTCTCACGTAGATATCGATCTCGTGGCAGTGGAAAATCTACTAAGTCGGATCATAAATTTATTTTTGTTAGAAGTTAGAAAAGTTTTATTTCACTTAGTTTTTAATTATTACCTTCCATATATTTTTTTTTATTAAAACAAATTTTACTTTTTTACTAATACATTTTTAATTTGCAACATCATTTTCGTAGAATGTCCGATATTAGTCAATTTTAAAATACGCTACAGGTATTGAAAGAAATTTCTAAATCGGTCCAGTAATTTTTAGCTATATTATAAGAAATTGTTAAAAATAAGAATAATAATTCAAAATGCAACTGTCTTCTATAATATTAGAGAACAGATCTATTTGTTATATTTTATTGTCTCAGAACTTCCCTATACACAACACTTGACAGTCTGCAGTTCGACTCAGGATACATTATTTTATTAAGATTTACGTTTTTAATATCGGTATATCTTTTGAATGGAATGTTCAATTATAATATCTTTAATAGAATAAGAATTAATACAGAGGTATGAATAATATGATGGTTTGATTATAGTCGGCACTTTTATTAACTTTTAAAATACAATAAAGTAGTTATAGTGGCCCAACTACCTAAACATGTTGCCTGTTTACCATTTTGTAGTAATTTTTCGCTTCTCATAATTAGATCCAATCAATTTGTCAATTGTATTTTTACTGACAAAGAATTTCTTACAATAAAATTGGTATAAATGACGTAGCCAATACCTCACTTGGGAAACTCCTTCGCTATAATGAATTTCGTAGAACATTTGAATGTTGTATCGAACATTGATAAAGCGATTTTTAATTGATTGGAAAAGCAATTGACCCGATAGGTACGGCCGAGCGCAAAACATTTACTTCATCTGGTTAAGATTGAGTTTCAACGGGACCATGAAAACAATCAAAGTAATTGGGAGTATACGTCTACATTATAACTAGATGACTCACGCAGTTTTTTTTTAATTTTCTCTACAAAAAATGATTAATTCAGTCATATAAAGATTACTTTACTTCATTGCATTTGCATCAACATCAACATTTTAGACATCCGCAACAACATTCATGTATACAGAGAGAAACACATAATTTTGATACAAGAAATAAAAACAAACTTGCAATCCATATTTTAGGGTGATGAAGGTTGAGAAATCATTTGACGGCTTGAGCATACGTATTTTTAATAAGATACCAGTATCGCTATGTTAACATCGTGAAGGCAAAGGCAAGTAAATGTCCCACTGTTGGGCACAGGCCTCCTCACCCATATGAAAGAGGGTTTTTAGAGCATAGACCCACCACGCTGCTTCACTACGGATTGGCAGGCACAGTACACATGTGTACTCTCTATTCCTTCACTCTCATGGTCCAACGTGACGGTAATCCGACACAACCAGAGAGAGATCAGGCGCAGGACCGAAAGCTTAACGTGCTCTCCGAGGCACGGGGGTGGATGACACCGTCAAATATTAAGAAAACCTTAATAGAAAACACAATATCGATTTTGAATTGGCCCGAGTCGAATCCAGGACCTCAAGTCTGTAGTCGAACATGCTAACCACTAGACCAATGAGGCAGGCTATTACAGAAAGCATATTATAATGTTGAAGATTATTTAATTGACAAAGATGTTTGGACTTGATTTCAATTGCACATCAAAGGTAATTGTAACGTACAAAACTATACTTAAAGGGTTAGCCGTTGAGTTTCTTGCCGGTTTCTTCTTAGCGGTATCAACTTACCGAACCGGTGGTAGATTTGTTGACTAATGACGATTCAAAAGTGCTTTTTTTAGCCTACTTGAATAAAGAATATTTAGATTTTGATTTCGATCAAATAGACATCGCCGTACTTTAAGTAACATATTGAAGTGTACGTAGAGAAAACTGCAAGAGTCTTCATGTGTTTATGTAAATCACAAAAATTGTTTCTACTTAAGTCAGTCATAGACTTTAAACTGTCCAAACAGGCTACATCAAAACTGAAATTAAAAAGGCAATAAATGAGAAGGCCCGTTGCCCAATGGGACGTTAATAGGATGCTATTTACATTACCTATACTTATATAAAATCGTAGAGTTATTAACCAAACCTCCTTATGATTCACGGTCCCCGGTTCATTTACCCGTAATCATTGAGGTCATTAGTCTTGTTAGTAAAATACTTGTGCCAAATATTGTCAAGTCATGTGCTTGTCAATCAGCTATTTCAATCATCGCACACCATTGGAATGTGTATGTAGTAGAATACGTTAATCTTATGTCAAAGAAATTGGAGCTTTGCCGTATGAAAAATATTTAGAAATGGTTTTCCTGGGTACTTTGGCCGATATAAAATTGTTACATGTCAATAGGTCAAAAATTAAACAAAACAAAATGTAAAAGTGCGTGCATTCAAAGTACTCACGCCAGAAGTGAAATTTCTTTGGCAAACTAATTTTTTAAGTCTTGTTTATATTTATACAAACCTAAAACTTTGGATTTCCAACATTTAAAGAGAGGGAAAAAGGAAGACTTAGGAATACAATGAGTTTATTATTTTGAAAAGAGAATTTATGAAATATTTTTATTTTGAAAATGCCACATGTTATTTGTAAGTATTAAAACTACCTAAACTTCAAACGAATTAGCATAAAAAACGCTGCACATCTTCGTGATGCTAATCACACGTTTCATTCGTAAAAAATTACCCTCATGCGCCTAAGGAAGTTTCGCTTCAAAAGTGTAATGTAATACTAACAAACTATTTATTTAGTGTAGTATAACAAAACCTATTAAAGTATGAAAATACCTCAAAAAGCTACAATACATTTTTAATCTCAAATTTGTTTCTTTTGTAATGTTTGTTTGTGTTGGCTTAAATGAATACATATACACATATTATAACACATATCGTTTTAATAGAAAAAACCCTCGCTCCCCGGAGTGAGGAGGCCTGTGCCCAGCAGTGGGACGTGAATGGGCTGCTACTTACTTTTTTACTTTTTATATCGTTTTAAAAAAGAGAGGTATAGAGAGATAGGAGAGGGGGTTTTAGAGCATATACCCACCACTTTCTTCCACGGCGAGTTGGCAGGTTCAGTAGAGTTTAGCCTATATGTGTATATGTCAATACTCGTATGTCAATTCTGCGATACAATTTCGTAATAGCGTAAATGAAGTCAAATTTGAATATATTCAAAATGATCGGCTTAATTCATTAGTATTGTACGCAGAGTTGGGGTAAATTAGAAAATGCGAAATTTGCTTTTTAGATAACCAAATAAAAACTACATATGACTAAAACAGTTACGGTTGCACTGAACATTAATTTTCAATTAAAGACTGGGTTGAAAATTTAAAACAAGTCAATTTGTCTCAAATGTTTGTTCAAATATTGGACCACTTCTTAATGACAACATTAGATTGGTTATGTGAGTGCAATGCCAAGGACGTCAGATTACAAAATCATTACAAATTAGCACATATAAACAAATACCAGAAGACATATATTTTCTGATGATTCGCATGTGTAAAAAATGTGTTGATGTCTTAAAGACGCAGAGTTCATGAATCAGAGATTTGAAATTCTCATACTTTAAAAACAATTTAAAATAAAAAATGCGTTGATATTTAAAATTGTATTAACATCAGTTGTTAGCATTATCCATTAATTTTTTAAACATTTTTAGCATGGAAACTTTCCTGAACTGGTACTAAACTTAATTTCTTTTTCAACTGATGTTTTCTTTACACTTACTTGTTGCGGGCAGTTAGATCTGTTGTATCGGTTTTAACACTTACCTGAAATAAAACAATAAATAATAAGATTATGTTATATACATTTTAATGTAAATAAGGCACAAGTCCCAAAATGAATACTGTCTCTGCAAATATTNTCAATCCCGGATACAAACAACAATTAATTTAACTATTATATATAAATCTCGTGTCACGATGTTTGTTGCCAACGAATCTACTAAACTGATTTTAATAGTATTTTCTTCCAACTTGTTTTAATTTATAATAAAAACGCGGTTTGTCTTTAATTCAGGATCGCCAACTATGAGTTCTGCTGTCAATTACGTTACATAAGCATAAAAAAGATGGCGCCATTTTTAAGCGTACGAAGACAAAGATACAAGCCTCAGCTAATTTCTGATAATTTATAAAAACGATTACAAAAAGCTACTTTAAAACTGCCTAGACATTTGTAACATTAAACCAGAACAGAAATAAATCACGCCATGAACTTTCTTGCTGAGAAAGATGAATATCTAGTAAAAACTTTGTATACGAGTACATCCAATAATAGACTGAACCAAAAGTTTCATTTTATCCTCAACCACGGAAAGCCTAGAAGTTTATACATGTCCTGAATGATATGTACTCCTACCAGTTAATATACGAATTGTCTTAAAATCAAATCAAATCAAAATATCTTGATTCAAGTAGGCCTATTAGAGCACTTTTGAATTATCAAATATATATTTTTTCCCACACACTATTTCTCATGTACGTCTGATGATGGTATTAAAGAAAATCTAAGATCACGAGGGTTCCTTCGCGCCCTGTCTTGAGAAAGGTCCACAATAAACTCAGTCGGGAATTTAGTATTTTTTTTACCATCATTATTACAATATCAAATTAATTTAATATATTTAAATTCAAATAGAGTAATTCGTTTACTCCCACGCGTTTCTATCGTCTAACTAATCTTGCAACTTATAATATGATTTTTCAATTAGCGTTCTTTAAACAAAGACTGAATTTATTTAGCTACATTTCTAATTTTTTCTGGATGTGTTCGCGCCATCTAGCGGCGGAAGAGTTGCATCAAATACGCCATCTTATAATATTCACGGCACTATATCGGACGCGACAGATAACGAATATTGTTGATAAACGAAAATAATAAATCTGTAAATCCTATTCGCGCCTTAAATAACCTTGTGTTAACCTTTTTCGCGTATATTTTTTCAATAAACGATCTTCGTAAAGGCAAGGTGTTTGATCTTCTCCCCAATATACGCATATACTCAACAGAGAGTTTATTATAGATGCGTATACAGTTACCCTTAAATGAGTTGTTCATTTGATGCAGCCTATTAGAATTTATAGAATCTTTAAGAGAAAGAAACTTTAACAGTTGCAAATGTGGTGTCAAAGAATACCTTTTCTAAATTCCCTTAACACCAACATTGGAGCTTGGGCTGCGCATTGGTGCCAAGGTTATTTCAGTCGCTTACCCCGTTTTAAGAATAGAAGCATTTTACGGCCTATAAAATGTAGTACGCTCATCGAAATTACGATTTCCTCCATAACCTCATCGTATTCTCAAATGAATGGCACTCGAAATAGAGGCTAAATTGGTGCGCTCGTTTTAGAGATGTTTCAATTAGTTACGGTTCGACGCTGAAGATTTCATTCACAGAGCTGCGGGTTGACTGTTGTTTGTGAATTTAAGTGGTGATAAAATGTAAACAATACTAAGATCAATTTGTTAAAAACTCGTTTCATGCCATTTTTTTAAGTTTCCTGCAATGTTAATATAATAAATTCCTACTATTAGTCCATGCTCTTCCTAATGTACAAAATAGATCTTGTTTAAATTTTTGAGTGTGTACTAACACTCAAAAATCTTAGTTATGCATGCAAGTTCAAATAAAAAATTTCAAATTTTAATTCATTAATTAGACTTATATTGCGAATAATTGTAGAGCGTCATATATTTTTTTCTATGTAATAAGTTTAAAGAGTTCGTGCTAGATGGATTAAAAATTGAATTCATATTTATTGTAATATTACTTGTTATATAATAAATATCTAAAACCCAAGCAGAATGAAGCTGGCTTTGATTGGGATTCCTACAAACAAGTATCGTATCACACCTGAGGGTAAATGATGATACAGCTTAAGATGAAAGTGCGCTAATCTGGTCAGAGGCAATTTACCTCATATGGTTTCTACACAGCATCGTACCAGAACACAAATTTCTTGCTTGGCGGTATGTCTTTTCTGATAGAGTGGTAACTTGCCACGGTCGAAGCCGGCACCAATCCAGACTCAGACAAATTATAAAAGGCTATTTTTTTAAATTCGCCCTACCAGGGATCGAATCCAGAACTAGCAAGCTGGTATTCGCACCACTGCGCTAGCGAGGCCGAACTATCGTAAACATCGCAAATTATTGAATTTTATTTTCGATACATAAATAAAACTAAATATTTAGTACTTACGTAAGCTTATAAACCTAATCAAAATGAATTCTGATTGCCACATGTATAATAGAAGGACATAAGAAAAGCTACAATCAGATTTCTTAAGATTAGCCAAGAACAGCAAATCATTTATTGGCAATGGGATATGCTTTTATAATAAAATCCCAAGCACAATAACGGGACTCTCATATCCAAAATTTAGCATTATAAATTAAAAAATCCTAATTCAGAAGGTTTATTATAGTATAAATGACAAACGGGGCTGGACTTGGCTGATGGTGGCTTTTTACATTGTAAACATTTTAATGATAATTGTAGTGATTTTTTGTTTGTATTTATCTATAGACATAATTTGTAATAATAATTGTGTAACAATTTGGCGTTCGTAAGTGCTGCCTAAATTGATAATAAATAAATATATGATTTGTTATTACTTCTAGAGAGATCCACGTACTCTTAAGGAGAGCCATTGATTATTAGCGGGATCCATATAAAAAGGTAAGTAGCAGTCCATTAACATCCCACTGCTTGACACAGGCCTCCGCCCAGGGTTTTTAGAGCATTTACCCACCATTCTGCTCCACTGCGGGTTGTCAGGCATTGCACACAAGTGTACCCTCTCTTGCTTCACTTTCGTAGTCCGATGTGAGGGGAATCCGACGCGATCAGAGAAAGATCAGGTGCAGGACCGATGGCTTAACGTGCTCTCTGAAGCACGATGGTGGATCACACCGCCAACTTCCTAACTTCGAGAAAATATTGAAAAATCCTAAGAGAAAACTCAATATCAATTTTTGAATTGGCCCGACCGGGACTTGAACCCAGGACCTCATGTCTGTGGACGAACATGCTAACCACTAGACCAATGAGGCAATCAGGATCGAGATCCACATATACGAAGCTATTATATCAAACGGTTGTTCCGATATTACGTTGCGCTCGTTATCTACCATAGCCACGCGTTAAGACGTGTTATCGTCGAACAGTTTGCGTATCGCAACGGGTTACGATCGTATAAACGTACCGAGTTGCCATTTAGTTATAATGTTGAGGCAGATGTGATAGTAAAGCCTTCGTTTATGCTTTATCGTATTATGTTTTGTAATCGATAAATATGATGTAATGAACATCTTTTAAACAAAGGCTGTATAATTGACGTTGCGGTACAAAATTATGACATCGTAATGAGTTCGTCTATAAATTCCCTGTAATAAATATCTGGGACATATTATCCAACCAAAAATCTATTTTAGCAAAAGGTTTGTAAATTGAGGTTTACTGTGGAGCCCAATAGAAGTTCTGTAGCAAGTGAATATAGTATAAATAATGTTATTAAACAATTACTACACCATCTAGCACAATCTTCTTAAACTCATTACGTAAGAAGACACTTTTGAACATTTTATACGAGGTTTCAATAAAAGGCACTACAATTTTTCCGTTAATTATTTTGAATTCTAAATTAATATTTGCTAAATCTGAATTAACATCAAGAGTCATTCACTAAGTCTTTTAATAAAGATTAAAATTTCAACAAAATATATTGAACTAATTGTAGGTACTGAAAAATATTAAACGTACTACGAGTAGATGTGGATTACTTAGAAGAAATATTTTCATTTTCTAGAATGTAATCTCCTCCATTGTACATAAATTTTTACTGAGACATAATCCAGAACAGCACCCACTAACGGTCCCAGGATTATCTCACGAAGTTAAGCTATCTAACATTCCTAATGTTGGATATTAGTTAAGTTTGAATCTTGGGGCGCAGGCACTTGACCCCTTTATTATGTAAATAGGACTTCGCTAAATTTAATGCAAAGTTACTATCTTTCATCCCATCTTTGATACCGCTTTAAAGTCGAGCATATTAAAAGCTACCAGGGATTTCAGTGGGCCTTAGCAATAAATTTGCAATGACGAACTCTAAATCTATAGTATAAAAATGAATCACAAAATGTGTTGGTAAGCGCATAACTCAACAACGCCTGGTTCAATTTTGACAATTCTTTTTTTAAAATGTTCGTTGAAGTTGTCGAGAAAAGTTTGAATAATTGTAGGGGAAAACCCTAAAAACAGCCCTTTTCTGTTTTCCATACAAAAGTTTTCTAAATAAAATAAAGAGTCAATTTGACCTTCATTGCTATCCAATAAATTTCATAATAAATTACGAGTAGTCACTGTTGTCAAAGCAGTGTAGATGTGTTCTTAACGTCAAAGAGTCAATTAACACTTTATTACCGCTGCACAAAGGTCAAAATCAATTGAATAGGTACAAAATGTAAAAGCTATATATATTTAGTAAAGTTGTAAATTCATTTAAATATATCAAATTATATGTGTGTTACTGAAGTGGGCCTTTTGATTACTAAAAACAGTTATTTCCTCGCATATTGCCAATGAAGATATTAAAGAACGACTTCTAATCTAAAGTAAAGAGGGTTCTTGCGCTTCCTATTCTGAAAAGAAACCACAACAACCTCAAAAGGGTATACTTTTATATTATCACGGTTACAATACCAATTTATCTAATAAGTTACAGCAATTCAAACGCACACAAGTTTTTTTATCGTTTAAACCCTTTTTCTGCATATTAGAAATGGCATTTTATATGGACTTAACAATTGAATGTTGACTACGTAATGAATTGAATGATTAATTACTTAGCAGCTTAGTGTCAAAAATATATATTTTTTTATGATTTTGATTGGTTTGCGCTTGACTGTAAAGTCGCCTAATGATAAGTGATACATTCTAAGATGAAAAAGTGACAACCTGGAATGAAGTCATTTATTTCGGCATTTTTCTATAGATCGGGATTTAGAAGAGGAATGGGCTGTACGGATCAGGTCTTTTCTTTACGCTGCATATTCGAAAAATGTTTGGCTAAACACCAAAAAGTATTGCGCGTTCGTAGATTTAGAAAAGGCCTATGATCGAGTGGTGAGGAATGAGCTGTAGTCAACGTTATCTACGTATGGGGAGCGGTGAACTGATTTATGCATTGAAGTCTCTCTATGAGGGTTTTAGTACTTGTGTCAGAATAAACGGGGCGTACACGGAGTGGTTTCCTGTCTCGAAAGAGATGTTCGACAGGGATGTGTTGCGTCACCATGGCTGTTCAACCTTTTCATGGATAAATGTTTGACAGATTTAAAAGAATGTATGTATGGGTTAAGAATGAATGAATTAGTCATCAAATGTTTACTCTACGCTGATGATCAAGTAATACTTGCGTCATCCGCTAACGAGCTTCAGGAGATGCTAAATATTATGAATGAAGCTTTGAAAGGGAAAGGAATGAAAGTGAATGTAAACAAAACGAAAGTTATGCTTTTTGAACGAGATGAATCTATGATGAATGGCAATATTTTGATAGATGGGGAACAAGTGGAAGAGGTGAAAGAATTTGTATACTTGGGATCTAAATTTACAAAAGATGGAACATGTGAAAGTGATATCGAAAGGAGAGTGAATGCAGGGAATATGGTAAATGGTGCTCTGCATGCTTTTATGAATAGCCAGATGGTGTCTCAAAGGGCTAGACTGGCAGTGCATGCTGGAGTGTTGGTGCCAACACTTATGTATGGTAGTGAAAGTTGGGTATGGCAGAAGAATCACAAAAGTAAAATAAATGCGGTAGAGATGAGAGCGTTGAGAAGCATGAGTGGATTAAAACTGAGTGACAGAGTGAGAAATAGTGTGATAAGAGAACGTTGTGGTATAAAAGAAGACGTAGTGACTAAAATTGAAAAAGGTATGCTTAGATGGTTTGGGCATGTAGAGAGAATGAATGAAAGGAGACTGACAAAAAGGATTTATGAGTCAAGAGTGAATGCGAAAGTTGGAAGGGGAAGACCAAGGCGAACGTCCATGGACCAAACCCAGGACGTTTTAAATAAGGGTCAGGTCAAGAGTACTCTAAACCTACAAACTTGTATGAAAGGTTTAATTAGAATGAAAGAAGCGAAGGAGATATGCCAGGATCGTGGCAAGTGGAAGGACGTGGTCTCTGCCTACCCCTATGGGAATGAGGCGTGATGCTATGTATGTATGTACGTATTTTTCTATGGCAGCACGTCTACGCTCGTAGTATGATCATTATCCTTGGATGATACATATAATTATTGTGTAATAATTTATAATAAACACAATGAAGGTACTCTAAATAAACAATAAAAATTGCTTTCAATTTACCGACAGAATTTCTTTTAGTCTCGTGTTAATTACAATATAACAAATGTGTGACAGTGGCATCGCGTGTTAAAAGCTCTTGATACAGTATCTTAAAATTAATTAAATTCCGAATAACTTTTAATATGCGTAGCTTAGAAGCGGTGTCAGAGATAACAAAGGTAGTTTAATTCCATTTAGCGATGTGGACTGTCGTTGAAAAGAGTCTTCTCATTTGAATGCGTTATTTGAAGAGCGGGTTCTCTTAATTCTTTTTAATTTAATTAACTTAGAATTATATTTTGCGGTTTCATATTTGTATGAAACGAAAGTACGATTTGCATTTGGTATTTTGATACGGTAATCTTTGATCATTAGAAATTTATGTGTATCTATTTGTCCTATGATTCCCACGAAAAAAGTATTACTTTTAGAGAAAGGGTCTGTATATCTTTCTATAATAAGCTATCAGAACAAGCTCTTGACTTGTCACTTAATAAACACAAAACCTTTATTACGGATTACCGCATTACTTAACACAAAATGAAACACTGATCTATTGTCCACAAATCTTTCATGTACAGTATGCAAAAAAATGATCAATTTAACCTTTAAGTTGGTTGTTTTGTTAATATTACGTAAAACCACTTTTTATAAAGATCGAAATATTTCAGAACTGCGCCCTTAAACAGGCTGGCTCGATCAGGGAAGTACTAAGGTCACACAGGAAACCGATATATTATAAGAAGATCATTTCGAATAATAGTAACCGGAAGCCCACAAGTCTCAAAACGAAGAAAATATCAAATCAACTTTGTAGAAGCAATCGGATAACTCATTTTGTGTTACTGTATATTGTCAGCAACGAGATACAAGATAAATAACTTATTCCCACAATACAATTTAATGTAAACTCAATAAAACGAGCTAGATTGCTTCACAACGAGACAAAAGGGGTACAGACAAAAGACTTTAAGCACCACCCTGTACCCCACACCATTGGATTGGGAGAGCACTCTATACCACAAATTAAAACAGCGGTAATAATGGTTGATCGAATCAACAATAATCAAAGAATTCGAAATAATTTTAACGACTTCCTTAAATTACCGGTACAATTAAATTTCCTTGCAAATAAGCCAATCCGCTTCGAAGCTTATATGTTTCGGAACTTCGTAGTATATAGCAACTGATAAAAGTACATTTTTGAATATAATAGCACCGAATTTTAAGCAACCAAAGGTTAATTTGCTGAACTGAGTATATGTTAGTACAATAAGATTCAAATCACTTCCGCATTTATCTTAAAATAAAATTTATATATATGTCGTAGTGCAATAGTCTGTGGAACGCTGGCGCCATCTGTCTATCGGCGTGGGGCAGAGTCAATAAGTGGCAGTCCGGCGCGTCTCTCGGTAGTTCTAGAGTGACGGTCAGCCGGAGCGATTGACTTTTTTTTATTGCTGACAGATTAGCGCTTGACTGTGATCTCACCTGATGTTAAGTGATGCTACAGTCCAAGATGGAAGCGCGCTAATATGTTAAGAGGCGATTTACACCTTACGGTTTCTACACAGCATCGTACCGGAACGCAAATCTCTTTGTTTGGCGGTATGTTTTTGCTGGTAGGGTGGTAACTAGCCACGGCCAAAGCCTTCCACCAGTCCAGACTCAGACAAATTAGAAAATACAATTTCCTAAATTCGTTCTACCGGGGATCGAACCCGGGACCTCCGCTAGCAAAGCGAATACTCGCACCACTGCGCCAGCGAGGCCGTCGGACTATTGAAACTGTCGCGTTCCTAGCTATTAGTGTTAATGAGTTTGTGTTAATTGATATCGGGAACATTTAGTGATTGAACATTATAATCTGAGTTAATTTAATAAAGTGTTTGATTGCACCAACATTACCCACGAACGCCCACGAAATGGAACAAATCAAAATTATGAATGGCATTAATGACGATGTCGGCGGAGAACCCTACGCCCCTATGCTTTATGCTCTCCTTCTCTCTTATTCTCCGATATAAAAATAAAAAAGCCTTATATGCCAACTGTATTACAATGTCGAACATTATTCAAATAACAGAAATGCTGGTATTTTAATCCAATTCCATATTTAGGTTCAAAAATCTTACTCTCGTAAAAGTGTAACTACTGGCTCCCTTGTCTGTATCTTCTTGATACAATGAACATTATAGCCAGTGACAGATACATCACCAATGGACAAATATAAAAAAGATTTCTGAGTGTACATGAATAAAGAATATTTAGATTTTCATTTGAATTGTTTATCCTTATCTCATTGGCTCATGCAATGACTTTGACTTTGCCGCGTTTATCCATTTGGAGAGGCACAACAATATTGTCCTGTTTAGAAACTTCAACCTTATATTATTTGATTAAGTCTTTCCTTCTATAAATTACGATTAATTGGCTTCTGCGATCTAAGTTTGTGGACTGGCAGGAGTTCATATGACTTAAACAGTTTAACCCTGTGACAATATAAGGAGAAATAAATTTAGAAAGCTTATCGCGCACATAAAATGATGTAAGATGCCTGGATGTATTGATCACTCATATTCTTTAAGAATTTAAATAAAAACCATTAGGACACGTAAAAGATTGACTTTTAATTACACTGGTAACAATTATATAAAAAAGTAAAGTAAGTAAGTAGCAGGCCTTTAACGTCCCACAGGCCTCCTCACTCCGAGGAGCGAGGATATTAGAGCATAGACCCACCACGCTGCTCCACTGCGGATTGGCAGGTATAGTACACAAGTGCACTCTCTATTCCGATGTTACGAGAATCCGACACAACCGGAGAGAGATCAGGCGCAGGACCGACGGCTTAACGTGCTCTCCGAGGCACGGGGGTGGATCACACCGCCAACTTCCCAACTTCGGGCAAATATTGAGAAAATCTTAATAGAAAACTCAATATTGATTAAGAATTATATAAAACTGTCTAATCTATGAAATATAAAACAAATCAAGAATCACCTAAACTGTACCAGAAAATAGTTTCTAAAATGTTTAAAAATATATTGATTTAGAAATAACAAGTTGATATATGTTAAGGAATAAATTGCAAGTTGGTTTCTACTCCCACTTCACATTACTACTAAATCGAGACACAGTCAAGAGAATAAGTCAAAATCTAAATGTAATTTGAAAGTCTACAACTAATAACAGACAGAAAACTATCGACACTTACTGAAGTGAAATTATTAGAAATGTAACGACGAAAAATAACATAATGACTCTACATTTACTTATTTGAATAACTATCAATAAAATATAACTCCAACTGCTATTTAATTCCCGCGTTATCGTAAAATTTCAACACGTAAAATTAAATGAATATCGTGTGCTCTATTCCACATACTTAAATATTAAGAAAATCTCTTTCAATTCACTTGCAAATTCCAATACTCAAGAGATAAGCTCTGATCTTTCGCATTATGTCTCGGAGCGTCGATACTGAGACGTTCCTTCTTATCCGAGACGGAAGTCCGGCGGGTTATAGGTAACAAAATGGCGCCCGAAGTGGGACGTTCACTAACATATATGTTTTAGTAGAGGCATATCGACATTAAGTATAAATGTTATAGCTCGAAAAAAAATTTAACAAAAAAACGAAAAACTTAATATCACACCTGTATTTCTCGAATATTTTTTTTTGCGAAACAGATTGCTTGATTTGGCGGCATTCATTCGACTCGCTGGCGCAGTCGTGCGATTACTCGCTTTGCTACCAGAGGTCTTGAGTTCGAAGCCCAGAAGGGCGAATTTAGGAAATTGTATTTTATAATTAGCCTGACTCTGGACTGGTGGGAGGCTTCGGCCGTGGCTAGTTACCATTCTAACAGCAAAGACGTACCGCCTAACAAAGAGATTTGTGTTCCGGTACGATGCTGTGTAGAAACCATAAGGGGTATATCGCCTCTTACCAGATTAGCGCGCTTCCATATTAAATTGTATCATCACTTACTTAGGTGAGATCACAGAGAAGCGTTTAAACTGTTAGCAATAAAAAAAGGCATAATCTGAAAGCATTTTAAAATAATATTTTACCGATTTTGCTCTCTAGTGTCGATATACAATATGTAATAACATCTCTTAGGACTTAGGTCATCATATAGCCTTGTGAGCCGATATAGAAAGCCAAAGTAAATACAAAAATCGTCTCCGAGTTCTAAAAGCTTAAGGATACCAATATGGCTGAGGACACAAATTTTATAAATTATAGTTCACACCTTGCAGAAGGAATTATTTTAGCACAATATGTATTTTAATAAACCTCAGCATATAATGTAAAAGAGTATTTCTTAAAACGTCGTCGGTACAATATACCTTATAACTTTCTCAACGGAGATTCATAAAAGAAAACTACGTTATATTTATAGGCTTTCTTCAGGGTAAGCTCTTACGAGATTAATGGCACCTATAGCCGGTAATTCTTTGTGCCTGAGCTGTGTAGATATGCGAGAGTATTTAGGGACTTACATAATAAGAAAAGATACCAAGGTCGTGTCTACATTTTCAGTTGAGTAACAAGATATGTCACATAATGAACTTAAGTAAAATCAACCAAATTTTCCACATTCTTAAAACCAAAAACTAAACTCACTTTTTACTTTGATTTCGAAAACCGTGAAAAAGGTATGAGTACTTTTGTAAAAATTAAAACAAATTATCACTATGACTGGCATTTACTTATCTTATTAGTAATAGTATTTAAAATATGTTAGAGGTAAAAAGTGATAGCAGACTAAAATTAACAGATAATCCTATATACTAAATCATAACATAACAGTAATATAGGTTTACCTTTATAATAATAATAATTAGGCTTTTATGACTGCTATACAAGACCAAGTTATAGCTACCAGAAACTATCTCAAACACGTCATCCACACATCTAATCTGCCTACTGATCTCTGTAGACGCTGTCTCAGTAGTTCAGAAACGATACAGCATATCACCGGTGCATGTAAATCGATTGCCCACACTGACTATAAGCNACAAAATACATCTTAACGTCTAACAGGTAGACGTTTATATATATTTAAAACATATAAGTTAAATAACAACAAAATCAAGGTGTAAACAGAGCCATATTTGAGGCATCTTGGGCGCCATTTTATTCCCCGACAAACGGACATCCGTTACGGATAAGAGTGAGTGCTTTGGAGTATCGACGCTTCGAGACGGCAAATATGTGAGAGATCAAAGCTTATCTAATACTTTGATAGCTCTAAAAGCTTTATTTTTATATAACTTGAATATATTCTTTAACGTAATGTTTTTAATTACTTGACTTACCTGAGATACTATATAGATCAATATAACGTTTTCGTGAGTCCTGGTACACAGACGCTGGAAAGCGAACAAGTAAAAAAGGTAACGTAAGTTGCAGCCCATTAACGTCCTACTGCTGGGCACAAATCTCCTCACTCATATGAGATGGGTTTTTAGAGCATAGACTTGCCACGCTGCTCCACTGCGGATTGGCAGGCATAGTACTCAAGTGCACTCTCATATTCCGATGTGACGGGAATCCGACACGACTGGAAGCACGGGGGTGGATTACACTTCGTAAAAATATTTAGAAAATCTTAACAGAACCCTCGATATAGCTTTTCGAACCAGCCCGATCTGGGACTCCAACCTAGGACCTCATGTGTCTGTAGTCGAACATTCTAACCCCTAAACCAATGAAGCAGTCTAAGAAAGTCTCGAAAATCCAAAGTTATTTATCATTTTTATAAAAACAATTTTAAATTGTGTATTTATCGTTTACAATTATCATTTTTGGATAAAAATATATTTTATTTTGTTGCTAAATCGATTGTCTTTAATTTATGATTACTTTAAGTTTCCCTTCTAACATCGGTATGTACTAGTAAATGTTTTAATTTGGATTACATCGATACTGCGTAGTCCGAGTCATGCGAAAATTTAAACAAAGTTCAGAGATTACGTCACTACATTGTGCGAAGTGAACAATATCAATACATATAAAGTAAAACATCGTGAGGATACTTGCATGTGCGCTGAAGTAAAACATCGTGAGGATACTTGCATATGCCAGGAGCAATTGTAGAGTATATAATATAGCATGCCAACGCCTTATATTGGAGTGGTGGATCTAAGCTCTATAAAATCTTGTCTTTTATGAGTGAGAAGGCCAGCAATAGGACGTCAATAAGCGGTTAAAAATTTTAACCGCGATATCAACTGTTTATAAAAAGTAATGGAATAGTTATACACTGCAACCTAGTGTAAGACTCTGAATTTCTATGTTCAAGTAACTATATGTATATTAATTTAAGGTACTCCTCATATTTACAGTTAGAATGTCCCAAACGGTATTTGTTTAGCCTATATATAGATGATCTATGCCCGTAGAACAAAAATAAAATACAAGAAATTTCAGATTTCTAATCATGCTTTTCATTAAATATAAGTATTATAATATTATGAGATTTCACACTTATTTTGTCTCTTTAACAAATTTAAAATCAGAATTATTTAGTTCCTAGAAATGAAAGAAAATAAAATATCGATACTCTAATTTTAAATAAAAAAAGATTTGCTAGTACTAAAATACCATGATTAGTTTATCTTTGATATTCCAAGAAATTTTACAGTAAAGATTTCTTCAGAAAAATTATTATATCCAAGTATATTTGATGAGTTTTTTAAATAAACCAAAAACCGGTTCGTCTCATTCGGGTCACAGGCATTTTAATCCTAAGTCAAATTTGCGAAGGGTCTCTATTTTCTTTGATCTCTCGATTTATTGTAAAGGGGGAGAAATCTGTAAGATTTGGCCCGTAAAATCTACAATTTATAGTTACCTTCTGGCATAAGCGTAAAAAAATGATGACTCAAAGTTCCCTGTAGATTAGATACCACTATTTCGAAACGAAATTAATATATAGACGTTGACTTTATGTCTGACTACACAATTCTGTAATAAACTATATTTTACGTAATATTCACACGGCCTTGCTGGTATAATAGTGAGTAAGCCAGTAGAGGTGCCGAAATCAAATATGCTTAAATGTGCTTTTGAAATCCTATTTTCAAGGCTAATTGATTAATTAGACCACTAAGAGTCAGATTATCTCTCAACGGTTTAGCATGTTATTGTAATATTGCGACATCACAATTAAACACTAACTAACGAAATAAAAAAGAAGATGGGGCTATTAAACTTGTCCTCTGCGCAAGAAATTTTGTGGAGAAGACAACTCTATATTTTATAGACATGCTTTCTTTTCATTCAGTTAACGAAAGCATAAAAAATATACATAACTCGTAACGATGTTCCTTCGCGTTTTATAATCTTTTTAAGCTACATTTTTATTTTGAGAATGTACGGTAATCTATAAGCTTACTAACTACCCTTTGAAAGAAAGACTTAATTAGTCAAACTATAATGACACAAAATGTGTTTAAGATTCCAATTACACAGTTGTAATTAATTGGGGACGGCATTAACTTTATTACCATTTAATGAGTATAATTCTATAAATTTTTTATCGCTTATAAAACCATTTAAGTGTTCAAAATATAAATATTGGATACTCGCAACATTTAAAAGCCTTTCCCACAGGCAAACTACATGATAACTAGGCTCATGCAATAGACATCTTATTGTCCGTTCAAATAAAGATCTGCTAAACCTCTGTTGCACGATATGTTCAAGCAATACCGAGCGCAATATAAAGGTGAAGATGCACAGAGAACAAGAGATCTTTTCAAATTTTGTTGTTGTTCCTAAAAAGACCCATTTTCTTTTTATGTTCACAAAAAACCGTACGTGTATACATATACACACGTACACAGGAACTGTAAAAGTAAATGCCTAAAACTTATACTGATACTTTTTTACTGATTTAAATGAATAATAATGATTGACTTCAATATGGATATTGCAATTATTAAATTCTTGGATATATTACTTTTGTGGATAGATAGAACACTTTTGAACCAGGATGTGATGGATAAAAGGCAAATAGCACAGAACATAGCGTAGTTTGCGATGAAATTGCTTTCTATACCAGATTTAAATATCTGGGAACAAAAAGTTAACATTTTTGATGGTAAAGAACTTCATACTTAAAATCTGTGTTCTGTAGTAATTTTTAGTAGTGAACAACTTAAAGCTATATTAGTTATTAACATTAAACATACTAACTGAGGCTGACTGCGCTTTAAATATACTATCATGTCAGTTAACTATAATTATGTACGTATAAAAGTTGCTTGAATATTTTAATATGTTCTTATATAATTTTTAATTTATTTAATGATTTCATGCTTTTATTTACTATAAAAACAACTGAATTATTTACAATGGAACGTTATATACAGGCTTAACAAAAATAATTTGCATGATCACCATGAGTGCACCGTTACAAAGAAATTGGTAAGTGTCATTTGCAAATTAAACTGAGTAAATCAACCAATGATAATAAAATTTTGTGGTACCATGGGGTCATTTTAAACAGAGAGAAAAGGAGAAGAGATTTATATTTTCGAACCTGAGATATAAATTGTTCACATTACTATTTCACTCATCTTATATTTATGCAATAAAAGCTGGCTATAAGTTGTATATCGGACAACTTACAAGACGGATTATGTAATTTTTTATTAGCTTGGTGTACCTCAGTCACTACAATACAATAGTCGAAATTGAATGCTTCGCATTGCTTCCAATTGACAATAATATAAGTTACAAGACGGATGGAATACAAAGGGAGAAACAATTTTATTCTTTATATTATTATGTCCGAAATACATTGATTCAACTTAAAATCTACCAGCTATGGACTTAGTCCAAATATGGAGTGAAAAAAGCGAAATACTGCTTTGAAAGTTCTCTGATATTTTACAAACTCCCCATATATATTGTTCAAACTTACACTCACTTATTAAATACTTTTATTCATCGAAGCTCCTAAAACTAAATCTAAACCTCTTTAAGATAAACTAAGAATCACGCTAAGTAGGCTGAATATTAATATGATAGTTATAAAAAAAACAATACTTTATCACTGTTATGAATGAAATAAAATGTAGACCATTAAAAAGCAGTGTTCTATATTAAACAACTCGGAATAATTTCCGTGGACGTCGAGGCAGACTAAATAGTTCATTTATGAAATCATATAAAATTTCTTAACATAAAAATTAAGTAAGATTTTCACTTACTTTGAACAAATCGCAGAGTGAAATCGATCGATCTCATAGTACAAGTAAGTGTATCTAATAGGGAAAGTAACGAGATAAGTTTACAGCATAAAAAAGTTACGAGTAGGACGGTCGCAATTTTTTATTATTGGTGGATGGTTCCTGAAAATACATAAAGTGCTTTTATTTACACTCGCTTTAGACGAATTGAAATAAATACAAATTTGTTTTATTGTATGATATTAAAAGGTGTCAGATTTTCTTTTATTTTACTCTTAAGCCATGTTGTATTTTTCGTTCTTAATTCTTTATGAACCCACCATTAATATGACTATTATTTTCTTGTAATGGTTTTAATAAAACGATTCGTTTTTTATCGCTGGGGTATACTTTTTTGTCACTGGGAAATGCATGTACGTAATCCGAATGGAATTAAAATCCATCTAGCAGTGTAGCACTCGCTGGACAGCCAGAATATCTACTAAAACTAAGTCTCTGCCTCTCTGTCACTCTACATTACCTCCTACTATAAGATGATAGATTCACAGGAGGCAAATGGGCATTTGCCTCCAGCCAGTCTCGTTTCTGACCATAGCGGCAATAATAATCGGTAGCAAAAGATCGTGTCCGATTTGCGACGCCAGGATATGTCGCCGGGGACCCCAGGCTGAGCATTTTATGTATTAAAGCTGAACATATCGTATCAGCCGAGTGACGGAGCTGCAGAATAGAATACCCACTAAAATCCAGCGGAACCCTCTGCATACTGCACTAGGGCACCAAAGGTTCTTCAATACTATTCTTCAATTATCTTTGCGAGAGAAACACATACTAAACATTTTCTAGCAAAATAAGTACTTACACTATTACACGACGACGACGACGACTATCAGCGACGCCGTCGAATAAATCACTGGTCCCTATTAATAAAACCTTGAAAAGTTACTTCACGGTACACATAGTCCAAAATTTAGTCATCAGCTTACAAAATTTTTATCAATGATGGCAACTTGAAATCTCTCGAAGAGTTGTGCTTTTGTAGATCCGATTTTCTTAATTAGGACCACCGTAATAACCTTTGCGATCGCTCAGAGATGTGTATAAAAAACCAGTTTCCATTACGGAAGTTTCCTTGTCACCCTATTTTGACGTTAAGTACCCGGATGACAAATTGTCGAATCAGTCAAGCGTTAGCGAGCGCGCGTGCTTATTGAATCCCTCTTAATGTATTAGCTTTTAGGAAACCGTTAAATTTAAAAATTTTCGTCCGGCAAAGGACAGCGATATTATTAAAGACACGAAAACAAACTATATTACAAACTTTATTGAAAAACTTTCACAAATTTACCATGACAGACAGTTACATCGACTACTGATATTCTAAGACACACTCGTTAACATGGAGAGAATGTTTCCATTGCCTCCTTCATTCTACTTCTAAATATTGTATAAATAGCTTCGAGTTCTTGTTTGAATAATTGACAAAAAATAATCAAAAAACCTGCTGTGTGACCACACGACAGATGCGGACACACTGTTCAAACTATTTCTTTTTTCCTTATTCATAAATTATTGTGCATAATCTAGTCTCAGTATTGTTATATAAAATGATAAATAAAAATATAGCAGTGAGACTTACATATCTGCTCAAGGGTACAGTCATATTCAAGACCCACAAAATTAACTTTAAAGCGTGCTTAAAAAAGTTTCCACTGCAATAATTTGTTCGTCTTCTAAATCATATATACACAATAACTACAGCCTGGGCAAACTTTGACCTATTGAAAAGCAGAGATAGAAGAAAGAAAGAAAGAAAGAAAGAAGAACAGACATAATCCCACAATTTTGATATCTGAGACACACATGCATACTACGGATTGAAAACAATGTAAACATTAGTTTCAGGCCTCTTATTAATTTGAAAATTAATAGGAAAAGTCTGTAAAACTGTTATTGAATGATGTAAATGTATTTGTTGTATTACATTTGAGGAGCACTCCTGTATATACAAAAAAAACGACCAGTTGCTTAAAGAAATAACAAAAGAACAAACTGCTCAGTGTAATTCCATAGCATTACAACGGCTCACGCAAAACATATTGAATCAAACACGAATCAAAGCCAAATTCGACGACATTTTAACAAGCTACCAAGTGTCCAGCAACAAGTGGAACATTAGTAGAAGTTTCACGCACGACAAGCGATTTACTGACGTTCGGGTAACTAATGTGTTATTATCGAAACGGGAACTTTAAAACTGTTTATGTTAATAAACAGTCGTGACGGTGAGACGTTGACGTGATCGTTTCGAGAATATGCGATGCGAGTACATGCTTCATTTTCAGGGTTCAATTCCCTTCGTGGCATAATTAAAAAAAAAAATCTATTATATCTAGTTCTGAACTATCAGGAACCTTCGATTATATCTTGTCACCTCCGTACCAATAAGGACGGCCTCCAAGCAAACCAATTACGTTCCTGTGTGATGCTTTGTAAATGCCATTAAGAGGCAAATTACGTTCGCTACCATGGTAGACTGACTATATAGTCTTGCCATGTCTTCCATTACCATAAGATGAGTTTACAGTCAAATGTGCAAGTTCCCTTAAAACGTTTAGTTACATTTTTTGAAGCAAGATCTAACTGTATTTAAATAGACCTTTGAAGTATTTTTTTTATAATTTCCTCTGAAGAATTTTAATTCTCCCAAGTCTATGTTATTAGGCTTGTAAAGACAATACATCTCAGGCAGAATTTTTTTTAATTCGTGAAGAATAATGTCTTAGAGATGTTAAATCATTTGGGGCTTATTCATATACATTTTTGATTTTAAAAAACCACATTAGAAAAAGTTCACTACTACTCGACCTCGTATTTCAAAAATTGTATTGTTGAACAGGCAGTGTATGGCCCCATTTTGCTGAAACCACATGTCTTCTAGTCCTTGCTCTTCCATTTCAGGCACAAGAAAATATCGAATCATGTCTTGGTACGACAATAACAGTCATTTCAACATTTTGGTATTTTTCAAAAATTTATGGACCAATGTTGTTTTCAACATGAATAACACACAACACAGTTGTTTTTAGTGGATGCGATGATGTTTCATTGCATTTAAAGATCCAATAAACTTTTTATGAAAACCAAACCTACTTGTTTTTTTTATGAACAAAGTTATAGGCAATCAAAATGGTAGCGGGCTTTTGCTCCACCCAGTGTAACATTTTAACATATAGATAAATTATAATTCATTAGTATGACGGTGAAACTCCTACAGCATTTAATATTTTAACAACATTCGCCTAATTGAAGACCTAAATTATTCAGATTGCGAAGTTTAACATAAATTACGCAACAAGAAAATTGCATGATTGAAATTATTAACGTACACTGTATTAAAATAGAAGTTATCACCATATAATTTTGTATCAAGACCTATCATAACCAGTTTATTTATTATTAGTAATAAATGTCTTTTGTGAAATTATAGAGATGTACCAAAACTATGTATGATACAAACAAAGAAAAATATCTTTTACCTAGATAACATGCAAAATATAAAATCTCAGATGTCTTCGAAATGGATCTTATGCTCACAAAACGTTTAAACTTAAAAATATTGTATAACGTAAAAGTTTACTTGGATGATAATATTATTTAGAATAAATTAATTGTTTTATATTGCGAAATTATAAATACAGATGTTATTAAAAAGGAAACAAATAAAAGTTCTTCTTAGAAACAACACGTAACATAGAAAAGAAACCACCTAGAAAGCCCATTACTATAAACAATGTCAGCTTACACTTTAATCCTGATTAAAGCTAACATACAGTCTTTAAGGAGTGTCTCATCACAGAGACTCATCAAGCTATAATTTTCAAGACAACAGTATACGCACTAGCTGATGCGCGCAACTGTACCACGACTTAAAAAATGGGGGGGGGGGGGAACGAAAATTACATTACGTCATATTCTCATACCTACCCAATTCACACAAAAATTTCATAAAAATCACTCAAACCCTTTCGAAGGAGTGCGATAACAAACACCGTGACACGTGATTATGATCAATTAGATTACTAACGTTCCTCTCTTGTTAATAAAGTTAAATCTAAGTAAATAAGCTGAGACATATAACATGTAAGAAAATTCAATAAGTTTCCCAAACAGTTACAATGGCAAACTATTGAAGTCGAATCAAATCTGAAACCACATTATAGTAGCGTCCTCGTAGTTTGTCAAGTGACAAGAGGACGGCAGAGACTTAATCCGACAATAATACTTCGGAATTCGGTGAAAGAATTCTTTGTGGTGTCACAATCATTAAAGTGAGAAACATATTGGCAAATATTCTAACAAAAGTTAAAGCTAAGTACCTAGTCGCTCCTTTGTAAGAACAAAACAAATAAAAGCTTATTTTACAAGACCCATTTGCTAACTAATCTATGACCCTGTGGCAAGGGTAACCTACACTTTTTGCCTATTCTTATATGAATTTTAATGTAAGAAAATATAAATACTGTGGATTGAGCTGTATCCTAAATTACAAATTTGAAAACATTGGATTGTGTATTTATTGTGTTAAATACAAAATGACATGAACGTGGTTTTCAAACAACTAACTACTAAAATTCTTTTCGATAGAATCAACTTTCCGAACCGGTGATTGATTCATTTGACAGATTGGACTATTCAAAAGAGTTCGTTAAAATAGAAAGCCTATTTGAATAAAGAATATTTTGCATTTCATTTTTACTAAAATCCAAGCTGGTTCTGTAAATATACCAAAACTGAATAAATTTTATTATATAATCAGATTTCAAATGGCATTGTATATGGATACTTTCTTTACCGGTGAGGTATTTACTCGTGTACCAATAAATTTGTTGTAAAAAATAAATCGCTAAACTGTAGGTACAGATATTATATAAATTAGTCCTTTTCCACCTTAATCTCCTTGATTATATTGCTAGTTTTCACTATTGCAAACTTCAGTTAAGGACCGTAGTAGGTCTATGTTCAAGAAACCCTCTATACTATGGGTGAGGAATCCAGTTCCCAAAAGTTAGTCGTTATTAAGATAGTCCTTACTTCACGCAGCTATTCAAATAACGATCTGCAATAAGTAACTGAAAACAGCCGGGCTTTAACTTCGTTCTGATATGAATAATCCAATATAACCTATCCTACAACGTTAACAGGATTCCCAAAACGTCAATTCGGACATCTCGAATAAATATAGCCCTGCAAAAGAAACACGAAAGAGATCCGATGTGTAATGATGCGGATCGACTGCGGAACTTGGCATTCATTCAAGCAACAGGTCTTTGATTGTTATTTTTTTTCCGTTTATAAATCGGCTCAGCCGTCTGTGAAAACAACCGCAGTAAGCAAAAGGGCTTATTTAGCACCTCGTTGTGGAGGAAAACTGGAAGTGATACTGAATAAACTAAACTTGAAAACGAGAAATATAACGTTTCTACTGTGTACGAATTGCTCTGAATTAGAAGGACGAAACTTTTGTTTTTAATTGTAACTATTAGTTCAAGCTCTGCCTAGGTTTAAAGATAGGCGTAGGAATTTGTTATTTTTTTCGGATGACTCGTAAGTAATTAACTCAGAATGGGAATTTAGCCTTTCTTCCATCTTACCCAAGAATTTATTCCTCTTGGCTATTATTTAAATAATAGGCGGCAGAAACTACTAGATTATAAGGTATATATAGATAATCACATTTTACCTGAAAATATAGCCTTAAAATACAATAGAAAAGCTAAAAATAACCAAGAAATATTTGTACACGCTTGTAATAGAATAAGTTTAGATTGTAGTCGATCAGAAAATGGTAAGATGCTATTAAATTGAGTAAAATTTTCCGACTGATCACAACTTAATTACTTTCGATAAAACGTTTACTAAAAATAACCGAAAAACTTTTGTAGAGGTTTGTAGTGGTAGAATATCTATTCTTGTATATAGATCAAGTTACTTGAGTACAATCTCTTGACCTTTAAAGTCTAGACTGCACTGTTTAAAACTTCCACTTAGCCTGAAATATTTAAAATAAACCGCAACAAATTTTAACTTAATAGGAAATCAAACACAATACCTAAGACTAGTTTCAACTTTCACTGTTTCCATGATTACTTCTAATATTATGATCGAACCTACAAACAGCAGAACTCAACAAAATTTACATAAAATAAATAAACAAATTATTTGAATGATATAAAATTAACCGTGTATAATTAACGTGTCTTAAATGTCATATTAACAGATCATTAAGCTTATTAAAACTGACAACGAGCCTGTTTGCCCACGGCATGAAATATAAACCAGTGTCTATTAAATTAGGTCACACTCGTTATGACAAACATAGCAAACATTTGATGATTGTTTAACATTGGGAATGATGTTACACACATGTCATTAAGAAGTGAGCATAAATTATAAAAATAATTCATTTACCTCTTTTCAACTTTTGCATTAAATTTAAGTGATCATTTGCAAGGTCATTAAAACAGCGTTTTACTATTTTAACCGTCTGTTTATATGTTTCGGTTGATCTCAAAAGATCGACCTATTTTCATGTGACCTAACTACCAGGTACAAAATTAATGGTAAGTTAATGTAGCAGAGTATATAATAGACCAAAGAACACAATTTCACAACACAAGTTTGAAATTTAGTTTTAAACATGCATTTAAACACTTGACCTTTATATAGTTTTTGGAAGTATTTCAATTTCAACCTTTGTTTACAAGAGTTTATTATTTGTGTTGGAACAATTCATTCGCTCTCAATTTATAGTAAGTAGCAGCCCGTTAATATCCCACAGCTGGGCACTGACCTTCTCACTCATAGAAGACAGGGTTTTGGAGCATAGACCTACAACGCCACTCCACTGCGGGTTAGCAGGCATAGTACACAAATGCACTCTTCATTCCTTCTCTCATAGTCCGATATGAGGGTAATTCGACACGACCAGAGAGCGATCAGGCACAGGGCCAACGGCTTAATATGCTCTCCGAGGAACAGGGGTGAAGTACACAGCCAACTGCGCAACCTCGAGGAAATATGAAGAAAATCTTAATAGAAAACTCAATAGCGATTTTTGAATTGTCCCGATCCAGGATACGAGCCCAGGACCTCATGTCTGTAGCTGAACATGTTAACCAAGAGACCAAAGAGGCAGTCACCCAAACTATATAAGTGTAAAACTCGTAAAATATAGGTTGGCGTGACTTATTAGCACTAAGGTGTTTATGATCGCCTGGTACGGTGACTTTGACGACCTCTTTTATAGTCCGTTGGTGTCATATCGAAGCTCGGCTTATAAAAGTTTCACTTTGTTCGACCTGAAAATTTTATTTTGCGATCGTAATTTTTTCTGAAATATTTATACAAGATTCCAAGGCATTATTTCCGAGAGCGAAGTTTAATTAGAGATTTTGTTTTTGTTAAAATCGTTAATAACCTCGTAAAGCCACTCCTAAAATAAGTAGCATATTATTTGTGACTTCAAATTAATATATCTGTTTCAACCTCAATCACTTAATTAATAAATATACTAAACTACCTGTTTCCCGGGGTGTCACACGGGTAATATTCCTAGGAATATAAGATTATACAGTGTAATTTTGAAAGTAACGTGATGACGGAGTGAATGAGCAAGGGCGTGAGGTGAGTGGTCTAAAAACACTTTTGAATTATTTTGCCTTTCTAATGAAACCGTTATGGGACACATCGCTTAGATGGTTTCAAGGTATGTAAGGAATCAGGAAGGCACAGCTGTTAATGGAATACGAGTCAATAATATAAGATACGCTAATGACACACTGCTTATAACAAATTCTGAAAGTGGACTGCAAAAGCTACTGGAAGACGTGACAGCCGCAGGAGATGCTATGGGATTGAACATTAACATCAATAAAACTAAAGCTATGTGCATATCCAAATCTCAGACCCAACTCCCTCAAATAAAACTTCGCGGTATCTATATTGCAGCAATCAGAAAGTTTAAATACTTAGGTCAGTATTTCACCACAGATTTAGACCACCTAGAAGAAATTAAGCGTCGAATAGGGCAGGCAAAAGCCGCCTTCTATAAAATGAGTAAAGTTTTGTGTGACCTTAAAATCCCATTCCTAACAAGACTTCGCGTTCTAAAATGTTATGTCTGATCCACATTTTTATATGGCTGCGAGACAAGGGTCGTTACGAAGCAAAACAGTAAGCGACTCCAAGCATTTGAGATGTGGGCTCGAAGGAAAATGTTTAAGATTTCTTGGAACCAGTTCGTCTCAAATGCTGCAGTCCTCAAACGAGCGCAAATTAGCCGCATGCTTATGACGACCATCAAGCGGCGAAAGGTGGCTTTTTTCGGACATCTTCAAAGAGAATCCTTATTTGAGTACCCACGGTTGATACTGGAGGGCAGGATGTCGGGAAAAAGAACACCTGATAGACCGAGGCGGCATTGGATGACCGATATACGTGAGTGAACCAGTCATAACTAAGCACAATTAAAAATAGTTGCCCAGGACAGAAGAGTTTTCCGGATACTGGCCGCCAAACTTCATTTTGAAGAAGGCACTAGATGATGATGATGAAGGAATATCTGTGAAAACATTTTTTGTGTTTCATATATCGAGTTTGGAAAGCAAATATGAAAATTATTGTTTTAACAAATTTTTAGCACAATACCGCTAAAGTAAATCTATTTGGCCACGATGTAAATATATACTGTTTAAAAATGACAACTCTAATCAATAAATATACGAAAGTTATATATATTTTTTTGTTCTCATAAAGTTTTTCCGTTTTAACGAACAACGTGTTTGCTTTCCATCGTCGAAGTATAGAGCAGTTGTTTTAAAAGCAATAAAATGTAAGAAAATCTGTATCATCTCAACATTTGACAAGATTGAAAATAAAAACATGAAAGTGCAGCAAAACAATTCAACAACAACAAAACAGAAAATTGAAGATACGATACAATTCTAACTCGCGAACTTCTAAGTGTATTTCGGACGTTTCGCGCGCTATGAAACATAAGACAGCGATAAAAGTTTCAACTGTTATAAGATGTTTAACTTACTGAGAGGAGTGTTTTATTAGTTTTTAAAACTGCAGTGAAATTGTTTATAGCGATGTCCGTGCAATGTCAAATTTTTCGTTGTTACACTCAACTCTCCGCAAAAATATAAAATCAAGACTATTTCATTGAGATTTCACAAAATATAAGAATGTACAAATATCATAAAAAGAATCTAGTTTTAAAAATAAAATTATTACTGAAAATTGTATAACACAAATATAAATGTAAAAAGTTTTTTCTTTCTACGGAGATAATATTAGAAGCGATTTATGTTTATTATTGACATTGATATGCATTCCACTGTTATTAATATAGAGAAAACGATCTATTTCTATATATATTTATTTTTCTATATCATTGAAGTGTCATTTTACGAACATTTTTTTATCTTGTTTTAGATAATGGTGACAATTTTTTATAATTTCCAACTGAAAACCTCAACATAATTTCTTTAATTTCTGTTAAAATAAGGCCCATAACTATTCCAGTCCGGTATTTATTTAATTACCAATTGAACTAGTTAAAGCAATTGAGTCCCCAGCTATTTGATTATCTAATGACCTTTACATATATAACAAGCAAGTAATAATTATATTTATACAAAAATGATTACAATAACTATTACAACACCATTTAAATCGATGTCTGATTAACTAAAATAACAAATTCATATAACGTATATATCTATTATGCACTTAAAAATTCTGTTTCACAGTATTTGACCCCAATGTACTCCGAAACGACTGAATGGATTTAGATATTTCTGAAGTGAAACTTATTTAGGCGCATGAGAGTAAAATTATTATGGATGAAATGCGTGATTAGCCTCACGAAGAGTGCATCGTTTTTTATGCTAATTCGTTTGAAGGTTAGGTAGTTTTAATATTTACAAATAACATGTAGTAATTTAGTATGCCACTCGTCATTTAATAATTTAATATACTATTTTTCATTAAATATATAATGAAAATATTTCATAAATTCTCTTTTCTTACTTTTAAAATCAAAAAACAATATTAAATAATAATTTCTAATATCGACAATAAACTAGTGGCGTTTTTATTTACAATTCGTCATTTGAGATTTAAATAAATAATATAATATTTTAACAACAATTAAATTAATTAAATTCCTAACATATCTTCCTTTTTCCCTTTCTCTAAGTCTCGGAAAACGAAAATTTTAGATATGTCTAAATATACTTCTGGACACATCTATTGGCCCACCTTGCATTTTCAGCTTCGTTTGGTCCTAGCTAAAATTTTATATTAGGTCGAGCAAAAAGTTTTTATGCAGTTTTGAACCTGGCACATTCATAATTTCATTCAATNTCTGATTTTCTAAAATAAGAAATTCATATAACGTATATATCTATTATGCACTTAAAAATTCTCTTTCACAGTATTTGACCGCGATGTACTCCGAAACGACTGAATGGATTTAGATATTTCTGAAGTGAAACTTCTTTAGGCGCATGAGAGTAAAATTATTACGGATGAAAGGCGTGATTAGCCTCACGAAGATGTGCATCGTTTTTTATGCTAATTCGTTTGAAGGTTAGGTAGTTTTAATATTTACACATAACATGTGGCAATTTAGTTTGCCACTCGTCATTTAATAATTTAATATACTATTTTTCATTAAATATATAATGAAAATATTTCATAATTACTCTTTTCTTAGTTTTAAAATCAAAAAACAAAATTTAATTAATAATTTCTAATATTGACAAAAAACTAGTGGGGTTTTTATTTACAATTCCTCATTTGAGATTTAAATAAATAATTTGTATTAATTTTCGACACTTTTAATATTTTAACAGCAATTAAATTAATCAAATTCCTAACATATCTTCCTTTTTCCCTTCCTCTGAGGCTCGGAAAACTAAAATTTTAGATTTAAACAAATATAAACAAAACTAAAAAATTAATTTGCAAAAGATGTTTCATTTCTGACGCTTAACTTTTACACACTTATATTCGCTTCGCTAGAAGAGGTTCTCTTTTGTTACGATGCTGTGCAGAAATCATAAGTGGTAAATTTCTTCTAAACTGAATGATCGCTTACCATAAGCTTACCATAAGGTGATCGCTTACCATCACAATCAAGCGCTTATTTGTCAACAATAAAAAAAATACATTCAAGTAAAATGCTGCATATGAAGCGGAAAATTACCTCTCGAACTTTTCAAGACTGTATTATCATTTACCATTAATTGAGGTTAAAATCAAGTGTCAACGAGTCGATAAAGAAAAAGAGTCTTACCACAGTGATAGGATACGCTGGATTGATGATGGTGTAGAGAAGGATGTGGTTGGGACGCGCTGGCGGTTCGCGTTTGCGCCGCGGCTCTCCCGACATATAATTGTTGCCATTACTCTGTAACAAAATAAGGTACGTTATTTAAAATAGTTGCAACATTAAAAATGGTTTTCCTACAGCTAACTAGATGACGTTAAATAAATAAAATACAAAAGGCCTTTATGGCTGTTTTTGTATATATAAACTTAAACTATATTCTCGGCAATCGGTTCCTCCTCTAATACCTTCCATCTGTATCTATCCTTTGCTGTACATAGCCATATTGGTACTGCTACTTTCTTCAGGTTTTCTGAATTTGATACTTTCCTTTATCATTTTTAAATTTGTTTTATCTATTCGTGTTACTCCTGATACACTTCACTCTATTCCAATCTGACAGATATTTATTTTATTTTGTAATTGCTCGGTTAGGGCCCAAGTTTGACAAACATATGTCAGGCATAGCAATATGCAAGTGTTGAACACTTTTCGCTTCTCTGACATTGGCATATCTTTATTTTCAGATGACGTTAGTCAAAAATGAAATCACGCTACCCAATTGTTCTTTGATATTGTACAAGTAACGGAGAAAATTCGACTTCGCGCAACAACTAGCTTCATTATCCTACTAATTACTTTTATCACTGGCAAAGGGAGTGAATATTCAATTTTATATCTAAGGCTCTCAACTATACTTCCTTCGGTTTAAACATAAGAATTCTATAAATAACGTAAGTCCTTTTTTTATTCTGAAGCTTCAGGGAGAACATGAACTTTTAGACGTATAATCTACTCAGCTACAGTGAAGCGAAGTCTCCAGAATTAGAATTGATATACGAATAAAAGGTATTTCATTTGTTAAAAAGCAAGCTCTAGTATTGTTTAATTAAAGACGTACAACGCGAGATTTTGATTATTGTCTAAGATCGAAATGTAATTTGCCAAATTTTAATATAGTTGTCCCTATTTTAAAATTGCCTTCACGCACAAAAACAATAGTCAATCCAGATCAAATTAAAAGCGAAAATACATTAATAATTTTAATAATCATTTTCTTTATTAAAAATATTTAAAGACTGTCTGAATCCCAAACGAATATCTTGAGCATAAAAATTTCTAACTTTGTGTAACGGGAACTCGCGTTGCAAGTGTGATATAAGTATTTTGACCTATTTACTATTTCAATATAAATAGAATAAATCAACATCAACATATATTCCGTGTATATAGCACTGACACTGAGTGTCGCCAAGAAGAATTTCATATAGCAGGAAAAGAATTCATCTGACGGCTGACAACTTGATGGATACAATTTTATGACACTATGAGAATGAGATTAGCAATATGGTTTGGTAAAATCTTGGAAATAGAATGACAAAAGATCAGTTAAAATATCGTAAGAAAAAAAAAGATATAGATTTCTTTTTAAAGTGGCGTTTAATGACATGTTATTCTTCTTCATCTATATTAGTACAAAATTAAATTTTTAGTATATATCTACTGCCTGTCGAAGTATTCTTCTTAAGGTTTTCTAATAGCATGATTCGAAATCATAAACAAGCATTTTTCTCTATTTGGTTTGTATTACAGGTAGTGACAGTTACTTAGATACAAATTTTTATAACTTTACGATGAACTCTATAAATTGATGAAACGTATGTTTGTCTGTTTATTTTAACTAATAAAACATGCTTAATATTTCTTAGGATAAAGCATCGATGCGACTGCATTAATTTTGATTAAACTTTGTAAGGCAGCTACGTGTTAAAGACCCAGACAAATTTAAGTTCAAAATGATACACATTTAATGATAAGATTATCTAGTTAAAAAAATTTACACATTTTAACATTACACTTTTTTATATTATTATTAGGTATTACGGTATATTTTACTAAATAACAAAAAAAAAACTCAAGAAATTAAATGTTTAATTGAGAGGTACAAAAAGCGACTGACAAAATGACCTTGCATAGATTTAAACGCTATTAGAAGAACAACCCCGACAAGTTATTAATTAAAACAACGGGTATTCTTTCGAGAATCGACTTAAAGAGTCTTTTATAACATTTTAATCTATCTTCAATGTTTCAAGTGAGACAAAGGATCGGTTGACTTAAAAAAAATCTTTCAAAACACGTTAATTGTCAAGGATTGTAAATGAAGAATTTAAAAGTAACTATAGAATTCATAAATATTTTTATATATAACTAGCATTTCCTCGCGACGTTACTCGTTTAATTCCGCATGCTTTTTTTAAATAAAATTAGTCTAAATTACTCTTTATAACATCAATTATCAGTCCGGTCAAAATGCAGTTTTTTAATATAGAGCATATAGTAAATAATCAAAAATATATTATAACATTTTTTACAAGTAAGAGACGACAACTATGAGTTCTGCTGACAAGTTAGGTTGCATAAGCCTCAAATGACGCTACACTTTAAGTCCCACACTTAAAGTGCGGGACTTAAAGTGAACTCGGTACGGTAGTGTACTCAGACGAACCTGCGCCGGTCATCTGGCATATATAAAAAAGGTAAGTAGCAGCCCGTTATAGTCCCACTGCACAGGACACAGGCAACCTCACCCATAGGAGAGAGGGTTGTTTGGCCGGCATAGTACACAAGTGCACTCTTTATTCCTTCAGTCTCATACCGCCAACTTGCCAACTTCGGGCAAATAATGAGATTATCTTAATAGAAACCTCAATATCGATTTTTTAATTGGCCCGAACCGGGACTCGAACGCAGGACCTCATGTCTGTGGCCAAATATGCTAACCACTAGACCGATGAGGCAGAAGCTGGTATATATGATTTAATAAATCTGATAATGTTGTTTTTGTTGTAAAAAGAAAGTATACTCGTAATAATTGAATTTAGATACGGAAGACGTGAATGTAAACCAGATTTATACTCCACACTCTGAACTATAACAAAATTATGATAAATCAAAATCCGCGGCACCGAACGCAATTAAACGTTATGACACTGCCTATAAATCAGAATGCAATGCACAGAGCACTTGAGGCGCAGATATAATTGACATGTGAAATGGTCGCAGCATGGTTTGACAAGCGTCCATTTCGAGTGTGACGTTAAAAAGGAAATGTTCTATTTTAATTTTAACAAAATATGAAAATATTTTTTGCTAGTCACTATTGATATTTACCGTATGAAATTTTATCATACATAAGATACGGCAATATAAAACATCGTCCATTTCATGAACACTTTCCTTGTGCCGTTTTAAGCATATAGAGCAATACAAGAATTGGTTCATTTAAACCTGTTATAGTATTATCAAACGAGATTTAGTTAAACCATTTTTTGTTTCAGATCAAACCAACAAAGCATTATATAATATCAACCAGAGTAATCTTATAAACAGACAATGTTAACGTCTACAGAAAACTTACTCTATGTACATACATCGTTGCTGACATATAGAAATGTACACCAAAGTCGAAAAGAAAGCCTTAATGACCGAATAAATATATAAAAATTAAAAAAATATATGTTTGCGGATTAAGAAAGCTTGTCTTCATATTTGTCGTTACATATTATCTTACAATAGTAGAAAATTAAACTCTCGGAATAGTTCAGACAATAATAGGTCAGCAACTTCTACTTTTAGGATTCCGCCAATTTCCCATATCCGTTCTATATGATAAAAACTACTATTGTAATTAAAAATGGTAAAAAAATTCAATTACGACTTCGACAAATTAGAACAAACGAATATAGTCAACATACATTTTTGCCATCCATTTACGAACAGACTAAAAACGGTAACTTTCTAAATTAACTCAGCTCAGAGTTACGAAATTCAAAAAAGTTATGTACTTTTTGCAGAACTACGATTTATTAAATTATTGAATGAAACCAACATGTGCAAACATGTATTCAAATAATAAAAAAAATCCTCTATACCGTACTTACTCTGTGTAAACTAGTGCATTATTACTGTCATAACTAAACGACAATCCAAATTGAAGAAAGGCCAACTTATTTACGAAGTTATTCCCTCATGTGCCTTTGAATCATTATAAATGAAAATAATGATTCAAAGGCACAATTTTCTTCTCTTTAACACTCACTGTATCTTTATGTGCAATAAGAAAACAAAATTATCATTTTTGATAATTACGCAACTTTTGTTACACAGCAATTTATTGCAAGTAATACAAAATATTATACGATGGATAGAGATGGACAACAATTTTCTTATATAGTCGTGGGAGAATATGTATTCATTGATAAAACAAAAACACTTATTACTTCATACCAAAATATTACTATTTTTTACAGGGAGGTAGACAACTTATGCTCCTCAGTGAAGTTGGGTGGAGGGTGGTTGCCTTCTTTAACGAAACCGTCATCTCGCTGAAGGAGGCAAATGAGAGGCTAAGGGAGCAAGAGGCTGAAGCTCTCCCTCGCCGTCGAAAGAGACTTGGCAGAAGTCGAACATATACGCTTGATGCTTCATCCTATTGAGTGGTAAGTCATCGTGGTCGGTGTCATCCGGGTCACTAGAGTAGAATGCAGCTAGGAAACTGTTAGTGATCTCACTCATGGATGAGGAGGGAGGATTGTTGGATAACAATCACAAATGGGTTTGTGCACACAAATTCCGCAGGTCAATGTGTTGCTCTCTTTTACGTCATGTCCATATCTATGCTTCGCATTACATATTTTAAGCCGCGTAAAATCTTCGGTATAAGTCGCCCAATGTCAAGCCACACGATACGATTGAATTTAATCGCGGCAAACAATCCAGCTATCAGCAAACAAACGTAATAAGACGCAGAATGAATATTCATCATCACGGCTAAGGTATTATGCAAGTCACAATCTGAAGCGACATCTGAATACAAGAGATTTATGCATTCCACAATTAAAACTAGTTGGTACAATGAACTTAGACAAAAATTTTACTTTTTTAGATAGCGTTTACTAGAATTATACCTCCGAAATTTACTAGTACATATTGAAACTTTGTATATAATGCTAACTAAACTAAGGCCAGGCAATGGCTCCAATGATAAAATGTTGTTTTAATGAGAACCAATCAGTTGATACCCAATCAAATCATAACCTTGATCGCAGTTTATCATTTGGTGACAAAATTGTTTCATATAATAATCTGATTGGTCAGTTACTTCACTACAACGACCAGATATGAAATGCATGTAGAAATATGATAAGTATGCTTGATGCCACTGAAACCGATTTAATTTATACAAATAAAGATAATCGTAGAAACTAAAAAAATGTCTAATTTCAAATGAACTGCTATTCACTATATGAATATGAAAGTATATAAAGTATATCCTTACGATATATATTTTTTATAATTATCTGTCTATATGTTTGTAACGACAGTCTCGGCAACAGTTGGACCGATTTTCACTTGGTTGATTCCTGATGTTATAAGGAATACCTTAAGCCAATTTTATTTTATTTTTTAATTGGGTTCTGTTACAAAAACAAAAAAAAAACAAAGAAATATTTGTAGCAAGAACAGGTTTAGCCATGCTTTTCCGGACCGAGAACTACGCGAGTAAGACTGCCGGGAGCTAGTGACAACTATGCAAAGGATTTATATTCTTCTATAATATTGTATATAGTAACATAATATTTTTATTTAAAAATATTGTAGTTCGTTCTGTGAGACTGGTTTTCATCATCCATTGTCTTAATCACAAAAAATAATTATATATAGTAGTTACTAGTACTAAATTCCAAGGAAAATGGGTAAAAATTAAAAAAAAATTTATTGCAAGTTGAGGAATTCTTCACCTAACATCATATCATCAAAAATGAAATAAAATAAATTATAAAAATAAGATATTTTTTATTACAAAAAAATTTCAATACTTCGCGAAATATCTCTCAAAAAGTTCTGTACCCTAAGAAATAGTATTCTTCGGCAAACTCGCTTTAAGTTCGTGAATCGAATCAGCAAACAAGATAGCCAAGAAAATGCAAAATGTTATTCAGACCCCAATCTAATTTAGTTACAGTCCTAATTTACTTTTGGACGAATTTTGAATATGAATAGCTATCTAAAAACAAATTTAGTTATTGGTTCGAAAATAATTACTTTACTTTTAGTTTATTTGTAAATGTAAAGTTCAAAGTTTCATTTGGAATAATCTACAGGTGGCGACATTTTAGGACCTTTAAGATAAACGTAGTCACGTTTGCTTAATAAAAATGCAACTCGTTATAAGACCTTTTTTTTTTGAAGTTATACTTCTTGTGGCGCGTTAGGGAGAAATGATGAGAGTAATTTTTTACGATGCGCACGCACAACTTCACAAAAAACACCTCCCTCCCTGAAGTTAGTCAACATTTTAGTTTCTTGAAAAGATGTTTAACTTGTTACGCCAAGTATAATTTATAAGTACACAAACATTTTTATAAAATATAATTAAACACAAATTGAGTCGCATAAAAGTAACCGCTCAAGAAAGTTATATCTCATCCGCTACTGTATTATTGACAAACACGTTTCATAACTATCTATATTGTGATTGCCTCAACAGATCAACATCAACGTGTAAGCAAAAAGTACATATTAAATCACCCGCATCTAACGCGTCTACCAAATATGTGGAGCTTTGAATTCAAATCGAAAAAGTTCTCACAGCATACAAACAAGGTTTAATTACCATAGTAATATTAACTAAAGCAATAAAAGCTATTAATATTACCCAACATCCAGACAATTCCCTAACCGCATTTTGCTCCAGATGCGGTGTTAGCAGTTAATTTATTCCAATTCATGGCCATGAATAGATACTACGGGAATTAAAGCTACCTTAGCTTAGCTGCATCAAAATGAAAAAATACAACGATAAGCACAGCGTTATTGAAGTTAGTATTCTATGCAGTTCGAGACATAGAAATAATTGTCATTGCAACACTAAAAAGAATTGTAAAAGATTTACTTAAAAATAATTTATATTTACACAAATTGAACCTTTAAAGGTATTTCAAGTATATCATGATTAATTACTATTTTCAAGACAGCTAACAATATATTGAACTGCCTCATTGTTCTAGTGCTTAGCATGTTCGGTCACAGACATGAGGCCCTGAGTTCGAGTCCCGGGTCGGGCTAATAAAAAAATGGATATTGAGTTTACTATTAAGATTTTCTCATTATTTGCCCGAAGTTGGGAAGTTAGCGGTTTGCTCCACCCCCGTGCTTCGGAGAGCACGTTAAACCGTCGGTCCTGCGCCTGATCTCTCTCTGACCGTGTCAGATACCATCACATCGGACTATGAGAGTACACTCGTGTACTATGCCTGCCAAACCGCCGTAGAGCAGCGTGATGGGTTTATACTCTTATAACCCTTCACCCTATCAATGAGAAGGTCAGAGCTCAGCAGTGAAATGTTAATGGGCTTTCTTTTTCGCTGGGAAATGCGTTTACGTACCCCGGCTGAAAGTCATACTTTCATCCAGGAGTGTGGGACTCGCTGTAGAACAGAATACACACTAAAACCCAGCGTGACCCTCAGTGTCCTGATCAGAACTACCAGAGGTTCAGTGGGGACATTGCGCTCTGGGACTCCGAACATCGTCTGTTACGACCATTCAGAATAGATGGATACTCGCAAAGGAACGTCTCCATGCTCTCGGCCTCCTCCTACGGATAGAGGTGGCCTCAGCTGCAGCTTTCCTCTCCCTCTCTGATGCCTCCTTCTGTGAGATGATATTCTCACAGAAGGAAGATACCATCCGCCAACCACTTTCACTGCTGAGCATATAGCCGACTATGCTCATCAGCGATGGCTCACCGCCAACGAGAGACATCAGAGGATGCCGTTGAGGACCCCAAGCCGAGCATTCTGCCACAGAAATGGGTTGCTACTTACCTTAATATTACATTACCTACGGAATACAAGTATACTTAATATAAATAGAATTGAAAAGTGGTCCAAAAGCCAATCGAAAACAAAATTGACGTTTTATAACAATTCACGAGATATGGTTAAATTATAAAAGCACCTACAGTTTTAATAAAATTTGTTATTGGCGAAAATTATTTAAATAATAATTAGCAATCATTTACTCTGTTTGTACCAACAAATTGCAATGTACAATAAAATTATTATGGTAATTTACACCAATGGACGTCGTTCAAATAATCGCTTAACTACACAAACTGCGAAAGCTACATTGCGTGATAATTAAATGATATGTAGAGAGAATATAAATTAAATGCTATATGTTTTACCTGTTAAATACAATTAATACGGTCGATTTGAGTTTGAATAATACGAAGAACAGAAGTAGAAAGTAAAGACAGACACATACAAAGGCAGAGATTGACGCGAAAAGCTACAGTGTTATTTACTGTAAATTTGATTCATATTAAAGATCCACATTTAGCATATCATAACATTACACATAAAGGGAAAATTATGGATTCCTTTTTAAGATTACATACTACGCGCGTGGAGGATTGTATAATTTCGTATATCTAAAGAATAGTTAGAAGAGTACAGAAACTAATATTTAAAGTTATACGTACGTAAATTAATTTCAACATTGAAATTACGTACATTATTTTGGAGTCAAAGGCGAGGCGCTAGGCATTTGCAAGTGTGATATCTAATTTAAATTATTTAGGCACTTCCAGTTCCAAATTTATGTGGGTACACATTTGGTATAAGAGTTCGGTAGTAACTGTTCTAGATATTTATAAGGTGCATCTACTATTACTTAAGGCGAATAATCACTTTCGAAAAATGACGTGCAATTCAATCGAACCAATGGCATCGTAAGCATTTATTATTACCAATTCCAAGAGGTTTCAGCCGCGTAGATACCAATGTCGTGACAGTGGAAAGTCTACGAAGTTGGACTATTGATTTATTTTTGTTATTTATCCAAATACAAACATGATAACAAATATATATTTAATTAATAAATTCTTCTATTTGTAACATCATCTACGTAGAATGTCCGACATTAGTAAATTTAAAAATATTGTCTACAAGTATTGAAAGAATTTTTTAAATCGCTCCAGAAAGTTTTAGCTTGATTATAATAATTTTTTAAAAATAAAAACAAAAATTCAAAATACACCATATTCGTCTATAATATTAGAGAACAGATTTTTTGTATTACTTTGTTGTCTCAGAACTTCCCATACACAAAATTTGACGTTCATTTTTAGAGGGTTCGACTCAAGATACACTATTTCCCATAGATTGACATATTTAAATTCGTTGTATCTTTTGGATGGAATGTCTGAATTAATGAAAAAATGAATTAATTTTAAAAATATTTTACAGGTATTAAAACGGTCTTTAATGAAATATAGTATGATAGGGATTAACGCGGAGATATAAATAATATGGTTACATTATTGTCGATACTCTTATTAACTAGTTGGGACATATGGTATCGCGGATTTTTTTTGTAGATATTAATACGTTCTATAATACGGTAGAACATTTTTTTGGTCTATCATCAATTGTTTCCGTAGCGCTCATGATAACAGATTTTTTGAGTCACATCTTGGGTTACATTAATGCATTTTTATTAGGGATCCCTATTTTTGTTGGGAAAGTAATAAAGCCTAAGTCGCTCAGTGAAAATGCAGTTCTCTAATCGTGAAAATATTTTTGAAATCAGTCCAAAAGTTTTTGTGTAAAAACTTTACAAACATACATACGTAAAACAACATAAATATTTTCTCTTATATACTCGTATATTAAATTATAATATTACTAGCGGCCCGTCCCGGCTTCGCAAGGGTAGACATAAATAGGTACAGATATTTAAGTTATAAGCATGATAATTAAAACGACCATGAATCACTAAATTAGAAAAAAATTGCATGCTTGTCTTAAAGCCTCCCAGTACACTACGTGAAGTAGACTCTCCAATACGACGAAATTTTGCTAATCTCACTTGAGAACTATTCTTAGATAGCTGCGACCTTCTTCTAGGCATATTGCTATGAAGGATATTTATTTTAAATCAGAGAAATTAAGATTAAACTAATAACTAAGAATAAACTAATAATAATAATAATAATCAAAATAAAAAGAAATGACTCGAGTTCAAAGAGATCGTTCTGAAAAGAACTTTGACAAATATTATGAAAAAGTGTGATTCCTGAAACTAAAACTAAGTAGCTCTGAAAAGAACTTTTTAAGTGAAGCATAAAAATGTGTTAAAAAACTCGAAATATTCAATGTTGCTTGCGTCCACTGCGTAAGGAGCCGACCGGCTACCTAGTTGTTAATGGCGCACCCCCTTCTCCCGCACTGCCACTCTCTCTCTTAGTCACTCGATGCGCTGCATGGCGGCCGCCGCCGGCATGTATTTATATTTTAATTTCATGATATCTTTCATTTCTATCAATTTGTTAAATGTAAAAAAGTAGTTATAGTGACGTAACTATAATAGTTAGACATATGGTCCCGCGAAGTTTTTTGTAGATATTGATATATTCTATGATATTGTCGAACATTTTTTTGTCCTATCATTAATACTCTTCACAGCGTATGCGATCAAAAACATTTTATGGCTAATTTTTTTACATCTCGGTTCGTTTTAATAAAAATTTCTAAAGATTTCTATAGTAATCTAGTACTAAATATATCAGTGAAAATGTAGCCTTCTAATGAAAAAAGAATTATTAAAATTGGTCCAGTACTTTTTAGTTTATTCGTTACATACAAAAATATAAATCCTTCTGCTTTATAATATTAGTGTAGATTATTAGTTTAGATACGTAGCATGAATTATAATAATCAACAATAACTTCTATGAACGCCGTCTTTACAGTTGTTGTAAAGGGTTTGGAGGATTATATAATAATATTATTTAAATAAATTCTTTGAAACCTGTTTTATTATTAACCGTAGACGCCAGGTTCTTTTCATTCCGGTATTTTGGGCTTAAGGCTTTTTCTAAAACTATTTTCGACTATAGCCTTGTTAAAGTCTGTCCGACTCCGAATAAAATATAAAAGAAATTTTATAATACCATCGCGCTATGTCGAAAGCAAAAATATAAAATTTTAATATTAAAAATAAATGTGAAACTAAATAAGTATAACCAAATAAATATCAAACATATCTCAATGTATAGCTTCATTAGTAGGTATTTTCATTTAAACGCTTGTACATGCATAAGTTCTGCATATTTACGTTGGTAGCACTTCGCTTTAAGAATTTTTCAGAGCTTATTTGAATTTCGCGCCCGACTTCCACTTTATACCGATCCTAAAGTACTAAAAGCTATCCAATTCGAGCTCTATCACCTATCCTATTAAAATTATTTTTCCGTAAGCCTTTGAGAATTACACACGGGATCATATGATCCTACAAACGAATTTGCACTTTAAATGGAGACATATAAGAACACACCTTTAAATATCTGAAGTCGATATTATTTCTATTGCTGTTCCGTGCAGGCAAATATGTATTCTATTACTATGTCATAATAGGATACAATTTTATTCACAAGTCTATAATAAAAGGTAACATTATTCTTTGACTCTCAATAACTTAAGAGTGGAGGAATCGCAGTATTAAAAGTATTTTAAGCGGCGATGCATTTTAACTTTAATAAAACGTATTTGATATTAAAATCTAAGTAACTGTGTTTTACAGGTATATTGTAACGGCTGTTTCGTATAGACGTTGGGCGGAGGAGGCTTAATTTCTGATTTCATTTCAATCAAAAGAAAGAACTTTCGATTGAAATTAACCTGATAAACCTGTATCTATATCATATTGCGTTTAGTTCTTATTAGGGACGAGAAAGGGAGTCTTTATTTTATAAAATAACTAACAATGCCCCGCGGTAGATACCGAACTCGTAGCAGTGTAAAGTCTACTAAGTCGGACTATATCGGTGGGTATCATTGGTAACCTTGGAATATGATAGCTCATGTTCCTATATTCAGCATATTCACCAGCCGCAGGTCCAGTTATAAGGGTCGCTACAATTTTCTGTAAAATGTCATTTTTAAATTCATTATATCTTTTGAAGATATAGAATGTCCAATTGTAACAATTTAAAAGTATATTACAGGTATTGGAACAAAAAATTTATTAGGATACCGATTAATACTGAGGTATGGATAATATGGTTTGATTATTGTCGGCACTTTTGCAATGTAAAAAAGTAGTTACAGTGGCATAACTACAGTAGTTGGATATATCGCGGACTTTATTACAGATATTAATAGTTTTAGCAGCGCACGTGATAACACATTTTTTGTTTCACACCGTGGGAAACATTAATGAATTTTTCTTAGGGGTCCCTATTTTTTTTAAAAAGTAACAAAACCTATGTCGCACAATGAAAATGCAGCTTTTTAATTGTGAATTTTTTTTGATAAATCAAATCAAATCAAAATATCTTTATTCAAGTAGGCATATTACAGCACTTTTGAATCGTCAAATTATATTTTTTTTCCACACTCTGATTCTAATATACATCTGATGACGGTACTCAAGATCGGCTTAAAATCTAAAGTTACGAGGGTTCCTTCGCGCCCTGATCCGAGAAGAACCCACAACAAACTCAGTCGGGTTTTTTTTTTTACCATCATCATTACAATAACAAATTAGTTTACTATATTTTAATTAAAATTAGAGCAATTTGTTCACTCCCAAGCGTTTCTATCGTCTAGGTAATCTTGCAACTTATAATACGATTTTTCTATCAACTTTCTTTTAACAAAGACTTTGAATTTATTAATTGACATCTTTAGAACGTCTTGTGGGAGTTTATTATAGAAACGTATACAGTTACCCTTAAATGAGTTGTTAATCTTATGCAGCCTACTAGAATTTATAACAAGTTTGTTTTGGTTTCGTAAGTTATATGATGTACATTCACTCTTTTTATTAAAAGAGTCAATGTTTTTATGTACATACAACAAGTTTTCTAATATATATACGCAGTGAACTGTCATTATGTTAACTGCCTTGAATTTGTTTCTTAGCGACTCTCTTGGACCCATATTGTAAATCGCACGAACGGCCCTTTTCTGCAGCACAAATATTGCATCTATATCAGCAGCATTACCCCAAAGTAGAATACCGTATGACATAATGCTGTGAAAATAGCTGAAATATACCAGTCTGGCAGTATCAACATCTGTCAGACGACGAATTTTTTTAACAGCGTAAGCCGCGGAGCTGAGCCTATTCGATAGACCACTTATATGGGGCCCCCACTGTAATTTATTATCTAATGTTATACCTAAGAAAGCGGTACTATCTACAAGGTCTAGTTCCTCATTATTAAGTTTAACAATGGTTTAGGTTTGCTTCACGTTAGGCAGAGTAAACTTTACACATTTTGTTTTCTTTCCGTTGAGATATACATACTTACATACATACCAAAACACAAATGCTCCCTTTTATAATATTAGTATAGACCGGCAAGTAATTTAAAGAAAGTTACCTTATAATGATTTAATATGGAAAGCAATAAATATTTTTTTTCATTAAGTGCATCATTCCTTTACGAAATACTGAAATCCTTACCGATTGATTTGATATCTGGCAAAGATGACTTAAAATATAATTGTAAAAAGTATCTAAAGATTTCCATGTATTCCCAAGGGATTGAAAACTACGCGGGTGACACCCCAGGAAATATCTAGTGTATTATAGATGAAAAGAAAAAAAAAACAACCGTGCCAGGCCGTTTGAAAATTGGCACGATGGCTAAATTGACGAAAAGAGTTACACAAAAGTTGAAATGTCAAATTCGTTAGCGTTAATAAAAAGGCGGCGAAAAAATGAACAGAGACCCAATTAGCCGCTTTACATAACGAATTCAAACTCATGGAGAATATATTCTATTAAGCATATTTCACATGTTATTGAATTTGTTCTTAAAAATAGAATAATGTGTCCCTCTTGTTATCAATGTTATATTAAATATATTTCGAATACGTAAGATTATAAAATTGAAATTTGCAAATAAGATTATTGATTAATGAAATTGCAATAATGAAAACACTGTATTCAAGTTTCATCCACTTCAAACTTAAAAATTCTATAAAAATCATTTATTTTATTAACAATTGAAATTAGAATAAGATATATAAAGGGAGAGTGTTAACCAATAGCGCTTATCCCTTCGCTTTTTTGTTTGGGTTTTTTTTACCAAATACCATGATACAAAAAGCAAAAAAAACTGTAATCTGTCCGACGTAAATCGAGTTTAATACACTCTCTTACCGAGAAGCGAAATACACATCATAACTTAAAAAGAAAAAGATGCTTATTGAATGCCCGAGTAGAAACAGAACAAATGGCCCGTCAACCGGTAGTTGAGATGGACAATCTAAGTGAGAAAAATATGGTAATTTATTTAAATAGCATCTTATCATATATATTTTCGTGTTATCACTCTGTTTCCGCCTATCATCTAAAAATGTCTTGCCCTAATTTCTGAATGAGAGAAATACCTAGTATTCCATTTTTGCATGAAGATTTTCCACCTGTATCATATACGCCACGCTTCGTAGTCTTTTTCTTTGCTGTTTTAAAGCCTTGTAGTATCAAGGCAAAGTAAGTCTTGTATTATAAGCAATAAAAATGGTTTTTCTTTGTATTATGTATATTAAAGTTTTAGTTCCTTTGGAATATGAGTGATATATCTAGCCATCTATGTAGATAAGCGTAGAAATGTTAGTAAAGTTATTAGACTTATAACAATAGGGCAATTCACATGATATAGGTACTTGGTACGGAAATTATCGCCATATGAAATATGAGATAGTGAAACTGTTATAGGGCAATATATAATAAAGGTTTTACATCAAAACTGATCTTTTAAAATCTGGACCTACTAACATTGCCACAACCACAATAATATATGTGTGAAAGGAATATAATAGCTATTCGCAGTATATATAAACCACCTTTATTGGAAACACCGTTACACATCTATCAGACCTTCGAACCGTTTCGTTTTCATACATAATGTTTCTTTGTAACAATGCTATCTTATTTAATTTTATTGCAATTATTTCTTTAAAAGTTTATGCTTATCATAGAAGAGGAAAGTCCAAATGGCTATCTTCTTAAATAAAATTAAGTATAGTTTTTTAAATATTTATTTATATTTTAATACTCTGAGAAATGTTGGAGAACTCCTTCAATGTAATAAGTTGAAAATTAGTTTTCTTTAACTCAAAATTATTTTTCTTGCACTAAGATATACCATTACGTTTCATATTATACGCCTGTGATTGTGTCCACGTAAAATTTCTGATTTGAAAGAGTCATTCGTACTATTTCTTAATAATTCTCTGCAAATTGAAAATGACCGTAGAAGCTCCGTCAACTTCGGTTGTAGATAATACTACTATAAAATTTGTCAAATTAACTGACAGACAACTCAAGAAAACACCATTTCGATATAAAATAAAACATAATTAGAAAAGCTACTATTCAGTAAAGGGATACAAAAACTATCTATCATACTGCATATATTGTTTTATGAATCCTTATTTGTATTATATAAGTGAAAAACATTTTAAAAACATTTATATATATATATATTCTTGTTTAAATACGTTTTTATTAATCCACTGATATTGAAATATAATTTATACTTGATGCTAATACCTTTTTCCAAATATTAATTTCTTAAAATTTTTATTTTGCTAAAAATTGTATACCATTTTATAAATTGAATTTTAAATAAGGCTTTTTGTTTTTGTCGTATTTCCAACTTAGAGAAGTGACTTTTAAACACTTAAACAATATCAATATAAGTAAAAAATCAAATAGTGATTATTTCCCCTTAGTAACCCTAAATACCGCAACTGGTCAACCCTTTTCACGGACTGTAAAGCAAGTAGCGTAATAACTTCTAAAGGCCATTCGATTCACACTAATCACATCGGTAGGAAGTCAATTTCCTGCTCCAAATGTGTATTTTATTGACGCGCTGCAAATAAATCTCGAAAAATAACACATTTCGGATTGGAATTAACAATTTCACCGCTATAAAACTTCAAACATGAAGGCGCTTGGCGTCCAAACAAAGAAAGGCAAAGCTAAAATTGAATTTTTAAACCAGAACACAACTTGCTTTTTGACGCACTCAATTCGTGTATCGACTAAAAAATAACATGAGACCCGAGACAAATACTTAGCTAATTATTTTACATTGTAAAACCTTTATAGAGACACCATTATAAATTACATTAAGCTGGTTTTGTACATTGGTTTCCTTTCTGAATTTCTGCTACGGCATCCAATCTCATACATGGTTTAGCTATTTACGCATATTAAAGTGCCCAAGTATATGCGCAAACACAACTGCGCTTTCTATTCCTTCCTTCTCATAGTCTGAGAGGACAGGAATCCAACGCTACCAGAGAGATTACGTATTGTATTGTATTGGAGTACGTCGCCAACTTCACAACTTCGGATTTCTTAAGAGAATACTCAATATTATCAGATACATCGTGCCATCGTCATATGTGAATAAAAATAACTCGAAGTGAACTGTGAGCAAATCAACATTTTTGTACTAACTCGAACATACGAGCGGGGATCAAAAAGTAGTGTGAACGACGTACTCCTTTGTAAGTAAAAAAAATTAATACTGATAGGTATGGCCCAGATACATATTTTTAATATTATTCAAAAAAAATCTCCGATTCTCTTTGAAAACTTACCATCCGAAAAATCTCCGCAAGATGGGTGCCGAGAAAGTTCACCGATAACAAAATCAACTTCACATTTCGAAGATATTGTTAGAAAAGGTTCAAGAAGATTCTTTAAACTTATTGTTTCGTTTCGTAACAATGGACGAAACATAGGTCCATCATTTAGATCCCGAGACAAAACAGCAATCTTCGCAGTAGAAACGGCCATGATCACCGACCCCGAAGAAGTTTCGTGCTGTGCCATCGGCTGATAAGGCTATGGCCTCAATATTTTAGGACTTTGAAGGGACACTGTTGATTGATTACCTGGAACGTGGAACCACTATTACAGGCCAATATTAAGCAGCTTTATTTCCCAAGTCGAGTATTGCCACCAAAGACAAAAGGAGAGGAAAACTTCCTAGGAGTGTGTTTCATTACGACAACGCACCCGCGTACAGGTCGGCAGTTGCGATGGTTGCCATTCAGCGAGCTGGCTTCGAATTGGTTGAACACTCCCCTTATTCACCAGATCTGGCACCTGGCGATTTTATCTGTTACCCAAATTGAAAGAATACTTAAAGGGAAACAGGTACGAAGACGATAACAAGGTAATGATACCGCGAAGAGCTTTTTGCAGGATTAAAACAAAACTTTAGTTTTAAAAGAAATTGAAGCCTTGGAGATGCGCTGGACTCGGAGACTGTAAAAAAAGAAATTATTTTAGTTATCAATGGTCATTATATTCTGTCTCATTCTCACTACTTTCCCCCCTAGTATATAGAATCAATCGAACAGAGAAAAGAATAATTATACTATTATTATTTATATTCTGTCCAAAACTGAAATACCGGGGTGGCATATCTACGTGATCCATAGATTATATATGACGTGAACACAGTGCCATCATGAAATATGGTTAAAAGGAATCTAAAGAGAACCGTGAGCATAGCAATATTTTTCACAATAACGCATCGTCGCGTTGAATTTCCATATCCCGGGGTTTTCGAAACAAACGCTCATAGCAATCCGTCATGACGCGACCCCGCGTCGCGAAATAAAGCGGCTCCCGAGGACCAAAACGTTTAGGTACATTAGCGGAGAACAGCTCAAATAAACAATGTTTCATAACATAACAAACCCCGACCTTAAATAAATAACATCTGAAAACCACATTTTGAAACTGTTTACTGCGAGAATAAAAAAGTAGGGCAAGATTTTTTTAATTTTTTCCAGTAGAAATTGCTAGCTACAGTTTATTTAATAACACACATATTCCTCTTTATCACAAGCAGTTAACAAAACATATAGAGTGCTGTCTCAATATACATCTTTATTCCTCCAGGTCACTTAACAAGTAAGTTACAATACAGACAAATTAACGTTGTGAATATTTTTTTATACCTTTTTAAGAAAAGTCCTTACCGTTGCTACAATTAAAAATAAAAAAAAACAAAGAGCAATATAAATTATTTACCCGGCGGTACCCACACAGAGCATTTCCGTATAAGTAACTATCATTCATATTATTTTAATACTTTCTCTCAAATTGTTATCGTTCCTGAACACGTGGAAATATGATAAAATGCGGACCAAATTGTAAATCTAAACCATTCCTAAATCCGCCTAAGAGAAAAAATATTGCTTCAAAGTTGGTCCTAAGGGGTTTTAAGTCGCATAGTCAGAATATGTATGTTATGTACACATTGTATCTATAAAAATATAAGTCTAAATATACATGTCGGAGTGTCGTAGTCTGTGGAACGCTGGCGCCATCTATCTATCGGCGTGGGACAAAGTCAATTGTGACAATACGGCGCGCGTCTCGCTAGTTTTCGGGTGACGGCACGCCGGTGCGGTCGACTGTTGTCGTGTGCGTAAATTGTCATCGGGAATATTAAGTGATTGAACATTATAATCTGAGTTAATTAATAAAGTGTTTGATTGCACCAACATTACCCACGAAAGCCCACAGTATGGAGATTGAATCATGGATGACATTAACTTTGATGTCGGCGGAGAACCTTACGCCCCTATGCTTTATGCTCTCTCTCTTTTTCTCTCCTATATATTTTTTTTAACTAAATTGAAAAATTACCTAAATTATTCATTAAATTTACAATAGTTACGACACAATACTAACTAATATAAAAAATATATAAAAGGAACTTCAAAAAATAAATAAGTAATTGAAAAATTGATTTCATAAGAGCGGAAAATTCGTGATGATGCTCATCACGAATTTTCCAGTAAAATGTTTCAAGAACCGGTATGTACGTCGTCAACCGGTTGCCGCTCGAGTCATTTGGCATTCGTACAAATTGTAACACGGGTCGTTATTACCCCTTGGTGTTTTTGAGAATTACTTTTACTGTTTCAACATCTTAATCGGTAATTTGCCGAGCGAAATTCAGAAAATTATATTGTGATTACATATAACGAGCTGAAAACATTTTCTATTTTTCGTATTAAGGTGCCAAATATTATTGCGTTTATAAAGAGTTAGGAACATATTATTACAGACTAATAATATATTGTATTTTTCGGATTTTCATCGGGTGTATGGTTTAAATATTTATATTTCATTCAAGTGTGACCGTGGATATTGAACCGTGTTCGAAAATTCGCTATACAATTGACAAGATACTTGAAATAAACTAATAGGTAATCAAAAGAAAAATAAACAAAAATGCCTATTTTTCTCATGAACGAATAACACGAAAACAAATCTAAACTAATATTATAAAGAGGAAAAATTTGTGTATCTGTTTGTATATATTTGTAATTTTTTTACACAAAAACTACTGGATCGATTTTAGACTTTTTTTCACCATTAGAAGGCTACATTTTCACTGCCTGACATAGGCATTTTACTGTCTCAATAAAATAGTGATCCCTAATATAAATGCATTAATGTAACTCAAAGTGAAAAATATTTCGTCACGAAAAATCTGTCATCGCGTGCCGTACTGCAACTATTGATGTTATAAAAAAAAATGTTCTACAGTATTATAGAACGTATTCGTATTTACAACAAAAGTCCGCGAAACCATATCCAATTACTGTAGTTATGTAGCCACTATAACTACTTTTTTACATTTTAAAAGTTAATAAAAGTGCCGAAAATAAACACACCGTATATTCACACCTTAGAATAATTCCTTATCGTATTAAAGGGCTTACATAACAAAATACCTTCTTAAATGGGTGAATATTTCATACTTAATACATTTTTAAATTATTATTAAACTTCATTGTTATAAGTAAAAAGGTTAAAATCTACTTACAAATAGGATAGAAAGTGAGCCTTCAACCCGTTACCGCTGGAGTCATTTGGCAAAGGCGCAACTTGTAACACAGGTCTTTATGACCTCTTAATGTGTTCATAAATTACTTTTACTCATTGAACTTCGTAATTGGCCATTAATTCTATCAAAAGATGTCTCTAATGAAAGTGACATTATTATGTATTATGGCTAGCTAATTATAGTTACAAGTTTGATAAACGATAACGTGTTAAATTTTCGAATAAGAAAAAATAAACAACGTATACATCACGTTGTAATCAGCTCATTATATCTATCATCAAGCCGCGAACGCTTGGCTCCGATACAAAGTTGCAAGATCTTTATTGCCCCAAACGCATTTGAGAATTGCTACAACGGGTCATTAGAAATTCAACATTCGTAATTGACGAGCGCACGGAAACTAATTTTATTTATTTATATTCGTTTTCATACAGCAGTTATTGATTTTAGATAATTAAAAGTGCTTGCGTACAAAGTACACATGGCAGAAATGAACTTTGTTTGCCAAACTAATTTTTTAGTCTTGTTAATATTTATAAAAATCCAAAAAAGGAAGATTTGTCAAGAATTTAATTGTGATAAAAATATTAAACCTGTCCAAAATTAATACAAATAAATTATTAAATTCTCAAATGACAAATTGTAAATAAAAATGCCACATGGTATTTATAAATACGCTGCACATCTTCGTGATGATAATTAGGCATTTCCCATGTAAAGCATTTTACACACATGCGCCTAATGAAGTTTTATTTCACTATTTTAATAAATATAATTTGAGCTTATACTTATTTCTTATACCAAATAAAAATCATATGGACACATCTAAAATTAATGCATTCTATCGAATAAGTACTGTGAATACACTATATTTAAGCTGAGAGCAAAAGTGTATATTAGCGATTATGATTACATTATACTTATGCAAATGCTTAAGCTGAGCCTGGGAATGGAGCCCACGTAGTTTCCAATCCCATAGAAATATGGGTAATATCCTTATTTGTTAGAAAGAATTATCAATATAAGCCACTTCTATATCCACCTAAATGCAAGAAACATGATCAAAACGCGAATGCGAAAATAACTTTATCCGGTTGTTTTTCTAAGTTTGGACGCCGAATCCATTTTATAAACATTAATTTCATATGCAATAATGCTAAATACCATTAACTGCTTAAGTCTATATGCCTTTAAACATATGAGTAGGTACCTCATATATGTTATAAAAACATACAGATATATTACCATTACACAAAGAAAAATGCGTATTTTTAACATTTAATACCTCCTGACCTAAAAATTTAAACGTACGCTAAATGATGAAAACTCAAAAACAATGAATAGGGTATTCATTAAAAGCCTACATTTTACATAACTGGAGTATCATACGAGATTTAAATATTGAAATCCAACATTTTAATGCATTAAACAACTTCATAAAATGATAAAATTCGAAGTGAAACATCATAATTTCTATCGTATTTATTTCAACGATGTTATTATACATTTTTCTCTTCGAACGGTTACACTGTTTGCGTTTAATGCTCTTTCAGAGATCGGCAGTAAACTGAAAACGCTTAATTCTACAAAACTAAAAGCTTGTTGACCCAACGAATTAGATGTTTTTGATTTTATTACTGACAAGTTAGCGCTTGAATGTAATCTTACCTCATGATAAGTGATGATACAGTCACAAATCAATTCAAACTTTTTTTTTCTGTTTCTCATACTATTTGCTCTTATAAAACGTGAGTTACTGGCTCCTGAACTAGATTGAACTGTGTTTCAGGAACCAGTACCATCACCAACTATAGCTAGATACAGTATAAGATGTTTTCACAGTCTTCTTAGGTTATAGGACAACGAATATAACAGAAATTTGTGTAATTTTATGATAATTGTTAATTTCTACTATTAGTTTACCAGTTACTACTAGTTAGTTTCAAAATCATGCTCATATTTTCAATCGTTAATAAAATGCTTTTTATTTGATTTATTGGTGTAAAAATACTTTTTAAACTCAGTGGTTGTTGATAAAGTTTTTTTTTAATGACCTTTATTTTGCGAAAATTGAAAGCACACAAGTAATAGATTTCATTATTACTTTGTGTGTAATGTATTTTAAGAAATTCGTGCTAGATGGCGTGGGAATTGATTTCAAATTAGTTTTTTTTTTCTTTTTAATTATTTAAGTTTCTATAACATAGTTGTCTGTTTGATAAATGTATGACTATATATACAAGTTTTTAAACCAACGAACTCCAATCTAAAAAATAACACAGATAAGGGCTCTCTTCCCGTCAGTTTAACTCGACAAACGACAATAGGTCGTTTGCGCCAAGGGTCAGTTGCTTTGATAGCCATTTTGATGTTTGGCAAAAGTGCTGGATAACCAAAAAAATGCGTTTGTTTTAGCCCAGAACAAATTACAGTAGTAAGATACATTTTTACTTATATACTCCATAATTTAATCTAACTAGTAAACTGCGTTTAAATCAAATTTAAAAAAAAATGTGTATAAGTGTCTGTTAGGTCTTTATTTCATTCAGTCACACTTAGAAGTAATAATAAAAAATTCCTACACGTGTACAAACTGATACTTAAACACACTTTATTATTGAGCTTTAAAATATCTCTATTTTAAAAAATCCTTATTTACATGTAAAATTGTATGTTCATAGTAAGATATTATTGAACTATAACAAATGCAGGTTTCCAACCGAAACATAATGAAACGAATGAAATCTGTAAATTTCCCCATTCTCCACCAATGCATTCGGTTATTTCAATTTCACGCCCGAGCGAGTAAAACTGATCCGGCTTTTGTCTGAAATGAGTGTCATATATAGAAATAAACAAGCTACTTCAGCGTTAAAACCAAATGCCAGTATACATGTTAATTGAAAAACAATAAGTTATTGTACCAACCACTTTTAAATATATTTTTTAAACCACTTATGAATATTTTACTTGGTTTTGCGAATTTGTTTTAAGTTGAAGTGAAAAGTTAATGGTGTTTCCATTGTTTATTACAAGAATTTTTCATCAATATTTTCTAAAGTAAACATGCTAAACAGACATCCAATTTATTATCAATATATTTTTATAACGTAAGTACTGATGATATTAAAGACCGACTTGAAATCTAAAGTTACTTGGGTTCCTTCGCACTTTTTCCCAAGTACAACCCGCAGCAAATATTCTACATCTATATATTTTTAACAAGCCTTGATGGCCCAATACATGAATACCTCGATTCATGTTAAGTAGTACGGGGTCGAATCCCAAGCCACCATCATTAAGTATTATACTATTATATTCTCTTTTTATTTAAAATTCATAGTTGTGCTTTTCGATGGCAGAAAACTTTTCGAGTAAACCTGCATAACCCGGGAGGAATTCAGCGATATATGTAGCCTACAAATGCATAGAAGATATTGCCAAGATTGTAACGACATATTTACCGGTATGCTTACAGTGTCACATCCTTAAATTAGTATTTAAAACAATTGACGGTAACTATTCCACACTGGTGAAGTCGCGGCCCACAGCTAGCCTTATATTATAAATGAATGTAGTTAATTTGTGTAATGTAGTTAATTTTGTCACCGAATTGATAAATGTGGCGGGCAATCATTTTCTTAATTAGACTGTTGAATCAATAAATAAAGGAGTTGAAAGTCATGCACACCACTACATTAAAATATTAGTAAAAGTCATAACATACGCTTTTATGTATTATATATAAATTTATATTCAAAACATAGCATTCCGACTCTGCGCCTCGAGGATTCGACATCCCGCATTCTATGCTAAGCTAACTAGCAGTAGCATACTCATTTCAAGCATAAGACTAGGATAAAAGGGAAACCCCTTTATCCACTATCTCGTATAATGTGTACCGCACTTAAATATGGAGCTTAGTTAAGAGGTCCTTTATACAAAACGACACCCGCGACATTATTCTATCTAAATTCACAACAAAATATCGCGTTTTCCTTCACAGTACTTTACTAATTCAATTAAAATTTGGCAATCTCTTCTATGCATTTGTAGGCTCCACATATCCCTGAATTCCTCCCGGGTTATGCAGGTTTTCTCGAGAAGTTTTCTGACATCGAAAAGGACAACTATGAATTATAAATAAAAAGAGAATATAATAGCATAATACTAATAAAACTTAATGATGGTTGCTCAGGATTCGAACCTGTACTACCTAACATAAATCGAGGTATTCATGTATTGCGCCATCAAGGCTCGTTAAAAATATATAGATGTTGAATATTTGCTGCGGGTTTTACTTGGGAAAAAGTGCGAAGGAACCCAAGTGACTTTAGATTTCAAGTTGGTCTTTAACATACATCATCAGTACGTACGTTATAAAAATATATTGATAATAAATTGGTTTTCTGTTAAGCATGTTTACTTTAGAAAATATTGATGAAAAGTTGTTGTAATATACAATGGAAACCACATTACCTTTCCACTTCAACTTAAAACCAGTTGGCAAAACCAAGATTCGTGTAATGCCGTTGTCTCTCTTCTACTGACCACTTCTACCACGCATCGGCGATGAAATTGAAGAGAGATAGATGCGTCACAAGCTGAAGGCATACGCCGATCGCGCCTCTGCATCGCTTGTCACAAAGAGTCATGCTTTTTTCGTATGTGGTTGCACGTATCGATTTATAAGACATTATGAGTTCAAAATCGATATTTGAAGATTCGCAAGTGCTGTAAAAGCCTACTTATTTATTTTTTATTTCTCCATTGCTTCAGTATTTTTGTTAGTACTATACCATTACACACTAAGATGAAAATCGTATCGTAAGTAATAAAAGACCGGGGCTTATCGAATAAGTTCGGGACGGTCGAAGAGTGAGCCGGGCCTAGCTAATAAAAGGTCCATTTGAGATTTCATTGACGGATTCCGAGAGATGGGATTGCTTGATTTATTGCGCCTTGATTTGGACGATTTGAAGTCTCACATGATGTAAATATAGACCAACTATATATTTCATGAGTGTTGTAACAAGATGGAATATTATTAGTTATTTATTATTGTTAGTCATCCTAAAAACACATATTTAGATCGTTTATCTAATTATTTATGATTCGGGGACATGTAGATAGCATGTCGTTGCTAATGCCATACTTTGGGCATTGGGAAAACTATTTTATTGATAATATTCGCGTTCTTTAAAAATATGTCTGAGATCGGGAGTACATATTGTACTACCTCACATCGGAGTCAAACACGTAGTTTCCAAACCCATAGGATTTGAATAAAGCCGTACTTCGTGTAGCCAGTCACGGTAGTAAAGCGAAAATATTTAACGAAGTTGTTCGCGAGAGTTTTCAAATCTTGAAATAATTTATGACTGAATTTAATGGTCTAAAACGATCTTTACATATGCCTTTGAAACCAATTTCGGGCACATAGCTTACAAAGCTAGCGCTTGACTGTGTTTGCACATGATGGTAAGCAAAAATACAATTTAAATTGCTAAACTAACTAAGACGTAAGACATTACTTACATCATCGTACAAGAACACAAAATTCAATTTTACTTGGCGACACTTGTTTGGTGGTAAAATGGTAACTAGCTATGCCCAAAGTCACCTATAAGCGAAGAGACAGACAAATTGAGAAAAGGAAATTGCATAATTGGTCCTACAGGGAATTGACCCCGGGACCACTGCCAGTAAAGCAAGTACTAGAACTATTGCCTCAGCAAACAGGAAAAAATATTACACTTTTAAAGACACGATTATCTGACGTTGTGACAAGAATTTCCCAAAGGGCTAAGCTACAACAAATAATCAAAAATCAGTCCTTAAAATAAAAATAACTTCACAAGAACCCTGAAAGGCAGTGAATCATTGACCCTTTTCAGCTACTAACAACGAATTGAGTTACATTCCGTATCAAAAAATAGAAGCACTCTATGACATATGATAAACTTTCTGATACATATAAATCTCTGTGACATGATCGCTATTTGTTTCCAAAATGGGTTCGTAGAAACTATCACTCTTACGGACGGTTCAACTACTGATATATTCATAGCTTTGGGGCTTAATTAATGCTAGTACTAGCTTTGCTAGCAGAAGTCCTGGGTTCGATTACCAGTAAGTCAAATTTTAGTAAATAAAAGAGAATCTTTTTAAAACGTGCATTGAAAATACATTTAAAGTATATTTTAATTACTAAAATTTTACAGAAATATAGGGAAGTCTAAAAGTGACACCTTAATCCTGAGTAATTCTATACGACGTCATGAAAACATTTAATAAAAGCACTTAGCCCAACCGTCCTGAGAAAACAAGATTGTAAAACCCCGTCTGGCATGAACAAACTTGGTCCTTAGAGCCGGATAGCTTAAAAAACACATCTTAAGCCACGTCAGAACTTTCTGGCGTTGAAATGGGATCTTGCAAGGTAAAACTGCCTTGTTTTCGGACAGGAGGCGTAACGCAATCCGTGAATAAAATCCGTAAACGTGACGGATTGAAAGGTTGTACAGACGATGGCGTAAATTTCATAGGATTATATGTAATAAAGGTAATTACAGCTTAAGTTTCATACAATTTCTTTTAAGCAAAAAATAAAATCAAACTTGTAATATCCTATTTTGGGTGGGGGGGGGGGGAAGTAGGCCAGGCGTCTTTTTCTAAATTTAGAATTTTCAATAGTTTATTAACAAGAGGCCGATTTATTACGGTCTCAATATAATGTTAAGCAATGTACCAAGCTCATCCTTATACAAAAAGCAAGTTATGATGGTGAAGTTAATTTAAAACTATTTGGACTTGATTCTAGTGGGTTATACAATGTAAATTTTTAAAAGAAATTACTTATTTTCTTGGCGGTTTCTTTAACAAAGATTAAATTTAAACATTTCATCTATGCAGCACAATATGCTACGTAACTTAATAAAAAATTATAAAAGTGTTTCCACTCCATTTTCACTTCGTTAAACTTGAAGTGTCCAATTGAAAATATTGTTATCGCTTACCACAAAACGTCGTGTATTTTGCCCCTAAATTTCACCCCGGGCTCACCAAATATGTAAACAAAGCCTTACCTGTAAGCAAAATAATAAATATATCAACAACGACAATGACTCCCAAGCGTCAACTATGAACGAAGCATATAAATTTATCTACAAAGATTTTGCAACCTTAAAATGAGTGAAACAAAGTTGAAATTCAGTTAAACAGAAAACGCATTATACATCGGTCAGTCAAAATATTTATGGGGACACGGAAAAATATTTAGACAAGGGATTCTATTAAAAAATAGAGGGAGGCTTTTAGGCATATGAAACAATAAAGATAAAATTTGGTCGCGAGGGTATAAATAAGAAAATTTTGTTAGAATCAGAAATAACGTAATAATCGATATCTTATATATAAAATTTTTGTGTCACAGTTTTAGTGTTTATGGTCCTCTGAAACGGTTTGACCGATTTTGATGAAATTTTATATGCATATTCAGTAGGTATGAAAATAGGTTTATAGCTAATTTTTTCACCTCCAAGTATTAAGGGTTCATCACAAAAAAAATTGTTATTTTTATATGGTGTAGAATAAAAAAAAAATACATACAACGATAAATTTTCACTCTTATATAACCAACCTCTATTTTTTAATAGCGATAATATTTATATGTAGTGCAACACAACGTTTGCTGGGACTTTCGTTTTGTCTTTGTTCATTTTGCACTTATTTGGTAACTAACTTAGGCAAGAGCCTACTTTTAGTACGCAATAAGTTTTTCTTAGAAAAATATTTTCAATTATTATTTGTAACACTAAACCCGACCCGAATTTGCAGTTGCTCGTACAAATACTAATTATTAAGGAACAAACATATGAAAAATACAATTTTGGTATAAACGGGTTCGACATCCCGATTGCATGAACAAAACACAGCTATAAAAAAGCAGGTCTTTGTAAAAATCCTACTATATTTGGACTTTTGCACACATGAGCCTATATGTATTCTCAGTTTTTTATAATAAGCTTATTAAACTTTGTAATTAAATGAATATAATTAAGATATGTATCAATAAAATCATACTAATAAACATACACTACTGAACTTATATTTATAATACTTAGGAAGTAAAAATAATAAAGTAACATTTATATACTATTACTTAAAAAATAAGACTACATGATTGTCGCTTAGTAAAAATTAAAAACAATAATGTTATGCTATGCGTTCATATAGGGTCCCAATAAGCTCGATACATTTATATGTTATTACTTAAGTGTATCAAATATTGGGACCTGTTCTGGCTGCTTTAATAAATAAATACGTAGACTTGCTTTGAAATATTACATCACATACTCGTATATGTTACAGATATCTACAAACTCATCCAGCTTAAAATCGTGTAAAAAAGCGATAGAAGACCTAATTTCTTCATCATACGTTCACTCATCATATTATACTAAGTATACTTTTTTATTAAAATACTAGGTGTCATATATGTAAATATATATACTTATACCTAAACATTAAGACTTGAGGTTGAAGTAAAAAGTTACGCTAACGGTGATGATTAAGATAAGATATAAGACGTTCGGAGGAAGTTTGCTTTCATACAAATAACAAAAATTTTCATCGGTTTTATTTTATAACACTAGAATTGTGTTGATTTTTATTTTATTTATTAACACAAATATGTAATGGAAATGTCATAATCTGCGGCACTTGTCCCTATAAAACTCATTGTAAACACTTGTCAGAAAGCAGCAAGAAATTTTAAAACCAAAATTGGTATAAATCCTCCTGAAATATATGTTTACATTTAAAGATAATTCACTTGAAGGCATGTTATGCCATATCTATATAAGTATGGAAAAAGGTTTTTCTTGTCCGCGCGTTTGCCCCGCCGGAGGGTCAGACAATGTTTTCTGAAATCAACGCGTTCCACCCGTTTATCAGGAAAAAATAGCTGAGTATTTCGCGTTTCTGCCTCTTATTTTAAATGTTAGATAAAATGGAAAAAACCTGTTGACTGCCATGTGAGAAGAATATCAATAAAATAGCTTTAAAAAAATATCCTCCATGGTTCGATTTAGGTCGTTCATCCAAATTATGTACATATTTATTGAGTAGTTGTGTTTATACAATAAAATGAAATATAACTCTGTTGTTGTGTAAAAGCAGAAACATTGGACCCTACCTACTCTACCCTATTAATAAAATATCTGCTGATGCTGATAAGCAGTGAAAAATATACTTAACTAGCTGACCTGGGCCTGTAGATAAGATGACATTCTAAGTACGCTCACACCAGTAGAGGGTTTAAAAATGTATAGGAATAACGTATCATATCGAAGTGTCACATGATCACATGAACAAATCGCAGCATTCTAGTCGTTCGACATAGACTTATCGTACGTACAATGACACCTTGACTAGGGGGTGCTGTGTAATTTAGTTTTCATACATTTAAATGTGGCTCTTAGAGTTCGGCCCATAAATTTAATGCTTATGTAACTTTGGTGACAGCAAAACCCATATGTAACGATCACGATTGTTTTCTGTAAAAAAACGTTAGTAGTCGACTGTATTACTATTTAATTTTTTCATAGAGAAATAAAAAATATACTTACTTTTATTTTGTGGTATATTGCGATTATTTTTTATAAAAACACGTTAGTAGTGAGTTACGGAATTATACGTATGACGGAATTGGTCGTCACGAATACTTGTAAATAACATATGCTATTGAGGATTTAAAAAAAATGCTAAGTTTATTTATGGATAATATACTTTAACTCTTGCGTTTATTACGCAGATGAAGTTTTTCGGATCATCTAGTAGTTACTAAAAGTATATTTCAAGAACGATAATTTTCGGATGACATCTTGATAACGGTACTTTTTCTCCGATATATTTACTCAAGTTAAGCGCCTTCATCTGGTAAATTTCACAGGGAATCACAAAACGACGACAGATAAGATCTAAACACGTCTCAAAATCCTGCCAAGTTACCGAACTGTGTACATTGAGAGCCGTCTTTGTCCTACGCTTTAATTAAACGGTACACAGATATACAAAAACAGGAAAAGCAACCATTTTCACAACGTGCACACTTCTTTCTTTAATGTATTTTCATAAACGCTCAGCGCAGTTTGACATGTAGTGTTTGAGACAGCGGCTCTGAAAACGGGAAATAAGGGAATGATGTTTCAACAACAACGTAATAAACAATAATACAACAAATTCCGACGCCATCTGATACAAATTTCTTAAAACTCGTTACAGAAAGAGGTCTTAAAACATTATACGAGACCTATTATTAAAGGGCGCTGTATAATTATTCGTAAATAAATTGTAATATTAGCATTAATAATTGTCATCCAGTATAAGTAAAAAAATGTAGAAGTTGTGTAGGTTAATACAAAAGTATTTTAATAACGATTGAAAAGTTACAAATAGGGAGATTGTAAACTAATAGTATGAATTGAGTAATATTAAGTATAAACTATCATAATAGGTAAATGACGTTGCTCAATAGTTACAACTACCCCTTTATTTCAAGAATATAAACAAAATGTCCTCTCAAACAGTTCGTGAAACAATATAATACAGAAGCGATAATGTAGTCTTTAAATGTTACATAAAATGTTAGTGTGTATAAATTAATTTTGTTTGTACATATTGTTAAAAATTTAATACTAATAAAGAAATTTAACTACAAAATTATAGACTATGCTTTGCTTTATTCCGATTTCAAGAGGATATAATTTTTTATATGGGTTAGTCTATTTTAAATTACATCTTATCAAAAGGCTCAATAACTTGAGTCAAATTCCATTTATCTTCATTAATAAAGGCTTAATATATATCTTGCATAGGCACTAACATACATTCAAAGTAATAAAGAAATATACAATTGTTTTAATTAAACCGGTAACCCAGTCCCATNATAAGCAGTGAAAAATATACTTAACTAGCTGACCTGGGCCTGTAGACAACATGACATTCTAAGTACGCTAACGCCAGTAGAGGGTTTAAAAATGTATAGGAATAACGTATCATATCGAAGTGTCACATGATCACAAGAACAAATCGCAGCATTCTAGTCGTTCGACATAGACTTATCGTACTTAGAATGACATCTTGACTAGGGGGTGCTGTGTAATTTAGTTTTCGTAAATGTGGCTCTTAGAGTTCGGCCCATAGATTTAATGCTTATGTAACTTTGGTGACAGCAAAACCCATACGTAATGATCACGATTGTTTTCTGTAAAAAAACGTTAATAGTCGACTGTACTACTATTTAATTTTTTCATAGAGAAATAAAAAATATACTTACTTTTATTTTGTAGTATATTGCGATTATTTTTTATAAAAACACGTTTGTAGTGAGTTACGGAATTATACGTATGACGGAATTGGTCGTCACGAATACTTGTAAATACCATATGCTATTGAGGATTTAAAAAAAAAATGCTATTTATGGATAATATAATTTAACTCTTGCGTTTATTACGCAGATGAAGTTTTTCGGATCATCTAGTAGTTACTAAAAGCATACTTCAAGAACGATACTTTTCGGATGACATCTTTTTCTCCGATATATTTACTCAAGTTAAGCGCCTTCATCTGGTAAATTTCACAGGGAATCACAAAACGACGACAGATAAGATCTAAACACGTCTCAAAATCCTGCCAAGTTACCGAACTGTGTACATTGAGAGCCGTCTTTGTCCTACGCTTTAATTAAACGGTACACAGATATACAAAAACAGGAAAAGCAAACATTTTCACTTTTCACTTTTCACAAATTTCTTAAAACTCGTTACAGAAAGAGGTCTTAAAACATTTTTTAAGTTTTAAGAAATTTGTGAAAAGTGAAAAGTGAAAATGTCGTATAATGATACGAGACCTATAAAAGGGCGCTGTATAATTATTCGTAAATAAAATGGAATATTAGCATTAATAATCGTCATCCAGTATAAGTAAAAAAAAAATGTAGAAGTTGTGTAGGTTAATACAAAAGTATTTTAATAAGGATTGAAAAGTTACAAATGGGGAGATTGTAAACTAATAGTATGAATTGAGTAATATTAAGTATAGAGTATCATAATAGGTAAATGACGTTGCTCAATAGTTACAACTACCCCTTTATTTCAAGGATTTAAACAAAATGTCTTCTCAAACAGTTCGTGGGACAATATTTTGAGTTTTTAGTTATAAGTTTGTGATGCAATCAGATATATTTCTTTGTTTGTATATTTTAAGAGGCGATAATGTAGTCTTTAAATGTTACATAAAATGTTAGTGTGTATAAATTAATTTTGTTTGTACATTTAATGTACAGTTAAAAATTTAATACTAATAAAGAAATTTAACTACAAAATTATAGACTATGCTTTGCTTTATTCCGATTTCAAGAGGATATAATTTTTTATATGGGTTAGTCTATTTTAAATTACATCTTATCAAAAGGCTCAATAACTTGAGTCAAATTCCATTTATCTTCATTAATAAAGGCTTAATATATATCTTGCATAGGCACTAACATACATTCAAAGTAATAAAGAAATATACAATTGTTTTAATTAAACCGGTAACCCAGACCCATTTTTATTGCTCAGTTTAGCGCTTGACTGTGACCTCATCTGATGGTAAGTGATGATAGAGTCTAAGATGGAAGCGCGCTAATCTGGTAAGAGGCAATATACCTCAAATGGTTCCTACACAGAATCGTACCGGAACACAAATCTCTTTGTTTGGTTGTACGTATTTGCTGGTAGGTTGGTAGTAACTAGCCACGACCGAACCGACCGGTAGTCACTCCCACCAGTCAAATGCCAAATCAAAAGGCCACGTATTAATCAAGCCCTGTGCAATCGAACCATTGCCAAGTTAAAATTTCAATAAGCGATGCAATCAAGTTTTGTGGTAAGATGTATAGATTAGCCAAAAGAATCAAAAGCAAACTTGCACCATCTAGTATTATATTCATTTTATATTCTTGAAAAGCATTCAGTAGTGGGTTATGTTATCTGCATCGCATGCAATGTAGCGGTAACGAGCGACACAGACTCAATCCGCACGAGCGAATTAGAGGACATTATTGAGCTAGTCGTTCTGCTAATAAAATTCGTATCTACTATTCAAAGCGCAAAAACAATTTATTATTTATAGGCGTATTCTTTGATCGTGCTGCACCTATTTGTGTGTGTATTAACTAACACTCCGAACAGTCACATCGACGATATAACGATCGTTCTAGTAAATTAGGCTCTCCTCGACTAAGTAAATATCTAAACAGATAATAGTCTACTAAAGAAAGGTAAGTCAAAGTCTTCTTACGGATAACCTTAGACTCTGGGCTTCAATGGGGTGCCCATATTAAGACCCTGGCTAGCAAACTTAGTCCAGCTGCATTTGCTGTTAGAAAGGTAAGACAATACACTGATGTTCGAACTGCTAAAATGGTGTATTTCGTTTATGGGTCAAGGCGGCGGATATTGTAAAAAAGAGCAATTCGTGCAATTTTTCAATTAGAGAAATTTCAATTTCCTTAAGAGAAAAATTCAAAGAAATATCAAATCTCACATTACCGTCGCAATAAATATTGAATAACTTTTTATATATCCGTGATAATATTCATTTATACAACATTAGCTGAACCCGCGACTGCGACTGCGTGGAATGTTTTTTGGGTAGCATTTTCATTAATTTAAGCAAACTGTTTTACGAAATTTCAATTCTCTACGCCTTATCACGATATCTCTGGAGCCATAGTTCCGTGATAAGTCAATACACCTAGATATTTCTTATATATATATATAAATGAGGAGCCAAACAAAATGTTAACATCACACAGTTGGGTTTGTCTCCTCTTAGTTTTAAGAAACATGTATAACAACGTCATATTACAAAAAGCATATCATATTGTTGAAGTGTTTGGACTTGTTTTCAGTTGTACCTGAAAGCTAAACACACGTGTAACCTACAAAAACTATGTTTAAAGGAGTAAACCGTTGAGTTTCTTGCCGGTTTCTTTTCGGAATCAAGTTCCCGAACCGGTGGTAGAAAAAAACCAACGGACAGGCTAATGACGATTCAAAAGTGCTTTTTGAGTGCTTTACTTGAATAAAGAACATTTTGTCTTTTATTTTTAATTTTAAGGTAGTGAGAGAGGTATAATCAACGTATGACTGCTATCGTGTATTGCATTATTTAATATCATATTAGTGATAATAATATAAAGAATTATAAGTATATATATCGTAAATGTAATTGTTAACTGCCTCATCGGTCTAGTGGTTAGCATGTTCGACTACAAACATGAGGTCCTGGGTTCGAGTCCTGGGTCGGGCCAGCTCAAAAATCAATATTGAGTTTTCTATTAAGGTATTTCAATATTTGCCCGAAGTTGGGAAGTTGGTGGTGTTGTGATTCATCCCCGTGTCTCGGAGAGCACGTTAGGCCGTCGGTCCTGTGCTTGATCTCTCTCCGGTCGTGTCGGTTTGCCGTCACATCGGACTATGAGAGTGAAGGAATAGAGAGTGCACTTGTGTACTATGCCTGCCAAGCCGCGCTGCAGCAGCGTGGTGGGTCTATGCTCTAAATACCCTCTCTCTTATGAGTGAGGAGGTCTGTGCCCAGCAGTGGGACGTTAATGGGCTGCTACTTACAAATGTTATTAATTTGTGTACATACTTAAACGCGTTCTTTAATCAGCAAGACTAAAATCATATGAAAAATTTTGTATTTATGTCGGCTTCTACAGAACATTTGAATCAACAAATGTTCTGAACATTTGAGTCAAATAAACTATATTACTTCCAATGTACAACCAACGATAACATTAAAGACTCAAAACCTGAAAACAATAACAAAGTTAAAACAATTTTAAAAATATTATTATTTGTTAAAGCTTCTTTCTTCGGTAGATAAATAAAAATGCGATACCCATTTCATAGGACGCGTACAAAACATGTAACAAATAATTCCTCAGAAATATTGTACGTTGGGAATCCATCATAAGCAAGCATTCGAATGTTACCGAAAAAGTTGCCACTTTTTATACGAACTCTAAAAGGGTTTCCCACTAAGAAGATAGAAATCTAAAATAATCTGCGTGTATATTCCTGGAAAAAATTGCCACATCTGTATGAATACTAAAATCTCACTCCGAAAGGTCGTGACATAATGGATCAAAAGAGGATAAATATTTTACGATTATTCGAGGTAAACTAGACTGGAGACAAAAATTCTGTTTTATTTTTTCAGAGTCCTTCGAGTGAACTAATGGTTGTTCGACTGGTTATATTCACAACTTTTAATACCTAGATATAGTGAAACACTTTTTTATTGCTGACTGGATAGCACTAGACTGTGATAAATGATGATATAGTCTAAGATGGAAGCTCGCTAACCCGATGAAAGACAATTTATGGTTCCAACAAAGCATCGTACCAGAACGCAATTTTTGAAGTGAAACTTTAAACACATGAGGGTAAAATATTTACGGATGCAACGCGTGATTAGCGTCACGAAGATGTAGACCGTTTATTATGCTAATTTGTTTGAAGATTAGGTACTTTTAATATTTACAAATAACATATGACGTTTGCCAGTCAATATTTAATAATTTCATATACTATTTTTCACAATATATAAATATTACATAAATACTCATTTCTAAATTTTTAATTCAAAAATAATATTTAATTTATAATTTCTAATATAATTCTTTTCTTTCTGTGTCCTTTATATATGCACATATATCTATCTCATTTGTAAGATCTTAATATATTTACAATAATTATTATTTATTAAAAATAAATAATAATTATTATACGGTATATACGGTATGTATGTAAAAATTAATATTTGTCAACGATGTTTTTTGGTAACTATATTTTTTGTTGTTACTACTGTTTTTAATACCTGTTTGTATACGTTCTCTGTTAATTTTAAATTTTGTATGCTGTGACGTCACCGGGGTCTAAGCTGAAAGTCAGCGTCGTGTGTTTCTACTACACACGATAATATGCTGAGCTGGAAACCCTTTCGAGGTGGTGTTACAGACAGTAATGCTGTTTGTTACACCATCATTGAATAAATGCTTTTTCTTTCTTTCTAATATTGCAAAAAAACACTATGCATTTTTATTTCCCCTCCCTCTAAGTCACAGAAATCAAAAGTTTTAGATTTGTATAAATATAAACAAGGCTTAAAAATTAGTTTTCTAAAGAAGTTTCACTTCGTATATGTGTACTTGGTACGCACGCACTTTTAATTTTTCTTGTCGTCACGTCTTTGCTCATAGGTAAAAAACGACGGCCAAAGCCACGGCCGCAGAATCAGGCACATTAGAAAATTAAATATCTTGTACATGTCGAGCCTAAAATCGTACCAAAGGCTCTGCTAGCAAAGCGAATACTTGCCCATTGCACCAAACTACTAGTCAAACTATTAGGCCATTTTTAGTGCTGACTAGTTATCTCTTCACAGTAATCACACATGATAGTAAACGATGATATAGTCTAAGATGGAAGCGCGCTAATCTGGTAAGAGGAAATTTATCTTTTTTATATGTAAAAGAAAAAAATAAATAATCCCATGCAGGCAATTCAGTATAGTTTAGTAAGATTAGTTAGTATCTAATACTGTATAATTTCAAACAATAAGATCAGTCAGAGGCTAACCTGTGTGCAATAAAAAGTGGAACAGTTCAATGATATACCATTGCATTAATATAAATACCCTCAATAAAATATTGTTAAAACTTTAACGACGTTCCACACGTGAAGTAGAATCGCTTTACCATTGAAACTCAGATGTATCAATAGAATTTTGCCGACATCGGTGAGGCCACAACGATAATCGCTTTGAAACGGTTTTCTAATTGCTCGCGCGTCTTCTGATTGCACCGCACAACTCAGCACTTTTATACAAATGTGGGATAAATTGTAAGGCCTCGGTCACACAACTAGACAAGAAAAAATTGATAACCACATCCTACTCTTCTTCGCTTTGATTGGAATTTCTTTTAAACATTAACTTTTACTTTGAAAACACTTTTAACATACCACGATGACGTCTTTGTATTTTGTCGATATTTCGACCCAGTTAGTGTAGTGAAGTTATGCCAAATGAACAAACGACACAATTTTTCAAAATTAAAACGTGACGTTCTGAGTGTAGTATGTCGAAAAATGGATGTGGGTCGAGTGAAAAATAAAAGGATTAGACGTAGGGCAGATACAACCGTACACAGCGGTTAAGTCGTGACCACGATCCATGCAAATGGGTCGACAAAATACAAAAACGCCATCATGGTACGCACCCGTTAAAAAGTTTAAAACAAACAACCATGAAAATCTAAGTTTAAAACAATTAACTTTTATGCATCAGAAGTAAATTGCTCTCACATAATGAAAATCAATTTAGAGGTATCTCATCACTCTAATATCCTGTTTAGTCTGCTTTAAAAACAAGTATTAAAAAAATTTCTTAATTAATTTATTAAAAGTCAATTCCTACGAGACCGTGCACGATTCTTAAATTCAATATTTGGAAAGATTTTTTTTTAACCTTTCATTGAACTTGCATTAGATGGTGCGATAATATTTTTCGCATATTAATTTGTAATTAATGAATTAATATTTGAATTTTAAAAAATCCTTACTTATTTAGATAAATAAAAAGCATTTTATTAACGACTGAAATTTTTAACATGCTATATTATATTAAGATGTTAACTAGTAGCGAGAATTCAACAGTGAAATAATCATTCAGTGATAAATAATAACATTTGTAATATTAATAAAAAGTATAAGTAAAAAAAATAATAGATCTAATAACTTGAAACTAACACATGCTTTTTTACGTGAATTGACTTTTATTATTTACTTAAGAAATTTTTTATTTGTCAACATTTTTTCAGTGTACAGAAAAATTGCACATTATAGGTTTAAAATAAAAAAAAAATTGTATATGAAAGGTGACATAAATTAATAAGATCATGAGGAAATAGAGAAATGCCAGTAAAATATTTTTTATAATATAATTAAATATGCCATTAGAAGACATCCCGGCATATAAATATTGAGGCAACGTTATTAATGAATTTCTTTGTGAAATGAATAACACTTAAAAAGATGCATAATGAGATCGCTGTGGCAGAAGAATAAATACATATTAATTCATTTTAAAAGCATACTCTCATATTCAAAAGATTTTAGACTTGCGATCCACACCCACATTAAGCAATACATGTACGTACCGTACAACAGTCTCATTATACAGCATTTCAAGAGATTTTCCATCCTACAGAAAAACATCTAAAAAGATAAATATAATGAGACGACCTCAATAATTTTTGAAACGTGTGGTAGTTCGTCTATGCTCATCACTGTATGGAGTAAATAATTAACAGGGCGGCTTATGTGATAACCTGATCACCAAAATTATTTTTCGTAATTCGGTTAATCTATATCTCGGGCCCAACGTATAAATCGTGAATATAAAACCCCTATTTTGTAAGGCAGTTTTCAATGATAAATTATTTATTTGATATGTGTAAAGCGTAACGGGGTCACCGGTAAGGCTAAGTGGGTTTACTAGTGAAGCGATTTAAGATCACAATAACGCGAGGTGCGATATTTGGGTAAGATGAATAAGACTACACCAATAAAGTACTTTCAATTTTATTTTTGAGTCAGAAGAGTTGTACTGAAAGGGATTGAAAGGTTATTACGGTATGCTCGTTGTGAGGATAGAGGAGACACTATTATAATTATTAGGTTGATAATTATATGAGTAGCAACGCGAATTTACCGAGAAAACAAATATGACCAGAGCGTGTTTTCGAGACTTGGTTGCTTTAGCTACCTGCGACAAGATCTGTTTTTTGGTATATAGTCCCTTAGGGTCGTGCAAGGTACTTGAGACGGTAACGGCGCATTTCTACGTATATAAAAATAAGATGTACGGATCTGTCCGTCCGTTGATAATTTATTTAAAATATTTATGATGCATATATCTTAAAATGTATATCCTAATCTATTTATATAATACAATATTTCTGAGTAAAAACAAGATATAAAATAACTTTACTATATAAATATAAATAAATGTAGTGTTGCCACTACACGTGTTTTAGCATCATGTTTCTATATATATGATTTCCAAAAATACGTTTGCCAAGGTTGATAAATGTGATGTTTGTAATCATCAATATTACAAAAACATTTAGATGTCTAAAATGTGAGTTGACCGTTTACACGTTGTTTCTACCTACATCCATTTAAGACTTTATCCCACTTTGAAATTATCCAACCTGTGCCCCAAACCGGTTTCATTAAAAAAACAATCGAAAATACAAAGACACTTTGAAACCACCGAACACAATCTCTAAATAATCACGAAAACTTCAAAACTATTCGCGATTGACTTGATATTTTGTGACTGCTTTAGCAAAGAAGATGGTCACTAAGTACGAATTTCCTCAAATTCCCATTCGATGAAAAATCGCGGCTGACAGCTGTTACTGCGATACAGGTCTTCATCCAGTTAGCCGTGCACTTTGCAATAATAGAATATGAAACCATCCAACTGAGGTGCCAAATCGAGTACATTAGAAAGACAATAATGAGAAGATGATTTTAAACCAACAAACTCACTGACCCTCATTCATCACGAGATCTTCAAAACATTTTACGATTATATTGTTGTTACACAGAGTGACCCCTTATGATTTGTAGAAACGGTCACTAAATACAATTATGGTTTCTCCCATATTCCCATGGGACCAGGAACTCGTATGTTATATTTTCACTTCAGTCTATCTAATGTGTATACAGGTGTAGAATGTGCCGTCTGAAAATAGTCGTTCGTTTACGATAACGGTTTCAATGCTGTGGTAGTTTGAGTGAATTTAAAGAACGTTTAGTGAATAAAAATTCTGTGATAATGGAATTCCAATTCAATCTTTTCACTTTTTATGCATTTTCTTATTTTCTGTGACAGCTAGAAATATAAAATGTAAACTCCGACTAAATTATATAGTCTATACTTGAAGAAACAACATTTGTAAAGATATAGTGACTTAGCTTATTGAATTTAATTACAAAGAGCTTTGAAAGCTCCGCAAGCTCGGTGCAAATCTCGTTACTTAAATTTGCTTATTTTAAACAAATGCAACTTCTTTTATTTAAATTCTTTATAGATATTAATAAATCTTTCAAATTATGAACTGTTTCTTTAGATTTTTCCTATTTTTCTAAATCATATTGAGGCGCAAAATTTATTCAAACAAATAAAGCCATTCTCCAACGTTTGTAACTATTAGCAGCCTGACATTACTTTCGAGAGTAAATGGGGTGTTAAAATGCAAAAGTGTCGTGATTACCTCATTGTTATTATCAATAACAGATGTTTCTCATATTCCGGGGCTACTTATCCATGTTTCTACGTATTGGTAAAAATATAGTCCGCGAAATAAAAATTGCGAAAATTCGAACACTTTCTAGAAAACCACACCTCATTCACAATCGCAAAAGTAATAAAGCTGATAGGCTTTATTACTTTTCCCCGTAAACACTGAGTGCGCCTCTCGTGAATTTGGGAGATCATTCATTAAAATTTCCATTTTACCGGGAACAACTTATTTAATAAAAATGGACATACAAAACAAGCAATAAAACGACGGATACGGATGAAGAATGCAAAAGAACCTATACCTATTTTGAATATTTATATGGAATTAGAAAAAATAAGGACAATTCTTACGCTTGCGGGCCTTCATTATGCTAACATTTATCCCGCAAGCACAGTAACTCACATTTGACGAAAAAAAACAGCTATAACGTCAACTTGGTTCGAATAATTGTTTTCTACTTACATTACATGACTTAATATTCCACGAGATGGTACCAAAATATTTTGCTTACATAAACTTCAAATAAATTTTTCTAGCATTTATTGTATTTACGTATTCTTACCTGATGGTATGTAATGATATTGTCTCTTTCCTGTTAATGATAAAGACGGGACCTTTACAAGACTAAATTTATCCAGCCGGTAAACTAAACTACGAATAAACGAATTTCTTTCCATAATAGTCTTCTTACACTATTTAGGAGAGATAGGCCGGTCTTTCCCTAAGGATCTCAACTCAAAACAGTTTGTTAGATTTTATATCTAACTCCCACAAATGAAGCGATAAATTACAATCAATAATCCAATCGAATATCCAAGTATCTACAAAGCAATCAAAAACCTCTTCAATATTTACCAATTATACTGTCTATCATCATTATTAAAGGAATAAATTAATTTCTTTGCGAAACATTGTAATAACAGTTTTACCATTCAAAGAGTTCTCAAGGGCTCTCGAAACCATCCTAAAGTGTACGTGGCTGGTGAAATAGGGTATAGTAAATTAAGTATTTTATACACAGTAATAACATACCTAAATTTTATTTTATTTCTGCAAATAATAAATAATTTTATGCGATTTTTTTTTATAATACGGAAGTTCAATTGAATTTGACTACGTTTTAATAATAGAACAAGAATGTTAGGATATCTAATAAGGACATTTTGAAGTCATTACATAAAAAGAAAGCTTTAAAACTTTAAAGTTCGCTTACAATCATTGCACAATTTTTCGCAATTTTAAATAAACAAAATATATGCATTAATTGGGAAAAAAAAACTATTTTAAGATCAGGTGTACCCACTATAGGTTTGAAAATTGATTTTAAGTCGAGTAAAAAAGCATATACGAGTACATATACTAGCTGACCCGGCAAACATTGTTTTGCCATAGAATATATTTTTAGAGTATATTTTGGCATTAGAACTATACAACTTGCGAGATTATATAGATATATATTTTAACTCGAATCATAAACCAAATTGAAATCTACAATATTGTCAAAAAAAAATTCTTTGGGGTGGATCACCCCTATCACTTAGAAGTATCAAAAATATTATATGTCGGAGTGCAAGAGTCTGTGGATCGCTGGTCCGTGTGTAATAAGTCTGTGGAACGCTGGCGCCATCTTTGTATGCGCGTGGGGGCAGAGTCAATAAGTGGCAGTCCGGCCCGTCTCTCGGCAGTTCTCGAGTGGCGGTCGACCGGATCAGTCGACTATTGAAACGGTCGCGTTCCTAGCTATTATTGTTGTTTGATTGCACCAACATTACCCACGAACGCCCACAGAACAAGAAATTAAATAATGGATCCCATTAATGACGATGTCGGCGGAGAACCCTACGCCCCTGTGCTTTATGTTTCTCAGTTTCTCTCTTATTCTCCGACATATATAAAAAATTATATTCTGAACCAATCGAATATACACAAAAATATATATAAAAATCAGTCAAGCCGTTTCGGAGGAACCGTAGTAGTAATAGAACATATAGAAAAAACATTTAATTTTAGAAACCAGAAAATACATTGTCACTGTAAACTTAACTCGTACATATACAACATAGAAATATTCAGTAAGGCGTACAATCGCTTGTGATGTAAATATGAATGAATAAATAATATGTAATAAATTTCTGGAAATTTCCAGTTGTGTTATAATGCGTGTAGTGCTAGTATATTTATGAAATATCCTGTTTCAATGTAGGCAGCATTAATGTTGCTTACAAAATGCATGCCTACTGCTACGCCGTAGGCTACGATATTAAAAACATTAAAAGCACATTCATTCTACGAGTGACATATTATACATGTGGACATTTCATGTAAGTTCCGGGTTACACATAAATTAATTATAGATTAACACACCAATGAGTAGGCTTTAATAATGAACCGAACAATCTATTTAAAAAAATGCTCTGTCAGTGTTTGATCGCGATGCACTCGGAAACCGTTTAACCGATTTTGAACATATTTTTTAATTTTGTTGGATTCCACTTAGGATATAGTATTGATTTCATTTTAATGAATATTAAAAATTATATTTTTAAAAACAAGACATTATTAAGTATTAAATCTGCTATCAGTTACATGAGCATAAAACAAATGGCATCGTACTTTAGTTAGCTAAAAATTTGTATTCCTACGGTGATATATTAACATTCACCCTATTCTCTAATGTTACCTTAGAGTCAGGACAGATGTTGTATAATTATTTTAATTTCATTGGTCTTTAATGGCTGTAAAAATTTTCCAGATAATCAGACGTCTAGAACATGGTTAATTATTTTTCAAAACGAGTCAAATAACAGCTAAATAACTTGATAAGTTCACGTTTCAATGTAAGTATAATAGTTATATTATCGATCGTACAATGTAATAAAACTCTTATCTTAAACAAAATTTGAGATTTCTACAACCAAGAAAATAAGAGAGGAAAATCTTGCGATAAATTTAGGCGAGAGGCGGTTAAGGCGATAAAAATAAATCTTAATAGTCTATTCAAAGGTTAAACCGTCTGTAATATTTTTAAGGTGTTTAATATTTCACACGAGTATTTTAGTCTTGACTTTGGATACAGTTCCGCCTTTTATTATATATTGAAATCTGTTTTAACGGGTAGATACCACGATGGCATTTTTGTATTTTGACGATATTTCGACTCAGTTGCATGAATTGTGGCAACGACGGTATGTACCCGCTAAAACAGATTTTGTTCTGTATTTAGAAAAAGGTACATTACATTATTGACTTTTAAAAGAATTTTACGGTATATATAATATTAAAAAACACAGTATTTAACATATATCTTTTAATATGAAATATAAATGATTCAAAAATTATTCGAGAGCACTTTACAGTCCATTTTTAGATATTTCACTTGCATGTGACGAATTATACATACAAGTTGGATAAATATTAATTGGATTAACATATAAATAAACTTTATTCATTTTAATAAAAAATCCCTGATGTGTATTATATTGTTCGATTCCGATTACATTGACAAATCTTCAAGTAACAAGCTCTTGGAAAAATATATTTATTTATACACTTTATTGCACTTCTATGATAACAATTGTTAGCGATATGAATATTTTATTTGTGGTTTGCTACTAAATTACTATATTTGTTTATTATGCTGAGGTCTTTATAATTATATCAGTGAAACGTTTACATGCACTACATCCGGTTTGACGCAGTCCGGAAATCCTCAAATTAATAACTGTCATTGGTCGATTTATTATTTTTGAGTGGGGTATTTATTTTGAGTGGGGTGTTTGGTATAAGAGGGACAGCACGGGAGAATGATGTAATATTCGCCTAGTGACTGTTCTTAGTTTGTATCAACGTTAGTATTGTGTTTTAAGTCATTTAAAGTATGTAATATAATAATGAAGAATATGAGAATAGTATTACTTAACCTGCAAATTAGTGAGCGACTCTAAAACAATATACATCAATAAACTTAAATATAAGAGAATTAAAAGTACAATAGCAATTTATTTTAGACAACTTAAAACATGGGTTTAAAAAGCAGAAAGTAATATAGAAGGTAGGTAATAAAATAAACATTCACCCTAATATCTACATAATTACATATATTGTTGTCAAATTTTTCGATTCAACAAGATATAGTTATTTTTTATTACATATAGATCTATATTTTCCCCGTGCTATGCCTATGTCATGCTCGCTAAAATGAAAAGATTACATCAGGATATATAAATCGAGGCCCGCATATTGTTTTAAAATTTTTTTCACAATGTTGATGGTTGCTGCTCCTCCAAGAGATGAAGCATATTATTTGTTTTTCAACCGTCACTCATATGTCGCGAGTTGAGGATTTATACGCATTCGCCAAGACAATACGCTTTTATTACACTACCGTCTTAAGCCGGATGTATAGTACAGATGAACATGCTGAATTTTATTAAAATCAGTTGTACAAGCTACGCCTTGCGGTTTAATCAGCGAAGATATTTACATTATAGTGGAATATAAGATGCATCGATCGTCAGATATAAATAAAAAATCTCTTCTTTTGATATTAGGATAGGTACTATATAATTTTAAAAAATGTTATAGCCGTATAATATGGTATAATCTTTTATCTATGGGATCGTATCCGTTTAGACAGATTAAAATATCATCGAAATCAGTCCAGCTGTTAAACTCAAACTCATTATATCATTATTCAAGTAGGCCTTTATAGCACTTTTGAACCGTTTAATATCGTTTTTTCATATATTATTTAAATGTACGAATGATGATGGCATTAAAGAACAACCAACAATCTAAAATTACGAGGGTTCCTTCGCGCCCAGATTTCAGAAGAGCCCACAACAAACTCAGTCGGGTGACGTTTTTTTTGTCATCATCATTGCAATACTATATCGATTAGAGCACTTTATTCCCTCCTATTTTTTTTGTCTAATTATAGAACAAATATAAGTTACTAAGGAGTTAAGTCACATGCAACTCAGCTTTACATAACAAGCGATGAAGACAGCTGCAATTGGAGTAAGCCCATTTATTTCCTTTTTTTTTAATTAATAATCTAGCGATCTACTGAAAACACGGATAGTAGAAACGTATTATCAAAGTCCAATGACAAATCGTACGAGACTGTAAGTGACTGTAGATAAACGGTATATGCTCAGCAGTCTTTGAAGACTATCGACTACGTATTATAAGAAAGACGGGCTTCCATACCAAAATTTTATAAGTAAAATTTAAATGTACAACAATTTGTAGACACAGGAACATAAACTGTTCTACAGACAATCGAAAGACCGACATCAAGTAGTAATAAGAGTGAATTGCGTGATTTATATACCTACTTATAACGCGTGCTTACGCTACGTACTTACGTATACAAATACACAGCGATAATAGATGTTTAGATTTATGTGGCTTATACTTTTTGTTTTGTTACAATTAAAGATTGTAAACTGTTCCATTATTTTCAGCGAGCATAAATCTCACCCGCCCAACTGGAATATAAATCATCTATCTATCTAGGTTTATTTCAAACAACTGACCTTTGACTTTACAGGGATCTATTTATTTTTGAGACACGTTAAAGATACTAGATTTATCTATTTCTAGACTCGAGTTTATTTAGTAGTTGATCCAATATCTTCAAGTCACATCGGTGAACGGTGACTGTAATGCCTTTCGAGTAAATATGAAAATTAACTGCGTAGCGAAATTATAACATTAGTGGAAAGATTAGATTAGATACAATTTTTCAGAAAATAAATTGAATTAATTGGTTAATATTTGAATGACTGCCTCATTGGTCTAGTGGTTAGCATGTTTGACTACAGACATGAGGTCCTGGGTTCGTGGCCCGGGTCGGGCCTATTCCAATATCAATATTGAGTTGTTCAAGTTCAAAGTTATGCCGTCGGTCCTGCGCCTGATCTTTCTACGGTCGTTTTGGATTCCCGTCACATCTTAAAATGAGAGTGCACTTGTGTACTATGCCTTCCTATGCAGTGGAGCAGCGTGATGGGTCTATGCTCTAAAAACCCTCTCTCCTATGAGTGAGGAGGCCTGTGCCCAGCAGTGAGACGTTAACCGGCTGCTACTTTCGTTTGAAAGCCAATATTTCTTTAAGAGCAACCTGCCAAACTAAATAACTTTAGAGATATAAAATTTTCAATATACTACAAAAACAGACAGCATTATTCTATTACAGAGCTCCAATTGCAACCGATTTCGTTCGGACGACAAGTCGAACAGTAGTAAAAACAAGTATTCCCCAGTTCCCAACTCACTCGTACATTATTAAATTCCTTCAAGTTCCTTCAAGGATTTGCTTTCGCAATTTTTCGTTACCATGTAGAAACAAAATCTAGAAACGGACTTGAATCAGTGTCTTACCAATAAAATTGCCTTGATAAACTATCCAGTAGAAATTATTCATAATATGTAAATGAACCTCATATAGAAATGCATTCCAGGTAAGGCTGTAATACACAGTCATATCTTGAGACAGTAAAGAAGATACCTACAGTATGAAATGGTAGAGAATAAAGCAATATACAACAACAGTTACAAACCAAATAATAAAAAATTGGTTAAAGTGAAATTCATATAATTTGAATAGTTACATTCTGTTCTATAAAGTGTTAGTTCAATTTCTAAGTCAATAATTATAAGTTCTTTTCGAAAATTATCACTTATACTTCGCAACAATCCGTGATACTTTTGGAAGGATACATTTTATAATAAAACATTAACGTATTTTCCTTCTCGAAAAAATGCTATATGTTACAGAGAAAATCTTTGCATAAATAGACAGAATTACGTGTGTACATTTCCCAATATTCTACGAATTATAAAGTACAACGTTAAAAAAAGTAACTTTAGATATACGCTTAAAACCGATCCGACCGACCGACCGATTTAGTTTCCAGCGAAACGAAATGAAAACGCTACAGACATTTCTATAATATATGAGGATTAAGGATTGAAAAGCTCACGTTATTACACTGCAATATACGTCACGTAGGGTATATTCTTAAATCTGCATTCTCATTTTCTTTGTTCATCCGATTCACCCGGCATAAGACCCGATGTAATAAAAGCACGTTGTCTTAACCCCGTTATTAAATTCCACGTCACCCGAGATACGAGTGATTTTAGACACGACAAAAGACATCACTTGTACGAAGCAAAATCGTTGAGGTATCATTCCTAACATCGATAATACAAGTAGCTTTTATCGCCAAGGCACAACGTTTGAAAAATAATACATATTATTATAAGCTAAATGAAATTTTACTTATGTACTTAAAATATTTATACTCTACCACTTTCAAAGGACTTGGAACTTATTTAGATTTTTGTTTTGTCGCATAACCCGCTTTTATTAACAGTTGTCTATATTCAAAGGTTAAGAGAATGCTTTACAATAAACCCACCTTTACATGCTGTTGCTTTTTAGCTATCGTGTAATATATTCGGAAAGTCATTACGCAATAAGGAACTTATGTTTCTATTTTATATCACTGGAGAGGGGAAAGTACGATTCTCTCATCTACCTTCAGACATACATAAGCATTCAATTAGTACAGTCTAAGTTTAGTATATCATAGTTAAAGTTGTACAGTTTATTACACAGGGTGATTTATGTTCAGAAATTGTCGTATAAACCTTGTATTCTCTCTTTTATAACTATGTTACTGAATATTCATTCGCTATGGAGACAAATGTACAAATAGCGCGAAAGTTTCAAAGCCCATGTTTCTGCTTTATGTTAAAATGCCAAGTAGTGCACTTTACTTTGTCATTTATGCCACCGCAAAGTAGCTTGCACCTTTTCGTTTGTTTTGCTAACCAGGTTTATGTACACACTTAGGGAATAAATCCGCTATCTTAAAAGATGCTGAATATTAATTCGCATAACTTCAAATTCCGTTTTATTTAGAGTAAATATTGTCACACAACCTATAGAAATATATAACATTATCTTCTAACCTTATTCCCAAAAAATAACGATTTAACGAATTATATCTAAATAGGGATTAATATTTTCAAGAATTTATTTCGTAAAGTTTTAATAAATTTGAACTTGGTAGTAACCAAATTTAACTTGCTGCTTACAGAATATCGGACGAATTAATAACAAAACGGCTCATGAATGACACAGGTTAGAACATGGCAACACAATAAGCTCCTTAAACAAAACAACAGATTAAATGTAAAAGGGTAATTTGGCCGTGGCTAATTACCACCTGACCAGCATAGACGTAACCGCCAAACAAAAAAAATTGCATTCCGGTTCAATGCTGTGTAGGAACCATCAGAAATAAATCATCTCTTAAAAAGTTAGCGCAATTCTATCTTAGACTGTATCATCGTGTCACATCAGGTGAGTCCACAGTCAAGAGCTAACTTTTTACCAATAAAAAAGTGCGTGCGTACAGAATACACATGTCAGAAGTGTAACTTCTTTAGCAAACAAATTTTTAAGTCTTGTTTATATTTATACAAATCTAAAACTTTAGATCGCCGAGAGTTAAAGGGAGGGAAACAGGAAGATATGTTAGGAATTTAATGGTCATTGAAATATTAAAAGTGTCGAAAATTAATACAAATAATTTATTGAAATCCCGAATAACGAATTGTAAATAAAAGGTGCCCCGTGTTTTTGTCAATATTAGCAATTTTTAAATTAATTTTGTTTTGAATTTAAATTTACAAGATAATTTATGAAATATTTTTATTTTATATTTTAAGGACAATAATATATTAAATTATTTAATGACGCGTCATATTTGTAAATATAAAACTACTTCAAACGAATTAGCATAAAAAACGCTGCACATCTTCATAACGCGCGTTTAGAAAGAAATTTCACTTAAAAAATATTTTAGAACCCGAATTTTGTTGGATTCACAGCATTACTGACCCCGAACTTTACTAATATTAGTATCACGCCAATGTCACAGTGGGATTAGTAAAAAGTTGAGGTCTGCTTATCAGAGATACAAACTCCACCACCGATAAATAATTGGTACACGAAAACCATATTGAAATGCCTACATTTCTGCTATTAGTCGAGTGTATAAAGACACAAATATTGATTGTAGCATTTATTTGTAGTAAAAAATCAACAATACACTTTGAAAAAGGTCACGTCACACATTATATTGATTTATTTTGACTTAAAGTCCTAAGTCACGTGGGTAGGGCTGAAGGGTGGGGCGGGTACGGGCCTGATCGATTATTACTTCAAAATAATGATTGCCTTTAATAATAGAGACACAGCCTACACGCGTCGCTATTGTTTTTGTTGTTTTTTCAAGTATAAAGCTTTATAAATAACACCTTAAATCTTTAGCAACAGGACTTCGATTTTATGGCAAACTTTTCGAAGATACAACTTCAAAATTTTAACCAAGCTTATATGTATATATTTATAATGGTGTACTCATTTCAATGTAGACTTCATATAGTTTTTACGGTGAAGCAATTATTTTATGTTTTTTTTATAAATATATAATTACAACAGACAAATAAGCTGGCGGGTCACCTGATGGTAAGTGATCACCGCTGCCCATGAACACCTACAGTTCCAGGGGGGCTGCCGATGCGTTAACGGCCCCGAAAGTGGGACCTCCGTTGCCTCTTAAACATTTGCATGTGGAAGACTTGGGGGAACACCGCTGCTGAAAGTGGATTCCACATTTTAGAGGTACGCGGAAAAAAGATCAACCAAACCGAGTCGTTGACGAGGGCCATTCATCCAGAGCGTGTGGATGAAATTTATTTCTACAGCGAGATGGTCGGTCGTAGAATTGTGACGGCGATATTAACTTAAACAGTTCCTTACATAGTTTCTTGAACAGTATAGAAGACACATTGGTTAGTTGCCGGTTGCCGACAATTCAAAATACCCGACTTTGAATCCGGTCAAATGGAAGTTGATATTGGGGTGCACCAGCCCAAAGGTGGCAGCAGTATTCTAAATGTGGCCGAATTAGGACTTTATACAAAAGTAATCGATTCCTGGCTGAGAAGAATCGTTTAGCTCTGTTGAGCATCCCAAGATTTTTGGAAGCGAGTTTGGCTTTGCCTTACAAGTGATCACCGAATTAGACTCCATTCCAAAAGTTGACTCCAAGATTACCAATGCTTTTGAATACTGTGAGGGAAGTGTTCTGGGAGCGGAGGGTGAGGTAAAATTGATTTCATCTATGTCCATTATAAACCTTGATAGCATCCAACCGCTTTGCTCCAAACCGGTCTCATTAGAAAGGCAATATGTTACACGAAGAAGTGTTTCAAGCGCCAAACTTCGGAAGTATTTGCGATTGATTTGAAATTTATTGATTCCTTTAGTAAAAAACGTCCTTAGACCCTAGATACGAAAATAACCCGAGGACAGCTAGTAGTGCAATAAATGACTGCATATCCATCACACCTTTTCCAATTATACCACCAAATAATAATAAGGCACTAAAATATGTTACGTCTAACAATTGTATTGGATAGCACTAAAATCTTACGTAAAGTCAGGGAGAATAAGCAATTGGCGTAATGGAAGATAAATCTCATAGCGAGAGAAAAACAAAAGATTGTTAACAATTAGCTATTCCATTTATATTTGTTTATCTGTTGTATTTCTCCTCGTCTTAAATTACCTAAATGTATACAAATGTTAATAGCAAATTTACAAATAAGCGATTCCTTTGAAATTTCGGCGCGAGTTTGTTTCGGTAATTTACAAACAAGGCCCGCCACGGGACCGACTCCGGTGGATGGATTGAAAATAAAATCGGCCGTTGGGCAAATCACGCAATTAGCGTTGTTAAAGTCACGTAAACAAAGATTTAATTCAGTCAATATTATTTCAAGTCCTAATAAATAAAAACATTATATAGTTTAATTCGGCTAAACAACGTTTTAAATGAACATCTAAACCCTGTGGATATATTTTCACATTGAGCTGCTAATTTATATTAAGCGTATCGCAGCGCAACGGCTTTATTATAAAGATGAATAAATTAGTTAGAAATACATACTAGTAAGCTTCATATTTATTACAATTAATTTAAAGGTACTATATACGTTTCTATAATAAACTCCTAGAAGTTATTCTATAGATTTCACTCTTCTTCGACTTCAAATCTTTTGTTAAGAGAGGGCCAATTGAAAAATCGTATCATAATTTATAAAAAAAAGGGTGGAAATTAACAACCTAATCTTAATAGAGTAAATTTAAGTTATATTGCAATGATCTTGTGGGTTCTTACCTGACTAAATTTCTTGCGGGTTCTTCTCAGAACAGTAACTTTACATTTAATTCTTTCTTTAATATCATTATAGGTCGTAAATTGTAAATATGTGAAAAACAATTGTAGAGCAAGTTCTATAAAAACCTACTTAAATAAAGAATTTTTGAATTTCAATTTGAATAGTGCATAGTCCAACCACTATTTCTCAATTACACATATTTAATACGCATATAAATGAACGATATAATGACGTTACAGTTCAATTAAGACAACGCCTTCAATATCGACTATTAAATTTAACGACTCTCCGCACACTACCGAGGCCAATAGTTGGAATGTAGATAAAGATATCCTACCTTAATGTGAAAGTTTTGAAGATTATTTTCCCTTAAAGTCACAAAATGTAAGACTTATTATAAGTGTACCGAAAGATGTTAATGAAACTTAAATATTTCATTAACATCTTCGGTACCTTCAAATAGTAATGATAAATAAAGCAAGTATGGGAAAAAATAAGATATGTGTAAATAAATATAACTAAAGTCCTCACTGTGAGGAAATGATAAATCCTTCACCCATTACACTGTCAACACAGGCAATTGCCCTGTAATCAAAGTCTTATTGAAAACGAAACTACCCTCTACGTATCTTATTATTGTAAAACATCCTTTTATTGGGGTCTGTTTCCTTTTCTGAGCCCTATATTATATAATTGCATTAATAAATATACCCCTTAAATATTAACGTATGTAGAAATATTATTATTATTTGGCTCAAGGAACAATCAATAAACTTCGTTAAAATGAAACCCCTTACAGATTCTTGAAATAATATTATTACTGTTCTGCCCTCTTTTCGTACTCTCCATCGAATGACTTACCGCTCTCCCCTCGATGTGCTACCTCCGATTTTTCCCCCAGTCAAGCTAACTCCCAATCCAAAATAATTTTACTAATCACTGACGAGGCTAAGCTAATAATCACAACCGGAAGTTTTAATTAATTACCGAAACAATTAACCGGAAATAGCACATGAAAGTATTACACAGTTATTATTACAGTTATCCTTAATATTATTTAATAATAATTAAGCAAATACAAATAATAACAATCTCTAAGAGTATAATAGTAATATCTAACAAGATCCTACAACAGCAACTTCAAATACAAGACGTCATTAAACTCGAGACCAAAGACGAAATACTATTTAACCGGAAGTAATACATGAAGGCATTACACTGATGGAGTCATTACAAATTTCCTTAACATTATGAAATAATATACTAGCACAATAATAATCTAGCTAATATATAATAGCAGTTTCTAACAATATGTAACAACACATATAAAATTTTAACACACACTCACGCACGCACGCACACACACACACATAGACACACGCACACACGCACGTATCTGTATGTTTTTGCAATAATTGTTGTTTAAGTGTTTTCTTTTTCTTTTCGGATCGTCTGTAACATTGTAAATCGGGAGGTCTAAGTACTGCGACACAATCTTTTACTATTACAGTTGTTATGGTCAAACATGACTTATACCATAGTTGATTTTGTTCCTAATAAAAGAAATATATTTATTTTTATTATTAAACATTTCTTGACTCGTCTAAAAGCTCCAAATTGTACAATTACATTAAGAACATCTAAGATATCTAGCCTTAGTTTGAAATTTCCCAGTAACAAATATTTCAATGCAAAACTGTCGACACCTCATCATAATCATCAATAACAGAAGTTTGTTACATAGTTATGTTCCACTTTTATACAGATTTCACAGTATACAGAAATAAAGAAAGATTAACTGTGATACAGTTATTCGAACCATTCTAAGTTTATTTTATCTACTATTATTTATAACCGAGATAAAGCTAACAAACTAGGCGCCTAAAATCTGTGCTTAATTTAAGATTAAAGTCAAGTGCTACCCTGTACACATAACATAAAAATAGTCAAATATAATCTGGTAGCGACAGCAGTGGTTTAAAAGATATCTCTTAAAGGATCTCGGTATTAGGCTAATCCCTAATGGGATGCCACAATGAACGGTCTGCCTTTAAAAAAATCTTTTGGCAGGTCTCGGGTCCATTAATTATCTAAAACAATTTCCAATGTTGATCCTCCTGAATGAAGAAGGATCTGTTCAAGACATTAATGGACTCAATTATTCAATAAAGGCCCAAGAAATCAGTTACGACTTATAAACATCCAATGTAATAAGCTGAATTGCATCGGAGCTTGTATTCATTAGACAGGAAATTTATTCTTAAATTTTAGCCAAAACTACACAACAAATCAATCGCCATCCATAATTGAAATAATAAATATTTCATAAACACCAAGGGGTCGCATCTGGAAGCTGTATTTGTTAACCGTTTTACATACACTGTTTAAGAAGCTGTCTAAATTGCTTTTACTACTTATTGTTTCAGTGTACAGTTACAGATATTATTTTATTATAAAAAATAATTCCCAATAATGATATTAAATACAAAAGGACGCTGAACTAATTTACAATATTAATTAAATTTATAAGGCACCCTTAATTACTTTTAAACTAATTTTCATTATTCAAAATGTCCGGTAAAAGCGTTACTTTGAGAATAAGACAATATGATAATATTTTAAAAGGGACACGATAATTAAACTCCAATCCTTCAAGGAACTAATTTCATCATCTGAAAGTTTAAACTGGTAATTAATTCGCCTGCATTCAAAAATAGTCTTTATGTAATGCAGATAAGATTCAAAAAATAATAATACACTTTCTCGTAATCTAATCGCCGTTCTGTGCAAGCTGATGGTAGTTTTATTGAGAAAGCAACTTTAAAGCTAAATGATTTAATGACAGAAATGGATAAGATTTTATGTTTATTGTTATGTTCATTGTTCGAGATACGATATGCAGTTTAAGAGCATACAAATGATATTTATAAGATAACAATATGTTTAAAAAGTATCTTAATAGTCTTAGGAATCTGAGTTCCAACAGAGAAATAACAACTAAGACTCTATATAGTTTGGATCTATCTAGACTACCTAACAGAAGGACCAGCTGCTTACGATTACCCTCTGGCTCCTTATTTTTGGTTTTATAAACGAAAGACTGAGAAGACGAGATGCTAAACATTGTAGGTGACATGTTTTGTCGCTGGGAAAGGTTTTTATGTATGCCGGGTAAGGCATAAACTTCAATCTAGAGGTGCGTAACTTGCTAACTGCACCAAAATATCCATTAAAACCTTGCGAAAACTCTGGTTATTCGAATGATGGGACAGAAGTTCGTTGTCGTATATCAGCTGACTATATGTACTATATCCTCGTCGACAGAAAGCAAAAAGGGAATATCGCGTTATTTTTCGTCGGTTTACGTACGATATAATTAAGAGAGTGAGTATACGAGGTGAATTTTACTCGTAAAAGATGTATATCCTAGCTTTTTATGACGCCATTCGTTTAACAGGTTCTACTTCTAAGATGATATTAGATCTAAGATGATACTTCTAAGATTTTGGAAATGGTATTTTCTAAAGTTAAATGTAACAATTAAATCTAGCATTTGGAAGACATCGTCATTTATTATACCTAGAAATGAGATATAAGTAATTAAGTAAATTTATTAATGTGCTTAATAAAAGAAACTTAGCCCTCGCTTCTATACGCATTGAGATCGGTATCTATTTAACAATTATACTATCATAATTGTCGGTGACTATAAAACAATTAAGTCTGACACTGTAACTACTTTAACTCGGTTAAAAGCCAACTGTATTTTTAAATGAAATACTTACATGATAATTTCACCTAACTGCTGGGTAATATGTACGTTGTATACGTGACTGACACATAACATTTATGGGTCAGCACCGTCAATATTGGCTTAGGGGTTGTGCGTGACTCGAATAGTTAAAAAAAGGCGTAAGAAAAAGATGTGGGTCGTGAATTCCTACCGGATTCGTTGATTTCCCCAAAATAAATTATTAATAATCAAAAAAACAATATTGGTTGAAATACATACTTATACAACACCAGTACGAGCAATTTCCGTGTAAATAAATGCTAACATGAATTAAACCACTACACTCACACACTCACGAAATCTTTGCGAATGATTTGAAATTTAGAAAAGTGACTTTTGCGGTTACACAGCAGGGATTTTTCCATATGCTATCGATACTTAAAACAATAACTTGCATACTACACAGATGTGTAAAAGTTAAAATACATTACAGTTGGCTCCGAAGTTTCGTGCTTAATGAACAGTATAACAAACTATATGTAATCCTAATTTCATAATATACATTGATCATACGTGTCCATCATAAAATTCTACCTTAAACTTTAATTTTGAGGAAAATATATATGGTATGAAACTTATATTAAAAAGGTATAATTTACCTAAAAATCATAAAATAAACGTTAAGACAAATAACGTTTTTTTGTGGAGTCTACATACTCTATAAAATATACATTGAGTTTAGGGCGGCTCTGGCTTTACCGGCTGTGTAGTTTTGCCCTTATAATTAAAATACTTTTATCATTGCTGTCATTACATGGTGATAGCAAAGTTTTACTCTTATTTAAAAACGGTTAGAATAGTAATTAGAACTTCAGGTCGTACTTATAACAGAAAACAAGCTTTAGTAATTGAATATCGGTGTAGTAATACTTATATAGACTGCACTTACTGCAGCACCGTTACACCCATTCATTGTTAACTTTTGACTTTGTTTAAACATTATATATTTAATTAAGTAGAAAACACGCTCGAAGCTCCATTTTGCCCTAACACCCTTAAAAATGTATTTATTGATTTCCCTGGTCCTGGTAAAATTAAACGCAACATCTAAAGATGAGTTATAAAAGTTTTATTAGGATATAGGATTTCCAATTCTTTTTTTATACCTCTACTCAGTCAAGCCGAGGTACATTTTCTTATCTACAACTTTTATTGGATGACATTTTTTTTATAATATTAAATCATTCATTCATTTCATTTGCGAAACATTATAAAGCGCCATCGATAGCTCACGTATAAAGGTTAGATACTCTTCGTACTAGACGGTATAGGAATTCACTCAAACTTGTTATTACTTAATTTCGCGTATTATTAAATTTCTATCAATATTCTGTTCTTTTAAATTGAGTTACATTTCCACATAGCAGTTTAATTATGACTTTGTTTCCAGGAAGAAGTTGATATCGAGTACCCATATTTTATGAGGAACTATAAAGTTGTTAAACACGTAATGTAAAACTCTTCACACTGTAACATATAGGCCGTTTTCAACTATTACATTTTCGCGAGCCGTGAACGTGGGACAGGTATTATTTACAACGTTATTATTGAATTAACCCTCCCACGTTTATTCAGTGTAAGGGATCCTGCTTTTTTGAATCGACTTTAAGAATACAGTTTGCCTCAAATCACTTACAAGGCGGTTAGTTAACTACAAAACTTAATATAACTTGAGTCAATATAATTATACGAACATTGGACGGCCTCGCTGGCATAATGATATGAATACTCGCTTCACTATCAGAGGTATTCATTCCTAAGATTCCCGGCAGCGCAAATTTACGAAAATTCTAATTTATTTTAGGCTGGAGATGCTGTATAGAAACCATAACAAGTATATTACCTCATACTAACACAATTCCATTTTAGACTGTATCATCACATATTCCCAGGTGAAAGTAAATTCCAACGCTAACCTGTCAGCAAAAAGTAAAGTATAAATGAGACATTAACACACAAAGACATACGAAACTCAAGTATTTCAGTAACCTACTTGATTTATAAGCAAAATGTTAGAACAGGTAAAAGTTAAGCTTGTTTTTTTAAAATTAAATGTGTTTATATGTTACAAATCAATATAAATAATTTCAGAAGTTAAGAGTAAGCAAAAAACGAATAAGTAGCACTTTGAAATTATGTACGATTATAAGTGTACTTCTTTCAGGATCCAATTCATAATTTTTAAACTACCTGTACTAATAGATCAAAAACGAAAGTTTACAAGCTAAGCATAGAAAAAAAGACAGATTACGTATCTGACCTCTTTATAAGTTACAATTCTAATATTAGTCAGATTATAGCTATTTTTTTTAGTCAGGAATGTATTGCACAGTAAATTTGTTTCTTGCCGGTATATTAAGTTTATTTTAAAGATAAAAACTTCATACTACAGATGGGACGGCGTATAGCATAACAGCCTTATTGCAAGCCTCCCAAACGGCACCTTTTAAAAATATGTGGCACGTGAGGAGGCACTTTAAAAAGTTTCGGTATGAAATTGAAAATTTTCTTGAGTTTGCTCTTAAGACACAATGCTTTATTAGACCTACCAGATGCATTTCTCGCTAAAATAACACTACTAACTTTGTACCCGGCAAAGTCCATCTAAGACCGTACGAGTTTAATTCAATTCTTACTACTAGGTCACACTTTCTCTACGTTATATATATATATACATATATATACACACACACATTATATTGTTAATAAAATACTTTTTATTCATTCATTAATTCAAGTTGAAATATATTTTTCGGAATATACGCATTTCGTAGATTTACACTTGATGTTAATACATTTTTCCAAATATTAATTCAATATTTGTTTAAAATTATAATCGTGTTAGCGCAAACGTACTTTATTTCTATTGAATGACGTAAAGAAGATTCTATTAGGTGGCCCTGGTAATTATTAAAAAAGTGTATGCGTACAAAGCACATGTCAGGAATGAAACTGCTTTGGCAAAGTAATTTTTAAATCTTGTTTATATTTATACAAATCTAAAACTTTACATTTACGAGACTTAGAGGGAGGGAAAAAGGAAGACATAAAAGGGAAGGAAAAAGGAATTAAATGAATTTAATTGTCAATAAAATATTAAGTTTCGAAAATTAATACAAAAATAATTTATTGAAATCTCATGTGACGAATTGTAAATAAAAATTCCAAATGCTTTTATCAATATTAGAAATTATTAATTGAATTTTGATTTTTATTTCAAATTTGGAATAGAGAATTTATGATTTTTTTTATTTTATGAAAAATAGTATATTACATTATTAAATGACGAGTGGTAAATTAAAATGCCACGTGTAATTAGTAAATATTAAAACTATCCAACCTTCAAACGAATCAGCATAAAATAATGCGCATGTATTTAATTGTACGCAACAACTACCTCGCAACTTATGTACACGTCTTCCATACTTGCAACTAAGATCTCTATCGATATTAATGCATTAAAACGCAAAGTCAAGGTGAAAAATGATTCAATAAAATTTTATTAGTGTTTCCGATAAACAACTTCATTATTTAACAAACATTTTTCGAGCCAATACATATATATAATAAATTTGTAAGTTGCTTACTTCATATTTGACAAAGTTCCAAAACATTTTACTCTACGTTTACGATTTTAAACACGAAATCCGCTTGTCATCGTTAGTAGTAAGTATTGATCAAAACAGGAACAAAAAGGGGCAGATCACAATTTTTATTAAATGCATTCGAGTAAGCTTATGACCATCCAGAGATGTGAATATACTAGATGTGGCAAAACTTTACTTTTAAAAATTTACCATGCAGAAAGTCAAAAGGTAAATTTAATAATATATTATATACAAAGCTATTCTCACACATAGACACAAACTAACGTACCGGAAACATGCACAATACTTTTGCGAGCACACAATACAAAGACGTATATCATTCATTTTCTATTGCTATTATAACAAAATCAGTATAATTAGGAATATTTTAATTACTCAAGCAGTGTTTATATTAGTTCTGTAGTCATCAGTTATGGCCGTTAAGAAATAAATAAATCCGATCTACTTCTGTTACACTTTCAATCAAAAATATTCTCTCGATTACATCAGGGCATAATTATTTTCTGTATTCTAAAACATATGCATTGATATACACTTGTATATATTTATCTCAACCAATTGTTGGCTGATAAAGAAATCTTAAACCCTAAGATTGCCAAGAAGAAATCGTTATGTAGCGATAAGGCTGCCGTTATAAACAATGTTTTTTTTATCTCTTTTGCCTTGTTACTGTTTTATGTTTCCTATGTGGTGTACAATAAAGTATTTTCTATCCATTTATCTAAAGAATAGCAGTACAATTATATCTAAACAATACCACATCTAGTAGGACTCATTCCGTTAACGTGGGCATCATTTGGCGAGAATCCAATTATTTCCCGGCGATGTGACTCATAAAAACGGAGTCGAACGTAAGGGACTACCCGCATCCAACTCTATTGGATTACCTTTCGAAAAAGTTTATACTTCTGTAAGATCTATATTAATACTGGCTTTTCTCGTTCACACAGGCGTAGTTCTTGGGGTCATGGTAATGTGGGGAAATTTGGATAGAATTTTCAATCCAATGGTTTAGCATTCCTGAATCCACTTGAACATATAACAAATCCTCATGATCTGTTGCACCTTTTAGGAACTCAAGCACATATACAAGTACAGAAGAATTATTTATACACCATGACTTCCATGTCAATTAACAAAAGTAATATTATTTGGATATTTGTTAATACAAAAAAAAATCGTTTTGATCGCGATTTTTTATTAGGCTAGGAGTATAAAAATGACAACACTACGACTTATTCTCATATAACGATGCTGGAAAGCAAATACGTTGGAACCCGCAAAATATCGTCTTAACAAGATAATAAGCCCCTATTTGGTTGGCAATAAAAAATAAATATATTGTGTAGAAATGATAAATCTAGGCGACAAACACGAAGTTAGTTTTTCTTAAAAGTTTTTCTGATTAACAACTTTGTATTTGCGTGTTCCTACATGTTTGCGTCCAAGCAATATTATTCACATATTTTATATACCATATCAGGCTATTTTAGTTGAAAACGATAATCTCATGAACTACTGGTTCGAGTTAACAAATTCTTTTAGTGTCGAATAACCAATTTGTCGAGCAATAACATTGAGTGAATCTATAAAAAATGTTACAAAAACGGGGAAAATGTTTTTTTTTCTAGCAAGAACTTTCGTTATGTATGCTATGAATACTGTTAAAGATTTCATTCAATAGAGCAAACATTTCAATAAAATGTGGAATAACGATGTTCTAAATTGAGAAAGTCGCTAACATACATTACATACACGAAATTGCACGGGTCAACTAGTACGGTAATAATTTTAAGGAATAAATAAACATATTCATAGTATTATGTAGTTAGTTATAGTGTAACTTGGAGAAAAGATTATATCGTGCTCATGCCAACCCCATAAATAATAAAATTAAAGACCATACAAGGACTAACACTGCACTTCCTGCGGACGAAAATCTTCAATTCATTGTGCCAAGTGTTTTTTTTACAAAATTCCTCTATTCGTAAATCATAGCGCTGTTTCAATAACCTTCAACATAGTTTTTAGAGTAAAGGACTAAATCGCAGTTTAAAAGTTGCAAGATTTATATGTTTAACTCATCCAACACAAAATATTTATAGTATATATTTCTTAAAAAATTATATTATAATATAATATAAACATTATATAATCGTATGTGTATATGGCGTAAGTAGGAATTGAACTTAGAAATTACTTTGTTAAATACCAAAAATTCTTTCTATAATACCGATAATAAACGATAAACAAATTATGAAATAAATGAGGGTGTACAATTATTAACGGAAAATAGCGAGATAACCCATATATTTCTTAAGGTGCCTTTTTTCTTGTACGGGCTCCTTTATAACTATTCCGGTCACGTACAAACCCTAAGCTAATATTGACAACGCTGACCTATAAATGTTATGTGTCAGTCACGTTTACACCCAGCAGCAAGGATAATTATTTCTCGATGTCGCGATATTCACTATCAGTTCTAATTTACTTCTACGTAATCTACTCATAGTTACTTTTCTTTCTTACACCATCTCCATTTCTAAACTAATATTATAAAGAGGAAACATTTGTGTTTTTGTACATACGTACGTTTGTTACATTTTGACACAAAAACTCCTGGACCGCTTTAAAAAAAAAGTCACCGTTAGAAAGCTGCATTTTCATTGATCGACATGGGCTATATTATTTTCTAATATTATAGTACGTATTAATATCTATATAAAAGTCCGTGATACCATATGTCCAACCACTGTAGTTATGTCACTATAACAAGTTTTTTTGCAATTTAAAAGTTAACAAAAGTGCTGACAATAATCTGACCATATTATTCACACCTCTGTATTAATACATACACACATACATAGCATTATGCCTTATTCCCTTAAGGGTAGGCAGAGACAACGTCCTTCCACTTGCCACGATCCTTGCATATCTCCTTCGCTTCTTTCATTCTCATTAAAACTTTCATACAAGTTCGTCAGTTAAGAGTACTCTCTTGACTTGGCCCTTATTTGAAATGTCCTGGATTTGATCTAGGAACGTTCGCCTTAGTCTTCCCCTTCCAACTTATCCTATTAAATGATATTTTATTAAAAACCATTTCAATACCTGTAAAATACTTTTTAAATTATAAAAATCAGATATTCCATTCAAAAGATATACGAATTTAAAAATGACAATCTATGAAAATTGTAGCGATCCTTATAACTGGGCATGCGACTGTTGAGTTAGCTCATATTGCAAGGATACCAATGATACCCACCGAAAACCTTTCGTTTGTATTTTTATCAAGCTAAAAATTCTACTCACATTACCTGCTTGATATCAAGAATTTTTCAATACCTGAGGAGTAATTTTAAATTTGCTAATATCGTTCATTCTACGTAAATGTTACGAATTGTCTGCTAAGAGATTGCTTATGCAATTGCATGTCGTTATATTCCTAGTTATTATAAAATAAATCATGTGTATCATGTACACAATAAAGTATTTTGTACAGACATGTATTCTGAAAGTTTTGAAATAGATTAACTGAATTTCAAATCAACTTTTAATTACTTGATTCAATCGTATAAACATACGGTAACAAATGACCGGCGTTATTGCGATTTAAATAGAGCAATATTAAAATTTTTAGACACACTACACTTCAAAGCTGTTCACTTTGTTATATGTAACAAAGTGATTAATTTCGATCATTTCTTTAAAGGTGAGACCTTTATGAAATCATTTTAAGTATGTACATGTTTTTCAAAGAGAAACAATAAAACATGGCTGGTACAGCAGTATTTTCAGCAGTCCAGAACTTAACAAATTAGAAAATACAACTTCCTAAATTGGCTTTGCCACAGATCAAACCCGGACCTCTGCTGGCAAAGTGAGCACTTATGCCAGTGACGCTGTGAAAATTGCATTCATATGTATCATTTATTTTGACAAAATAAATCGACGCTTTTAACTCAGTTATATCTATAAGTATATAGATTGACTGGACGACTATTTCAAACGTTATTGTAAGCTGTAAGGCTATTAAAATGTCCATGCCGAGGAAATCTTCAGCGCCGATGGCAATTTAAAAACGCTCAGCAATATTTCACATCGGAATTTAATATCAGCGCCATGTTTTCATGTTTACAGGCGCTTTTAAAAGCTTTACTTATCTTTTATTCTTGTATAATACACACGGGTTTTGACTTCACGCGGAAGGGGAAACTGTTTTTGTTTAAATATTATTTTAAAAAGAGTAAGCAATCTAAAACTGCCTGATTGCCATTTCATTTGACTGCATATGACTTTAGTCATTCAGCGTTTATTACGATTAATCAAACTCCATTCTGCATCAATTTGCATAAACCTACAAATACTTGATTTATTTCCCCCAATATTCTAGTCTAAATTTGCTTCAATATACATACAACAGCTAATACCAATCACATTTTGCGGTGGCTAAGTCTAATTACACTTAACAAGTCTGATTTGTTGTTCCGCGATCTTTTATAGAAATATTTTAGCAAAGTCCTATCAAAATCGTTACATATATTTTAACGCTTGGCGATTGCTAAAAATCTAATTCCGTGGTAATTTCGAGATGAAAGTAGCCTATTTCGTTTTATAATTGATAGATAATATAGTACAGACGGTTTACTTATGAATTAAAAAATAACAAAGCTACAACTTGTCTTTGAATATTAAGGAAAAATATAAAAATTACTTCCATTTTCATTTTGTATACAATTTTCATAAAATGCCTGTTATCTTCGCCAATTATAAGGCTATAAAGATTGTGATCCTTAATAGAATTGGATGAAACATATATGTGTCAAAGAGTACCTAAACCAAAGATCTATAAAAAGGTAAGAATAAAACATAATGGGTACATTTTATCACGTACCATTTAATATTGAAAATAATAGTGTTTTAAGCGTTACGAATGGAACGTACCACCCATACAAAGATTTAATAAATAAATAAAATTACCATCAATATACAAACGAATATAGCAAGGCTACTCTATTTTAGTTAAAGAGCTGATATTAATCAAATTGATTGAGATTTATTTGTTAAGATATGAGATTAAAAGCCATTCTATTTTTGCATGTTAAAACTAACCAATTCTTTTCAATTCATCATAAAAATTTGCAAAGTAACCTTTCATAAATGTTTTGCTTTTTACATAGTGTGTTTATATTATTCTACACCAGAATGGAATCGAACGAACCCATTAGTTAAAAATCGCTTATTATTTATAGCCTTCCTTTATACCACATTATCAGAACGGTTCGCGGAATTGGTTATAAATCCTAAATCTTTAAACGCGAATTTATCGTTAAGATCCAGTTTATTAAATACTAAGTGTTGGAAGCGTACGTTTACGACTCGTCCGATGTTTAACGGTGTGGGGTCGATTTATGTTTAGCACATATATTCATATATATGTCATCATAATAATGTCGAATCATAATATTAACTTAGCCCACGTATAATTAAATGTCATAGTTACATATCGTAACAGTTGTAATTGAATGAATGAATGATTTTATTTATTTTTTCCACATTACAATAGTAACAATATAAATTGTGTGCAGTTTATAATGTGGGGACTGGTGCCTGAACTAGATTAAATCTGTGCTTCGGGTCACCAGGCCCTTTCCCGGTATGTAATATTTGGTATCATTGTTGTAGTTATACATCTTAAATAGAGGAGAGACAATAATTGAAATTTCAGTATCATGCATAATTAGCTACGTATTTATGTTGTTTTTATTGAAAAAAACTACAGATTTTCAATTATTTTTTTTACATTTTGGTATACATTGTCACTTGTTACTTTTGTAGATACTGTGTGTGTGTATGTTCGTAATGTTATGTGTATATTTTAGGATTTTCTTATAGGTTTTGTATCATATTATTGAAATATTCTTAAAAGGTGTTCTGTTTGTAATCCATGGTTTTAATCCAATTTCTTAAGTTATTTTTTAAATTGTATGAATTTAAAATTTTATTTGTATTATTATAGAGTTAATGCCCCAGAAAACATGGAAATTCGTTTGTGAATGTTTGATTAAATTTGTGAATATCAAAAACTCTGTACGTCCGCCATTTACCACTAGTACTTGTTACATTACCACATTGTGCGTGATATCTTATTATTATTTTATATATAAATAATTGCCTAACAGTTAGAACCTCGCAGTCAATTGTAATTAGACCAATTGAAGTCTTTGATATATCTCTTGTCCATTCTTAGGAAATTTCTGTTAAATTTGCGGTTAACGCCTTAAACATACAATACATTAATTCGTAATATTTGAGGTGTCATATATATTGGAGAACTTAATGTAAGAATAAAATTGTTATAAATTCCAGTAGGTAGTCATAAACTCTCAGAAGATATTATAGATATATCAATGAATAAATTTAAAACTTTTATTCAAACAAAGCTAATTGAACAATTATACTATATTGAAGGATTACTTAGGCGATAAAAAGCGTGATTGTAAATAAAATGCCTTTACCTATCTAAAATAAATTAAACTTATATTGTAATGATGATGTTAATCTAAAAAGCTATCCGAGTGAGTTTATTATATTTTCTTCTTAGGACCCTTCTTAGAAACCTGGTTACGTCGTTCTTTAATATAATCATCAGTCGTACGTTCTAAATTATATGCGGAAAAATAAGACCTATAACATTTAACCTTTATAAGAGATTTCTTCAATCACATAAAGTAAAGCTAGTAATAAGTAAGGAAAAGAAAAGGCAAGTTTTTCACGAAGTCCTGAAAGTATGTGTAAGCGGTCACATAACTTCGCCACCGAGTTGCGTGCGGAAACACCCATGGGGATTTAATCGAAGAGTCCAGTACAACCCCGGCATTCTTTTGAACAAGGGACCTGAATACTATATTCAAGGGTTTAAAAATTATTTCGACATTCTTCAAAACGATATCAATAATTACTATTTTTAATAAAGAAATAATAGTTTCACAAAACAATAATAGAATTATCATATTATTTACGCACCAAAAAGAACAATTATATGTTATTTATTTATCAAGATTTGTGTTTCAATTGAGTTTATCCATCACAAGATAAATTTGATTCCAACTCTTTAAAGTAATATAGCCAGTAGTTCATCAATCTTATTTATTTCATGATATTCTTACCCACAACAGCAGAGGCGATATAGAAAACAATAATTAGCCAGCAGGTGACTTACCTGGAAAATAAAAGGATCAATATTAGCCCATTATAAAAGTCCTAGATATTGTCATAAATAATAAAATTTTAATAATAAATGCATTCTATTGAAGTCAAATTGTATATATTAATAAATACGTTTTGTTTGTTATGTAACAAATATTGGTTTATTATAAAATTACGGTTTGATTACATTGAAAAATAGTTTAGAAACATTTCTCATACCAACTAAATACATAAAAATTCATTTAAATCGGTCGAGCTGTTTCGAAGCAGTGCGACCACTAACACCGAGACATGAGATATTTATGTATTAGATAAATTCGCAATAAAAAGCCGTCACACCAACATTATTGTATATCAGCTGAACGCTGGCCATACTGTTTATTATAAGGGGCATAACACAACTCTTCTAAAGCAATTACATTGTATTCCACATTTCCCGGACAAGGCCCCAAGCCAATAAATAAGCATATACAGTACACTAGAGGGCGCTAACTGTCTGCAGTGCACTGGCGAACTGTGATTTACACTTATTGAATTGTTGCGATCATTTATAACATAATATAATTGACGAATAAGGAAAGCACACGCTCATTATTATTTTTATTGTATACGGGAAAACAGTAGACCGTTATTTTGTTATGCCAAAGGAAGAATAAATCGGATCTTGTAGTAGCTATAATATTAAAATTGCGTGCGTACCAAGTACAGATGTCAGAAGTGAAACTTCTATGACAAACTTTTAAGTTTTGTTTATATTTATGAAAATCTAAAACTTTAGATTTCTGTGACTTAGAGGAAGCGAAAAAGGAAGATAGGTTAGGAATTTAATTGTCATTGAAATATTAAAAATGTCGAACTACAAGTACAACTAATTTCTTGAAATCTCAAATGATGAATGGTCAATAAAAATGCCGTGTTTTTTTTTCAACATTTAAGAATATCTATTTAATTTAACTTTGTTTTTGAATTTAAAATTTAGAAAACAGAATTTATTACATATTTTTATTTTATATACACACCGGCATATTTAGCGGCATATAAAAAAATATTTGATATTAGTATCATATAAGGTGATCATATGATACCTACTGATAACACACCTTTATTTTTTTTTTATTTCCGCTAAATATGCCAGTGTGTATATTTAATAAAAAATAGTATGCTAAATTATTAAATGACGAGTGGCAAATTAAAATACCACATGTTATTTGTAAATATTATAACTACCTAACCTTCAACGAATTAGCATAAAAAACGCTGCACTTCTTCGTGACGCAAATCACGCGTTGCATCAGTAAAAAAGTTTGATATAATAAGTAGGTACCATCGAAGTCTAAGAAAGAAATTTAATTCATGTGGTATTACAGATCTCCAAGTTTTTATGGAAAACCCCAGGGAAAAACCTTTCGGCTTACCATTATAAAAAAAATGTACAATATCAGGATGTAATAACACTGTCTACATATAGTACAGAAATCTAACTCACATTTTTAGCTTAAAAGTAATTTATACAGATACCTAAAATAAATTAGTGTACACCATTTTTTTACGTCCGCGATACCTAAGCAAACTACGATTTATACCTGTGATATATATCGTGATTAAGAAAAACTGTTTAGAATTAACGCAACAACGCAATTAAGAAACGTAGACTTAGCTATAAATTTAGTGGAATGAAACCAACTAACCCACATTTACATAGCATGCTATTTTAAATAAATAAACATACTTCATACACTAAAACTCCGACCCTATAAACATTGGAAATTTGTACGGAAGCTGAAATTAAATACAATATGTTTAAAAATAATAACAAAATATAAGTCATTTATCCAACTAATGTTATAAAAAGGAATCATTTACGTTTTTGCATGTATGTTTGTAATGTTTTCACACAAAAATTACTGGATCGATTTCAAACTGCATTTCACGTGTGTGACATAGGCTATATAACATTCACCAAAAAATAGGGATTCCTAACAAAAATTCATGAATGTAACCAAAAGTGTAACCAAAAACGAAAAATGTTCTACAATATTATAAAACGTATTAATATCTATAAAAAAGTCCAAAATACCATATATCCAACTAGTGTAGTTATTTTTTTTCATTTTTTTTTGGCTCACCAACGGCTTTTACATTAAATAGGTTTTTATAAAGAGAATATAAGAAGTACTTACTCTAAATGAAAAGCTACTTAAACCTAAGCACCACATGCAAGCTTATTTAACAATTAATAAATTTATGGCTAAAACTTGTACGTAAATCTTAAGAATTTAAATGTATTAAATCTAGTTATGCCACTATAACTACTTTTTGTACATTTTAAAAGTTAATAAAAGTACCGAGAATAATTAAGCCGTATTATTCATACCTCTGTATTAATCCTTATCCTATTAAATATTTTATTAAAGACCGTATTAATACCTGTAAAATACTTAAATTATTCCATTCAAAACATGTAACGGATTTAAAAATGTTAATCTAAAGAAAATAATGTACTAAATATAATGTAGTAGTATAGCAATGACCATATTAATTTTGTTCGCAGTGTACCATTTTATAATATTATTACTTTATATATGGGTTCGAGTCCTGGGTCGGGACAATTCGAAATCGATATTGAGTTTTCTATTAAGATTTTCGCAATATTTTCCCGAAGTTGGGAAAAATTTGGCGGTGTGATCCACCCCCGTGCCTCGGAGAGCACGTTAACTCGTCGATCCTGCTCCTGATCTCTTTCAGCTCGTGTCGGATTGCCGTCTCGTCGGACTTTAAGAGTGAAGGAAAAGAGAGTGCACTTATGTAATATGCCTGTCAATCCGCAGTGGAGCAGCGTGGTCTATGCTGTAAAAACCCTCTCTCATATGAGTGAGGAGGCCTGTGCCCAGCAGTGGGACGTATATAGGCTGCTACTTACCTTACCTTACTTCATATATTACTCCAGTAATAGTAATATTTCTAATGAAGTTAGTACGTTTTAGTTTACTGAATTTTGAAAGATACAAATGTTGATTTTTAACTTATACATTACTTTCTCAATAATAGGTGGGAATATTTGCACCGGGACTTGTACGGGCAAATTTAAAAAACTTTAACCACTTTTTCCACTCATACTTCTTGATTAGTAATTACATATTACTAATGAAGAAACTAAGTATATTACTTTAATAATAAATAAATCATAGTATTAGAGAGCTTGCAATTCGTTGTATAAAATAATTGCTCATAAATAAGTCTATGTATCGGTACATTCTATGTCCATAACCCAGGGGAACAATTGTTTTCTTTTCGGTTAACGAATTCTTTTACGATATATAGTAGACTGAAGGATACGTATAAATAATTTGAATACATGAGTTTCCACAATCCCGTAAAAACTAATGAACTGATTTGGCTAAAATATTACCTGGATCGACCATTTTATCCCGGTAAGAAACCTGGCTTAAAAACGTTGTTTTAGGATTTATAAGTGGCACTGCAGCAGCAGTTTTTGTTTGTTTAAAATATATAACAATAATAGTTAATTTTACCGTCAATTCAGATGACGTCGCGGGCAGAAGCTAGTTAGAAAAAAATAAACACGAATTTTAATGTCAACCTTCATGACCATTTTCGGAAATAGAGTTGTCTTTGTTTTTTCCTAAGAACTGAAATGACAAAATCAGTGATACCATCACGAGTTGGGAAGGTGTTAGAAACCCCATGTTTGTTACTACGCCTAATATTACTTCAACCGTGTCGTTTCATGTAGAGGTCTCCATGAAACAAATTTATGTCACGTATATATAAAATTAGGTCAGGAAGACATTGTTGCCTCTATATAATTTGAAAACGTCAACAAGACCATAATTACCTTTAGTACGAGTAATGATAGTGAAAAATGGATAGGGATATTTTATATTTGATAACATTATTACAACCACAACATATAAACACATTTTCACATTTCAAAATATCGAAACTATCAATATTACTGAACACTAAATCGAAGCTGATTGAATTTAATGAAAGATTGAATGAAATTAATCTACTGCCTCTATTAATAATCCTATTTCCATTTAAAAAATTAAGTGAAATAAAAACTTAATCTCGAACTACCTTTAAGAGGAAAACTCGCGATTAAAAATGCATAACTAATTGCAATCAATACAGAGTGCAGCAAGAATCGAAATCTTATTAGTGCTCCACGGAATTAATTAAGGCTACCTAGCGAAGTAAGCATCCAGTTTTGTTTCGCGAAAACTTACTCGACAACTACTTTCTTCGTGGGTCGCAGTTTAAAAGATAAGAGGAAGCGTTTCTCGCATTGATTTAAATATAATGAACTAATAAGGACAAAAAATTATTAAAACGGGTCATAAGGTGTACATTTTCATAAAAATAGAACCCAGGTTAGTAGCATGAAATAAATACAGCTTGTGATTGATATCAGCAAGAACCCTATCTTCACAGAATCTAAAAGTTTATAGGAAATCCGTAGCAATATTTTTTGGCAGCGAATTATAAAGTCAATCAGGCATATACGAGTATAAGTGAAGAGGGATTAGAGTAAGAAAAGGCTTTTAAACGTTTTAGCCGGCACCCATGACTGATCCGCTTGTCATAAATTGTTTATGTGCAAACCTAGTAATGCTTTATCATCATCATATCAAGTTTGACATATTTCAGTTTTCTAAATTTTTAAACTTCTATTATGAAAACAAAACCATGCTTGCCATAAATTAGTTTTAAATATTTAAAAAATTAAGATTCATTTTGGCGATGAAGTCAATCGATACAAATGGAAAACTCAGAATTAATCTACAATTTTTATTTAAAAATATTTGAAATTATTAAACGGAGACCGCTTACAGATTGGGACTACTTTACAGCAATCGGAAAAGTTTTCAATCTCATTGTTTCTAGGAGTTTTGTCGGCTTATTGATATTCCTGACTATACCGAATATGAATATACATTGAAAACTTAATACCACCGCCGCAAACTCTGCGCAAGTTTAATATTTTTTGTTTCCTTCATTAGCGCGATTTTAAATTGTTTTAAATTTACAGGAAACTTAGGGCTGAAAAAAGTTGTTTATTGCCGTTGCAATGGCATTGTAATGGTTTGATGGTTTTGAAGGCGTAATGCTTTGCTAGCTGTTTCTTGTTTAGAATATAAACGAGGAAAATTAAAGAAAATCCATTTCGGCTTTGTCTGACGCTGGATTAGTGGGAGCCCCGGTAGACATGTCGCCAATCTAAAAAAAAAATGCATACCGATACTCTGTAGAAACCGAAAGAGTAAAATTACTTATTACCGGGTGAGTTCGTTTCCATCTTAGACGGTGTCATCATTACCATCAATCAAGTGAGATCACAGTCGAGAACTAAGTACAAAATATAGCATCGTAACTTGTGATCGAAAAGACTGCAAGGTTTGCAAATTAAAATAATAAGACTGTAAAGTTTTGGATTAGGTTATTATAGCTTCGTGTAAACATCTCAAAAAGATTCAGTGTGTGTTAATAACAAAATAATCAAGCCATGTTCTGACACACAAACCTTATTCAAAAGCTAGTTTGTTATAGAAATTTCCAACATTTAAAACCTTCTATATTTTACGTGTTTAAAGACATGGAAGGAATTATAAGACTGTCGTGGAATACACATTTATACAATGTAACACGAAATGAAATTACGCGTACCTACAGTTTCGCTGACAATGAAGCCCAAATGAATCCATTACACCCCTTACATCCGGCTGCCGTCAGTTAATTAAATTTAAAAATCCCTTTTAGTTTATTTTGTCACAAAAAACATTGAATACTAAGTTACTGTGTAAAATTGAAATGTAATAAAATTTGTTTGTTTTTTAAAATTTAATTATATCATTCTATTTATCAAATTTGCTTTGCTCTTATAGGCTCTGATCTCATGTCCTGACTAGCGCCTACTTTAGGAAAAGGGAGGCTGAGGTGCGGGAAGAAGAACTTCTACCGGCGACTAAGAGAAGGTTAGTATCAATGGCACGAACTTCTCTTATCGTCAGATAGAAGAATACTTTGAGGGAGCCCGTCGCCGGACACCATACAATTGAGGCGGTTCGCCCTGTCCTTGAACTATGGGTGAAAAGATCCCATTGGGTTGACCAACGAGCAGCACTCGTGGCAGTAGTCGGAAACGATCTTTTTCTACCCGCTGTGGTTAACGCCATGGTAGGTAGGGAAGTCTGTTGGGAGGCGATGGTCTCCTTCTGTGAAAACGTGATGTCGCAGAAGGAGGCGGCGGAACGTCTCAGAGAGGTGGATGGACACGCTTCCGCCATGCGTAGGAGGAGGCCGGGGCTAAGACGGGCGGCCCATGATCGACGTCTACCCTCTTAGGGTTAGCTTGGCAACAGGTACGAAGCCTGTTGCCCGAAAGCGAGGTCCATGTAACCAAATCTATATATTTTATTTATTTATGCACCAATTAATTTCTAAATTAAAAAAGATGTATAAAAATTAGTATACAAAAACCTTATGAGACATCTTGTCCAGGAACCCTAAAAGTGGGCGATAAAAGTGGGCGATTAATCTAAGTAGTTTCAATCGACAGGTGGTGTAGGTGCTAATCTACAAGTGATATTTTAAATATACTTAAACATTAATTTACATACAAGAAAAAGACATACATAGATATACATTGTCTCCATCCGTAAATACTAAAGAAATATTAATAACATGCTATGTTAAAGAGACAAAATACACAATAAAACTTATTTGGCGTTAGATATTTAATATTTTTTTAGTCTGCTTTTGAATAGGAATAGTCCACGGTCATCCTTGAATACATATATTCACGGACTCACTGGCGCTATGTTGTGTATATTTGTTTTACTAGCATAGGTTCTGGGTTCTGCTTGGGGACCTCAGCGTCATCTTCTGACGTCGCAGATCGGTGCGGACTTCTCGCTGGCAAGTATTATGGTTACAATGCTTGTCAACGAGCGGGCCTGGAATGCTGTTGCCACCTTTTGCGAAACTATCATTTAGTGAAAGGAGGCACGGCAAAGAGAGAAGGCAAATGCAGCTGAAACACAGTACCCCCAACCGAGGGGAATAGGAAACAGAAGATGGAGGTTTATTCAACTGCTTCCCCTGTAGTGCACTTTTGAGCTGACTTCATTCGAAGGGGCCAGAATGGAATGCCACAACCAATCTCTAGTCCTTCCATTCCCAAATGACGAGGGCTCCGCTAGGTTTTAGTGGGTATTCGGGTACTACCGGCGAGTCCCACACTCCCGTCTGTCTCCCAGGCGGGGTGCGTAAAGGCATTTCCCAGCGACAAAAAAAAATTAGGTTCTGGGTTCAATTCCCGGGATAGAAGAATTTTGGAAATTGCATATTGTAATTTGTCTGAGTCTCGACTAGTGGGAGGCAGCGGTCGTGGCTAGTTCCCATCTAACCAGGAAAGACGTGCCGCCAAAATAAATTACGTTTCGGTACGATGCCCTATAGCAACCATGAAGGGTAAATTACCTCTTATCAGTTGAGCGCGCTTCTATCTTAGACTGTTTCATCATTTACGATTAGGTGAGATTACGGTCAAGCCCTATATGGTCAGGGATAAAAAAATAGATAGATACAGGAAAACTTAAATAAAAGTTTAGGAACCACAGCATGCAAAGGCGGTCTTATTGCATAAGCAATCTCTTAACTGACAATCTTTGGGTAAAGGAAACTGTGAGTGAAAGAAAACAGGTGGCGCAACGAAAAAAGGCAAGGAAACCAATTAGACAGTACTTAATATGACTTTATAAAATATATAAATAAAATGAAGTATATAAAATAATATATATACACAAACATACATTGCAAACAATAATAAAAAATATATATGACGTGCAATAAAATAAAAATCTATCACAGTAATATAATCATATGAAAATAATCCTAATAAGAAATGAATCCTTTAAGGTTAAATTTTAATATTTAAGTGGTATATAGAACGACGATTTTATTAGTTTAAATAGAATAGGTTTAGTATATCAAACTAGATAAACATAACTACAATGTCACCTCTATTTAAACTGCTTAGGATATTGATTCAAGTGCGAAAACTCAAACATTGATTAAGAATGTAATATTTTATATCTGTCAACTTGTATTGACAAATATTGTATTTATATGGAACCTTTGTCTTCACACGTACAAGTGTAATTGTTATTTATTGTACTAATGGTAATAGTAACTTATTGCATGCAAATATAGAAACAGAGAAATGCGCAACCACCTGTCACCCATTAATTACTGTATGGAAAACAATTTTAACCTTAGCATTTCTTTTTACGACACTGTTAGTGCAGTGGCCCTTATAATTATGACTAAAGAAATAAAATAAGCATAATAACAACTACATTGTAAATGAAATCAAACTTAATTAAATGTTACAAAAGTCATAAACCAATTTATTTGGCACGCGATCCGTACTGAGAAAGTGTATGTAAATATTTTGCCTCTGTTTATTTGTTTGTAATAAGACAGCGTAGATTTATTTGCAGGATCGTTAAAATTGGCGGATATGTTATAGTAACGACCTTAATGTCAACGAGATGGGACAGGAACTGCTTGTTACCAGCTTACATATTTTCAAATAAATGGTAAATTCATTACTAAAAAAAAAAGTCTTCAAATTTACAAGTAATATAAATATAAAATTAAGGCACTTATTGCGCCATCTAGTGCGAACTTCTTAAAGAGAAATAACCCTTTAAGACTTTTACATAAGCCTTCTATAGATGGCGTTGTACATTTTCTGGTTTACCATTATTTATAACTAAATTCAAATAATCAATTTATAAAGCACCCTATAAACATCCCACTGTAGTCCTCCACACTCGTAGGAGAGAGTTTTAGAGCATAGCTGCTCCTATGCGAGATGGCATGCCACATATATTTGAGCGGAAGTGGCCTTCTTCTGCAAGACTGTGATCTCGCTAAAAGAGGCCCACGAGCAAGATAGGGAGAATGCAGTAGATACTCCCTCTCACCGCTGAAGGAGGCGGGATACCAGCGGCGCTTGTTTACGCACCTGCTCTCGCCTCCATGATTTCCTCTGTGGGACACATCTGGGGCACCAGGGAAGAATGCGCAAGCTAAACCTCTGATGTCTCACTTACGGATGAAGAGCGTTCCGCTGGGTTTTAGTAGGTATTGCGAGGTCTCCTCCCTCGCAGAATCCCACAGTTCTGACCCTTTTCAGGTCGGGGTAAGTGGATTTTCCAGAGCAAAAAAGGCCGCATATATTTAAAATCAGTATATGTTTAAATAAATTGTATAAATTTTAATTGTTACCTACATCAACTTACAAAAAAATATTACGATTTGACTGGAAGAATAGTGGATAGTTACGATTAGTAGCAGGAATTAAAAAACGTTGTTACCTATTTTAGAACAATCTATTATTTCGATTTAATAGTATTTAAGTGTAACTATTCTATTCTGGGTCTATAAATTTAATATGCAAAACGTAAAATAATAATAGACTAAATCTATTCTGAACTGAACATTAAAAAACAAAATATGGAAACGATAAAATATAAAAGATAGTACAATATATATTCTATTAGTTAAATATAAAGCTGAAAGAAATGTTGTTTTGTTTAATGCTGCGGGAAAATAGAAATTTAAACTAAACAAAGTTGTGTTCTCGACCTTATGTTAAGAAATTAAGTTAATAAGACATACCTGCACTAGTACGTAATCGTCAAAATCGGTTCAGTGGTTTACAAGCATAAAGACAAAACATTAACTGTTAATATAACGTAACTATTTCAATACAATACATTAAGAAAAAATATTCTTAACCGTATAAACACATTCATAAGATGTGGCTACTAATCACTTACTAAATCGTTGACTAAAAAAAAATCGTACCAATTTTTCAACACGTCCACTGAGTTATTTTGACAGCGTGCGGCGGACATTCCCCATGATAATTAATGCTGTCGAAAGCGAGAAAAATAGAAAACACATTTTCGGTGAAATGATCATCGAGGTGGGTATAGTTTATTGTGTGAACGAGTCAATTTGTGGGCGTCTCCATTGACATTTTGTACCTTTTAAACCAGGATCATTACCTATTATGCAGCGCAGATGATTCGAAGCCTAAGATATTGACAAGATAATAGCTGATTTCCATTTGTGTAAATACTTAGCTGTCTCTCGCGGTGTCACTGACGTAACTGCCGATTGCGTTGGTGTATGGGCAAATCGATTACTTATTTGTTCGAGTCCTCACGATGCAAGAGTCTTTTACTTATGTCAATAAACTAAATGATCTTCGCATTGTTGTTTTTTCAATATACCCCGTTTGAGGAATATAACAGACATAGGTACAAACAATTCACTACTCTAATAACACTAAATATCTGGGCATGCTCTTAGTATTCGCCCATTCCTGCATTAAAATGTACCCAAATCTTGTTTAAAGTAAAATTAATTATCATGCATTTTTATTATGGAAGTTATATCGTGAGGAAATCTCCGTATTCCTGAAACAATTTTGTGAAAAGTATAGCCTACGGTATTAGAAAATATGGTGGGGATAAGCTCTGAGCTTCCTCTGTTACATGAGTTAGTAAGGAAGGTTTAGCTGTGGCTGTAGAAGTTGTAAAAGGTGCTAATTACTTTTCCTACCGTGTTTTTATTGTTGACAGTTTAGCGCTTGACTATGATTTCATCTGATGGTAAGTGATGATAAAGTCTAAGACGGCAGCGCGCTAATCTGGTAAGAGGTGATATACGCTTTATGATTTCTACACAGCATCGTACCGGAGCTCAAATCTCTGTTTGGCGGTACGTCTTTGATGGTAACTAGCCACGGCCGAAGCCTCCCATCAGTCCAAACTCGGACAAATTAGAAAATACAATTTCCTAAATTCGCCCTACCGAGGATCAAACCCGGGACCTCAGATAACAAAGCTAGTACTGGCACCCCTGTACCAGCGACGCCGTCATTGTAATTTACAGCCTTAATTATTATAGATTTAATAAGTTACATACATTTTACGAGACAAATTATATTACTTATATTAACAATGCTCATATAGATTATATAAATACACTTTGAATCCAATTCCGAGAGGTATTGATTATGCAATTGCATTTAAATGTATAGAAAAGTGTAAGATTCATTCAAATTCATGATCTCGTTAATCAATTTTCATACATTTTGAAAGAATACAATAAATTTTATATATAAAATACAAAATAACAGAGAAACAATTTGCATAGGTGTTTAAGATTCTTTTTATTTCAGTTTTTACTCTGTTTTAATTTTGTACAGATTCTTTAAGCTCATTTACTTTTGACGGTGCTTTATACAAATTCCAAGTAGTTATGGCCTATAAATGAAATAACATTGTCTACTATATTTAAATAGTTTTAATTATATCCATCAATATATATTTTGCTGGCGATTTAAAAAATGTGTTTGAGTACAGTGTAGTGATTTGTGCATTATAATATCACGACAAAATATAGCGGATCCTTATGAATTGACCAAAGTTCAATTTGGACCTCATTCTACTCCTATTCATAAGGCTTGCCTTAGGGAATATTGTCTATAAACAACCCGCTTATCATTTAGGTAGGTCAGTTAGCAGGCCTTTTTAAGGTGAAAGGACATTAGGGTATGTATGTGAATAAACTCGAATAGATTGCCAAGAATTCCTTCTTGAGTCACTATTGTGAAATTACGGACTACAGAACTGAAAGAGCCGATGTAACAAATCACAGTATGACACATGTAACCCGGGAGAATCATCAAAAAAAGACAGTCGACAGTATACAGCCCTCCTAAATAGTTGGCTTTGTGCCAGGCTTACGTTGATTCACGCGTAGCAGATTATACAGACTTCACAGCAATGTCGAGTAGACCACGTGAGATTATCATGCGCTCCTCAATTGGATACCGATGGTTTACCAATTTCCTAATACACCAGCTCATATTCACTTGTGTTACGTCATGGGTGTATATTGTTGGAATGCGAACAACTCAACGTGATAGACTCCAGATATTATCACGAGTGCATGATGGAGTAGTTTACTCTTTTATACACGTATAAATGTACACAAAATTGCCTGTTTATAATTTAGTAAGAAAATATCTACGAAATATTGTAAAATATATAAAAATCTATTTTTTACTACTTCCTCTCTCATTATAGGTTGTCTGCGAGACGTCGGTGCAGCGATAAGAATGCATTTATACATTTCGCTATTCTATTCAATGTTCGTTAGGTCACAGTTGTAATATTATGTAAGTTGGAGTCAAAGTTTCCGGAACGCCAGCGAAATACAGTCAATGAGTCACAATGAGGCCGGCGGCGTGCTCGACAGTTCTCGAATAACGGTCCGCCAGAGCGGTCGACTATAGAGACTGTCGCACGTTCCTAACTATTGTTAATATGTTTGTGTAATTTGATATCGGGAGCATTAAGTGCTTGGGCATTATAATCAGAGTTAATTTATAAAGTGTTTGATTGCATCAACATTACCCACCGACGCTCACGGTTTGGAGGTTGAACTATGGACCCTGCTAATAAAGATGTCGGCAGGAACCTTTGTTCGCTTTCTCCGACATATATATATCGTGTGCAATACAATCTAAATAAAGAAAATTTAAAAATCAACAAACAATATTAGAATATTTTAAAAATTAACATTTTTTACAAAATCTACATATAATAAAAAAAAATTACCTAAGTACGAATTCTCGCATAATCCCGCTAAAAAGCTGGTAAACCGCGGAGAAGAGGTATTAAAAAGTTGTAATAATTATCATTTGATTTTAACAAGTTCAAAATCAAGTTAAACATTGAATAAAAATAGAGTTTCCAATCGTAACAGAAAAGCACCACATCTATCATTTTCATGGAGTAAAAGTGTTGAAACCGTATAGACAAACAGATTCACGTCATAAAGGCGCCTGTTTGCGGTCGATCCACGCGTAACAAGTATAAACGATTACATTACGGTTTGCATCAAATCTGTTATTGTTTATACGAGTTTCATTCATGGCCGCCATTGTTGTGCGCCGGCCGGGCTTTTGATTCGACTTAAATTAACGAAAATAATTGGTCTGCTTCCTTTGATGTTTGAATCATTGATTTGCTTCAGTGTATTTATAAGAAATCTCAAGTGTAATCGAATATATTATGAGTGCTAAAGTGCACTCATAATATATTCGATTTGGATCATTTAAAACAAATATTGTGAAATGTTAACACAAATTTACGACATACCTTGTATTCGATCATGATTAAATTGAAAAACTGTGTCAAAGGTGAACTGGATCATTTCTATATGACGCCCCTTTTCCCCGGGTGTATTATGTCGCACCACTTCGTCTATATCAATAACGAACTTGAATAACGCCGGTATTACGCACAAGACGATTTTGCATTTTAGTTAAATTTATACTTTCAAAGAATGTTTTCCATCATATTGCTAAAAATAATGTATTAGTAAAAATATAAGAAAGGAATGAGTAATCTGTAAAAACATAAGTGATAGACTATAAATAATTAGGTGGCAACACTGATACCTCTAAAATGTTGTGCAATACGAGGTAACTTTAACGAGCAGAATAATTTTGTGAACGCAGTCTCTCGTGCTGCCTTATGGTTCTCTTGTTTAAAGAGAAATAGTGCAGAATTGTACAATTTCAAACAGTGAGGTAATTATTAATACAGTGCTAGTTGTGTATATTTAAATAGTGGAAAGCATAAAAGTTGTTAGTAAATATCAGTTGGTGTTTAAATAATATAAGATAGAGAAATCTTTAAAATTCACCAAAAAGAAAGAGATAAAAGTGTTCAACTACTTTTAGTAAAGAAAACAAAAAGTTAAAAGTAATGAATAAATATGTTTAACACTTTCGAGACTCCTAGTATATAAGTAAAAAGTAAGTAAGTAGCAGCCCATTAACGTCCCACTGCTGGGCACAAGCCTCCTCACTCCGAGGAGCGACATCGTACATTTAGTCTTACCTAGTAATTTAAGTGTTCGCAGACAGTTGCGCGGATAAATTACTTTATATATAAATACGTGTATAATGGCGCTCGATATATAAAAGAAAAAGAAAAATGTAAATGTGTGTAAGTAGCAGCCAATTGACGTCGCACTGATGGGCACAGGCCTCCTCACTCATATAAGAAAGGGATTTTAGAGCATAGCCCACCACGCTGCTCCACTGCGGATTGGCAGGCATGGAACACAAGTGCACTCTCTATTCCTTCACTCTCATAGTCCGATGTGACGGTATACTCGTATAACGTGCTTAACGTGCTCTCCGAGGCACGGGGCTGGAGAACACCGCCAACTTCCCAACTTCGGGCAAATATTGAGAAAATCTTAATAGAAAACTCAACATCGATTTTGAATTGGTCTCATGTCAGTAGTCGATCATGCTATCCACTAAACCAATGAGGCAGTTCCTAGTATAATAAATTATTAGTTAAATAAATTATTCACAGTCCACAACGATACCACATAGTAGGATGTAGTTTATTGCATATATTGATATACAATATACACATACATACTTTGATATCATAGTTGGTTAAATTATTTCCTATTAAGAATTTTGTTTGCTTTTCACGAACTAAAAACTACTACCATAAATCGGATTTTTTCTTATAGAAAAATTTATTGACCACTTACTTACATAGAGATAAAACGATAAAACATAATATATTAAAAACTACAGTTGGATTTTAAATCTGGATCTGTTTACAAAACCAGCACATCGCACTTTTACGCCAAAATGTTTGTCTACGTAGTTTACTACAACACATAATTAAATATTTATTATTCGTATATATATATTTGTATATCTGCGAAAGCAGTAATTTCTCGTTACGTTGTAGTCACGCCATTCGTTAAGCCGACGTCCTTAATCTGTCCGTATATCGTGCAATATCATAAAATATGAAACAAGTGTTAGTTACATAAATTTGGACGGATTCAGTCGTATTTGAGCCCTGTGTTTGGTTTCAAGGACATCTCACATTGATATGAATGTCACAAAGCTAATTATGTCCAGAAACGTAACGTTAAACTACTCCCAGAACCAACTGTAGCAAAGTAAAAGAAATGAAATTTTGCCTTTGGAAAATAAACTATAAATCCTTCGATTTTAACGTTTGACGTCGATAATAATATTAAATGCCTACATATAAAAACAAACATCGTCGTCGTCGTCGCTTCAACCGATGGACGTCCACTGCTGGGCATAGGTCTCACATAATGATGTCCACAAGGCCCGATCTTGCGCCGCCTGGCTCCAGCGGCTACCGTCGACCCTCTTTATGTCGTCGGTCCACCTTGTGGGGGGTCTCCCTACACTGCGCCGCCCGGTGCGGGGTCGCCACTCCAGCACCTTCGGGCCCCAACGTCCATCGGTCCGTCGGACTATGTGCCCCGCCCATTGCCACTTCAGGTTCGCGATTCGTAGGGCTATGTCGGTGACTTTGGTTCTGCTACGGATCTCCTCATTTCTGATTTGATCACGTAGAGAAATTCCGAGCATAGCCCTCTCCATCGCACGCTGAGCGACTCTGAGCTTTCGTATGAGGCCCATAGTCAGCGACCACGTTTCGGAGCCGTAGGTCATCACTGGCAACACGCACTGTTCGAAGAGCTTTGTCTTCAAGCACTGAGGAGTATCGGACGAAAATATCTGGCGTAGTTTCCCGAACGCTGCCCAACCGAGTTGGATTCGGCGGTTGACCTCTTTCTCGAAATTGGACCTACCTAGCTGGACAATGTGTCCCAGGTATGTATATTCGTCTACAATTTCGAGTGCTGAGTTCTCAACGATGACTGGGTGGAGCGGAACATGGATATTGGACATAACTTTCGTCTTATCCATGTTCATTTTTAGGCCCACCTGTCGAGAAGCTCTGCTGAGGTCATCGAGCATTGCATTGAGATCTTCCAGAGTCTCTGCCATAATGACCACGTCGTCGGCAAACCGTAGATGAGTGATGTACTCGCCGTTGATGTTGATGCCCAGTCCGTTCCACTCCATAAGCTTAAACAGGTCCTCCAACGCCGCAGTAAAGAGCTTCGGGGAGATAACATCTCCCTGTCGCACTCCACGCTGCAGTTGGATAGACTCTGTGCTTTGGTCCTGTATACGGACTGACATGGTGGCGTTTTCGTACAAACACTTCAACACGTGTATGTACCGGTGGTCAATTCGGCATCTCTGCAAAGATCTCAACACGGCCCATGTTTCCACCGAATCGAAGGCTTTCTCATAGTCCACGAACGCCAAGCAAAGTGGCCGATTATACTCCTCGGTCTTCTGTATAATCTGCCGCAGCGTAAAGATGTGGTCTATGGTACTAAAGCCTTTTCGGAATCCGGCTTGTTCGGGAGGCTGGAAGTCGTCAAACTTGCGAGCGAGACGATTCGTAATGACCCTCGAGAACAGTTTATAGACATGACTTAGCAGCGCAATAGGTCTATAGTTCTTCAATAAGGTGTTGTCACCTTTCTTGAAGAACAGAACTACCACGCTCCTATGCCATGCCTTTGGCACCGTGCCTTCCAGGATGACGGAATTGAACATTCGCTGAAGGACTTTAAGAATGGGTTTTCCACCCGCCTTCAGGAGTTCCGCTGTGATTCCGTCATCACCCGGTGCCTTGCCGTTCTTCATCTGTTTGAGAGCCATACTAATCTCGTACAAGCTGACGTCCGGGATATCTTCGGTATAATGCCGGGTCAGTTTGGCACGGGGATCTTTAGCCAAACTATCTTAGTAAAACAAACATAACTTAGTGAAAAAGGTTTCTTTTAATTTCGTAATAGAAAATTAACAAATCAGAAAAAAAACTTAAACTCAAAACAATTTTATTATTGCAATGTACTAAAGGACAAAGCTTTTAAATTATATAATTAAATGTCTATATTGGGTACCTATTCGAGGTTTAAATTTGGGACCTTGTCTAGACTGTTAAAATTTCATCTCAGGTCATGATCTAGTTTAAAGTTTGAAGCAACTTGTTTGTTGTGGACCTGTAGTTGTCAGAAGCATTCCGGAGGTGCTATTACTGCATGCATTCGTAACTATAAGTACAAAGCTTCAAATGTATTTGTGAAGATAATAAGTACAAAATTAACATTGATTCGTCTATGTAATTAAAAACAATTACAATTCAAAATTGCTACTTACTTGATTTATTTGAAGCGACCCCCCTCCCTCTCCTATCACCAGCGATCACCCCCCTGATTTGCTCGTCCCAGCGTATTTAAGTGTCGAGAAGTTGAGCTGCATAAAAGGCCTGTGCCAGAATTTGCATGTCACATTCCCCTTAGACTCCTGAACGGAGTAGATCCCAGTACTAAGCGCGATTTGTGATTTGTTTCGAGGGTTCCTTCGTGCTCTATCTTGAGAAGAGCCCACAACAAATTAGTCTGGTATTTTGTAATTTTTTTTACTATCATCATTATTATACTAGTTTATTATATTCAAGCTCAAATTAGAGCAATTCGTTTACTCCCACGCGTTTCTATCCTCTAAATAATCAAATATATATGAGAATGTAGGTCAAATTTTTAACTTAGCTATTCACTGTACTTAGACGTTTTATCTTATGATATAGGTCGTGACCGGTGTGGCTTCTATATTTCTTTATTTTAAGGCACTTGCATCCTATTATTATTATTTAGACTCCATTGTCTTACACACTTACAAAGCTGATATCGATGAAGAATAATTTATCCCGATCGAATAAAACCAATGAATTTAATACGGACGCGTATAAATCAAGAGGCATCAGAGTGCTTCAGGAATAGCCGACCTTTGCTAGGTATTCGGAGTGTGATGCTCGATTAAATGTGATTAATAATCGTCGGGGCAAAGACCCCGTTCTTCGGCATGCAAGTGGTCTGACTATGTGGTTATTTTTAAAGTTCTGGTTATTTATTCATAGTGATGGTTTCAAGTAGCTTATCAAAAGAGTTTTGGCATATTTTTTCCAGCAACATCCGTTACTCAACTCTCTGTGCCTGTTTTCCATTATATGCTTAAGGTTCTGGACAACGGCATTGCAGTTCACTGCTGCATAAAACGGAACAAGAGGTCTTATTTGATAACGATAATGTTTGTAATGAAATTTCATAGTATTAGTAAGTCACAGTATCACAGTAGTCAAAGTTGAGTGCTTCATATTTAATAATTTGTAATTTAGATTAATTTATGCTTTTAAGAGAATGAGTATCTACTACAAATAAAACATTTAATTTACTAATTTAGTAAGTAAAACAACAATTGAGGGGGTCATAATTTTATAATTATATACCAAGTTATTAAGTAACATTTGTTGTTCTGTAGAAAATATTCGTCGCTTCGTCGACCAGCCTTTTTGTTGCTTTGAGAATCATTGCAATTGGAAGAGCTTTGTTTCTTTAGAAGTCTATCCAATAGAGAAGTTGTATAGCTGGGTAAGTGATTTCTTTAAACTTTATAAAAGTAATTTTTCCATATTTGAACCTTTATGTGGTTACTCTTATTTGTTTTCCTGCGGCCCGCACCTTAGTAACTTACGGGCCGCATGCGACAACTTTTCAACGACCCCTAGGATAAAATACATTTTCTTCACAGAGTGGATTTATTCGGAATCGTTGTTTATTAGATCTGGAATAGCAAACTAGCGGCCCATAAGCCTATACAGTGAGGCTCGCAGGCATACAAATTCGAGTAATGATAAATGTAATAAAAAAAATTGGTTTATCTGGTCGACTAACTTCTATAAGGAAAGGCTGCCGATCTATTTATTATATCAACGGCTCAAAACCAAACCAATGTCAAAAAGGCGGTAAATAACATAAATGTTACCAAAACTTAATCAAGTCAACAAAGGTTAGTCCCGCAAACAAGCTAAAATTGCGAGCAAAAGCTCTATTTCTGATAAAACTTATTCTTCTTCTTGTTCTTGGTGTATATTAACTAGATTTAAATCTTATAAAATATTTTACATGCTAAAGTATACCAATATACAAGGTATGTATGCTCTTATATTTTTGTGTTATATATATTTCATTTATTTACCAAACACGCAATCTTTAAAGGAATCTCTATGACACTTACACTGGGTTGACCTGTGTCGCGACCTTCCTCCGTACACAAAAATAATGACATTATAAATAAAACATTTCAAATAAAGAAAATAAAATTGGCCGGCCTACAACAGTACAATTTTCAGTTTATAACTATTAAGATATGTGGGAACTATATATTTGTTGTTTATATTAAAATTACAATTAAATCTTATTTAGGGTATGCTTGAATGTGTATTAAGTGTATATGCATGTGTGAATATATGCCTTTAAGTGGGTGTATGTGTGTTAACACGGAAACATGAGTCAATTTTCTGTTTCTAGCAACCATTTATTAATTACTGTTACACATTTTTTAATTGTTAGGGGGAAAATGTCTAATAATCTTATAATCGGTTAATTTTGTTGTATAGACGCGGTCTATTAACACGTACGAGTATGTGTCGTTTAGCAATACTTGATTCATACCGCGTATGCTTTACACACAGTCCACCTACTTTTTGTTGCTAATTGTCGGAAAGGTAATTCTCTATGGATTTTCAATAATATCTTAAGTGTAAAGAGTTGTCGTACTGACAGAATTTGGCACTCGTTGAATAGAAGCTGTGTTGGATATCGCATAGGTTTTTTAGTTATTGCTTTCAGTATAGCTCTTTGAGCTCTTTCAAATGTAAGTACCGCCCCAAGCTGAAATTCAATATGATATGATACTTTGTACAAGAGCTTGATAAATAAATTTTAGAGTGTAAAAGTCAGCGACCAGGGACAATTTTCTGAAAATATATAATAGTTTCATAACCCTTTTAACAATTACTTCAATATGATTTCGCCAGGAACACCTAGGTACTTAATTTCCGTAAGTCATAATAAAACAGGACAAGAACAAATAATTCTGGACGATTGACAGGAGTAAGCAAGTGTAAGGATTCTGGTAAGTCTAGTTTTGTATGTGGAAAATAGGTTATATACTTGGTCTTTTCGAGATTTCATGTTATATATGTATTAGTATGTAAATATTTCTATGTATGTTTATGCCATTGCCCATCAGTGTCGGTACTCACTGCTTTCTAAACCCAAAGGTTTTATGGAAGAAATCGCCATTTAGTGGTAACAACTGTTATCAAATCTTCAGACTACCGTCAATGAACTATCATAAATTCATCATGCCTTCACATTTATAAAGAAGGTTGCAATCCTATATCTAAATATATAACGCCTTTAGACTCAGTACCCTAAATATTTATGAGTAATTCTGAGCGAGCTGATAAAATGATATCAATAGTCTCCCATAAAGAATGAAGGCATGTATGACGTCATACTTTAGATAACCGTAAATCTTCCGGGGCAAAGCTCGAACGGAACTAATGAATTTACGACCGATGCCAATAAATCAAGTTGTCTCGAATTGCTGAGGTTCAAATAGAAGAGCTTTTTGTTCTTACGTTTGAAGTTTTAAGAAAATTAACCATATATTTATGAAAAGTTATGGTAGGTATCACATTTTTACATTTTTGATTCATCTATGGCATTAAACATTACAATCGTCCGCAGAGTGAGGTTGTAGTGGAAGGCGCTCGGCAGAAAAACTAATGTCAATATGGCGGCGCCTATGGCTAGCATGAACTGTTTTACTTGAATAGTGAATTCAAAAAATCATAGAATGTTTTCAATGGTGATACTAAGGTTCACGGGTCAGCCAGTATCATACAATAAAAAAATCTACATATGTCCCCTATAGTCTTCCTCTTCCAACTTTCGCATTCAATCATGACTCATAAATCCTTTTTGTTAGTCTCCTTTCGTTCCTGTTCGTACGTGCCCAAACCATCTAAGCATACCTTTCTCAATTTTAGTCACTGCATCTTCTTTTATACCAGAACATTCTCTTATCACACTATTTCCTACTTTGTCACTAAATTTCAATCATACTTCTCAACGCTCTCATTTCTACCCCTTCTTTTTTTCTTTTGTGATTCTTCTGCCATACCCAACTTTCACTACCATACATAAGTGTTGGTCCAACACGCCTTCATGCACAGCCGGTTATGCTGTAAAAGCCAGTAGGGCTAACAGCTAAAAACAGTTCGAAAAAAAAAAAGCCAGTCTGGCCCTTTGAGATACCATCTGGGTATTCGTAAAGGCATGCAGGGCGCCATTTACCATATTCCCTCTCCTTCCAATATCACTTTGACATGTTCCATCTTTTGTAAATTAAAATCCCATGTATACAAATTCTTTCACCTCTTCCACTTGTTCCCCAGCTATCAAAATATTGCCATTCATTATAGATTCATATCTTTTAAAAAGCATAACTTTCGTTTTGTTTACATTCACTTTCATTACTTTCATTTTCAAAGCTTCATTCATAATATTTACCATCTCCTGTAGCTCATTAGCGGATGATGCAAGTATTATTTGATCATCAGCGTAGAGTAAACATCTGATAAGTAATTCACTCATTTTTAACCCATACATAATCTCTTTTAAATCTGTCAAACAGTTATCCACGAATAGGTTGAACAGCCATAGTGATGCAACACATCCCTGTCGAACACCTCTTTCGACTGGACACCACTCCGTGTACGTTTATTCTGACACAAGCACTAGAACCCTCATAGAGAGACTTCACTGTTTGAATCAGATTACCACTCACCCCATACGTAGATAACGTTGATCACAGCTCATTCCTCACCACTCGATCACGGTACCGTCGTAATATTTATCGAATGACATCTTTATTTAATACAAGACATAAAAACATTCTTGTAATCATATTTTAGAGCGAAGAAGGTTCAGAAATCCTTTGACAGGTTCAGCATACAGATTTTTAAAAAAGCTACCGTAATTAGTTTTAGATTTGCCTACACATAATTTTATGATATATGTCAAAAACATACTTTTACAAAAGGCATTATATAATGTTGGAGATTATTGAAGCGATAAAAATGTTTGGACTTTATGCTAGTTGTACAAAGATACAAAATATTACACATTGTAATCTACAAAACTGTCTTTAAAATAGTAACCGCAGAGTTTCTTGCCGATTCTGCTTCAATAAAGTATAATTTGATTTTGAATAGTGACGTTCGTAATGTCTCAATATTTTCACGGGATTTGGACCTACACAGGTGTAATCGAATAAAACAGTAATGTTACATTAACATAGTTTCATATTCTCAAAGCAATTGCGATTCCGATTAATTTACGATAACTGTCTTAACACTCATTAACTGGCAAAATATGACGACGTTGCGTGCGTAGCTGTTATAAATTTCCGCCTTTGCGTAATTGTGCGGAAGTCTCTGAAACTGATCGTTGTTTCGTAGAATTGATGTTTTACTATCTAGTCTTTTTTTTATTAGAGCACTTCCGATTTTTTAGAGATTAAAACGTGTTAATAGTCTACATAACTAAACGTCTCTATTACAAGCTACGATAGCGATAAAATAAACCATAAACTATTTCTATAATTAAGAATATAAGCTTATTCACACCTCTCTCATTTAGTTTTATTTTTTACATTGACTTCTCTGTATTACTGGAACTATATTTTGAAGAGTCATTTAAAGAAATAATCCAGTCGAGAAAGTTAAAATGAAGTTTTCCTAATGTTAATCGCATGTATATGTTATTCCTTTCTGGTCCATTACAATTGATGTATGTTCCTCTATTAAACGTTAGAACGCTTTTCAGTTATTTTTAGCGTTTGTAGTAAACGCGTGGCTTTTAAATTAAGTTGATAAATAATGAATGTTAAATCAAAGAATGTTATTATACAAGCAACGTCCGGAAATGTTAATGATTTACAATTTCGAGCAAAGATATTTTTTGCATATTCTAATACTTTTTTGATACCACCAAAAACGTTTAGCGTCTGTTGTGTTTCGCCAGAATATGCAAGCAAAATTCGTAATTTATTTACGGCCTATGAAACAAAACAGCCCACTTGTCTTAAATGCGTACAAAGCCTGCTGTTAGGTTTTTCAGTGCATTAGTGAAATTAACGACTAATGATTCTTAGTGCACAGAGTAATATATGATCTAAATTATCTAATAATTGAAAAATATGTATGTATATTAATTGGGAATTTCGCAATTCATTTGTAGGCTTATTGATTGCCATAAAATATACTTGATTTCCCAGATTTTGTGTGATTTATACTTAAATTCATTCGTGATACTTATAACACGTGAGTCTGGGAAAAATGTTTAAAGAAACAGCAATTTTTAAGCATTATTCAACATATACATTTAATTTATATGTAATGCTAATAAAAATCGAAAATCCGTAAAAACTTACGCAATTAAAATACTAAGAACAAGAATCATGACACCACTTTCTAGACTACAATAAGTCTAGAAGTCGGGCTGACTGTGCGTTTGCATAATAAGATTCTACAAACTTATTGTTGACTTACATTTTTTAAATTAATCTCAAGCAATATGTATGAATGGCAGATATGCTTCGATTGTAATCCATTGTAGTTCCATTTACCACTCACTAAATATGTAAAATTACTTTATTGTAAAAGTTATTGTTAAAAGAGTATCTACTGAGTTTCATGCCGTCATCTTCTTGATAGAGACAACCTTCTGGTCATCAATTTCGTACACTTCATTGCTGATGGTCGTGCCCGCTCTGATATTCCTTAGCAGCTGTATTTTAGGGCTATTGGACGGGGTAGTCTCGTTATCCTTTTTATTTGGTCAGACGAACGGCAAACGCAGTGACGTCTTGGATTTTTTCTTTCGACCCCTCTAAGCACAATCAGCATCTTCAGGTTATCTGAATGTCTTCGATAACCTGAATGAATACTCGTTGGTAGCAGGTGCTCGATAGCTTTGTGATATGAAGTTCTGAGAGGATGTACCGATTTGTCCTTTATTCTGACCTTCCGGGCCGCTAACAAACAGAATTGATAATCCAAAAAATCTTCTTTATCTTATATGAATAAAATATTTTGTTATTGATTGTTTTTAATTTCGGTACAATTCAGCGATGGTTTGCTTCCTGTGAGCGTCATTTATTAAACCACTAAAACAATATCATTAGTTTTTTTTTACTGCAGGCAGTTTAGCACTTGACGGTGATCATCAAATGTAAGTGATGACATAGTCTAAGATAGAAGTGCGCTAGTCTGGTAAGAGGCAATTTATCTCTTAAACCACTAAAACAATACCCATTAGCTACAACGTAAATATCGGCCAATCCATTTAATACCGATAAATCGGTGAAGTGTTCCGTGACAGTCGTGACCCATTTCGACATTAGTAGTAGCGTATAGACATAATATTTATGCGCACAACTAAAATGTTCACTTAAAAAGTGTCTTTTACATTAAAAACTGTTAATTTACCAAGCAATTTTGTATTTTCTTCTGAATGAACTTTTATTCTTAGCCTTAACTAACCGTTATTTAATGTTGGTTAATTTCCATACTTGTTTTCAAATTTCTGCTATTTACATTCTCCCTATCTATCTCTCATATATAAGAGATATCTAGGTATCTATTGATTCATCGTGATATCTCTGGTACCATAAGGCATAGAAACTTGAAATTAGGTAGGAATATTCCTTTTGCCCAGTAGAGGTCAGCTAAAAACGGATTTTGCGAAATCATCTACAAGAGGGGGAGTTCTTTAAAAAAATTCAAACTTCAATTTACAAACTATATCTTTTATGGTATGTAAAACTTGGTCAGAAAACAGCTTTTTTGACATAATGAAATCTATCAAAGGTAAATTTTAGAAAATTCCACCCTCAAAAGTCAGTGCGGGTATGTATCTTATTTGTAAAACAAGTTACCAAAATTAATGGAAATGCTACCAAAAAAAGANATTTATATTTTATTTTGCATAAATTTAAACAACATATACTTATATGTTAATTAAGTTTTCTTCGCTAATGAAATTACTACTCATTCACTAATATTATCAACTCAAGTTAAAATACAATTAGAAACTAGTTATAAGTGAAACACGACATGCATGCAGTTTTAAGTAGTAACTGACTTTTTTTTACTACTTGTTACTATTTTTAACAGAGAATACAGTGAAAAGGATAAGATTTGTTGTTGCGGAATTTCAAGTGACATTTTTTTTTATTTTTAGTTTTTATTACAGATGAAAATACTTACAGGATAAAACTTAGATTAAGCCTAAGAATATTTTATTTAAAATCTGTTATTACTACAAAATAATCAAAATATGTTACTAATGGCTTTTTAAGAAAAACAAATGTTCCAAACTCATAATCGGTAGTTGAAAAAGCTTCCATAAACATAGAATAATTGTATTATAAATGGTATTTTACTATATCTAGGAGGAATACACCAATAAATTTCATGATAATATCGATATCTCAGATTATCACATCGCACGATAGCAGGCAACGGCTATTGTTTGAGATACGATTAATCGCTTCGACGATATCTGTAGAATTTATCTCGATTTATTCCGATACCCGTGTTACCCTTTGCTTTATTTATAGAACAAATGTAATGGGATTTTTTCATTTGTTCAGACAAGTCAACAATACTTCCTTTATTACATTCCTGACTTAGTAAAATAAAATGTGATGTGAAATTAGGAAAAATAGTGATACAATTCTAAAGTTAAAGAAGCCGTTTGTACAACGTATAGAACTTAACCAAAGACGTGATGTTGATTCTGCTGTGTTTTTATTTTTATTTATTTAAAACTTTATTGCACACATACAAGAAAAAGAAAATACAACCTATGTAATATAAAGAAAACCAAGAAAATAGGCTAACCGCGTGCGCAAAGGCGGTCTTAACACTGAGAGCGATCTCTTCCAGACCTTTAGTGAGAGGAAAAGAAGATAGGAAGGGGAGGTGCAAATAAGTTTAAAAGAGAAAACTTGACTCAGCTATACACTACTTAAACAATACATTTAAAAAATTCACAATTATATACATACATAAAAGTATATAAAATTTAATTATAACCAATGTATATATAAAAACAATAAATGATTCAAATTTAAACGAGTTACACTTTAAAGTGTAAGTCGTTTAATTAACTCGACAGATAAATAGTGTTTTTTAAGCGATGTTTGAAAATTTGTAATGAATCAATCTTTTTTGTAATGCGCTAATCTAAGATCTTAGTACATAAATGATGTCAAAGTAAACAAATCGCTTTTTAATATTTTGAATAACTAATGTCTTTTAGTCATTTCTATAAAATATCGATTTAAACTCGGAAAAATCATTATGTGGTTTTATACCACGATGAGAGCCCTGTGCGCTGCGTTATTGGCCTTGGCTGCTTTGTTGAACGCCTTTACCTTCACATCGTGGCCGGTTCTAATGCGACATGTGATAGAGATGTAATATAAATTTCACTTTAATAAATAACAATATTTATAGTATTCAGCGTTCGTGATTTATTTATAATATATATTATAAATATATATAAGAGATATCCAGGTATCTATTGACTCATCACCATATCTCTGGAACCATTAGACCTGGAGACTTGAAATTTGGTTCGAAATTTCCTTTTACCGAGTAGAGGTCAGCTAAGAACGGGTTTTACGAAATTCTACCCGCAGGGGGTTGGCGGGGGTTTAATTAAAAAAATTCAAATTTTCACATTAAAAAAACAATACTTCATATTTATATCTTTTATGGTATGTAAAACTCAGTCAGAATTTTTTTTTTTATATAATTGAAACTATCAAGAGCAAATTTTAAGAAATTCCACCCTAAAAGGACTGTGCGGGTATGTTTCTTATTTGTAAAACAATTTGCCTAAATTAATGAAAATGCTACTAAAAAAACCATTTCACGCAGACGCAGTAAGTCGCGAATTCAGCTAGTTAAATATTTAACACGTCTTAACAACAATAACTGCATAGTATACAAAATGAACAACATTATCTCCTACTTGTAATAACATAATTTTTTTATCTATCGTTAACGACAGTAGTAGCCCTTAATGTTCCACCGCTGGACACAGGCCTTCTCACTTATAGGAGAGAGAGTTTTTAGAGCATAGACCAACCACGCTGCTCCACTGCGGATTGGCAGGCATAGTACACAAGTGCACTCTTTATTATTTCACCCTCATAACCCGACACGATCGCAGCGAGATCAGGCGCAAGACCGACGGCTTAACGTGCTCTCCAAAGCTCGGGGGTGTAGCACATCGCCAAATTCCCAACTTCGGACAAATAAAGACAAATAGAAAACTCGATAGCCAATTCAAAATCGAATTGGCTCGACCCTGGACTCGAACCCAGGACATCACGTTTGTAGTCGAACATGCTAATTACTAGACCAACGAGACAGTAAATTGGATAGGCTGTAGTACATTTACGTAAATGTTTTTAAACAGTAGAAAATTTTATATGAGGAGTGTAATCGAATGGGGTAGGATAGGAATTATAAAAAAATATATACGAAAACATTTACAATAATAACCTAAGTCAACACTTTGCGCATGAATATACCACGAATGACTCACAATAGTCATAATAACATTTAAATATGTAGGCCGACGGTGGAGCGATACGAAAAGAAAATCGTCATGTCCCAAACGTGAACCGGGTGGCGATGTCTTATTTTAGCTTCACATTTGCGCTCATTTGTCTTATTAATGGCAACGCCTTGATGCCTGTCCGTCTAACGTCGCCGCTACGCTTTCGTCTATATTTCTGTAGGGCCACAGACTCCACATTCCAGTTACACTAGTGTCAACTTTAAAGTTATAGAGTATTAAGTTAATAACACCATACTATTGCATTGGAAAAAGAGATCTATATAGTACAGCAATAATACATATATATTAGATCCAAAAGGAAGGAGTTACTTAAAAATATTGTAGGAGTCTTAAAAGTGGGCGATTTAATTGATTTCGATGTGTTCTTTACCACCCGCGTCATCTTATGGTGCTGTCACACTGCTGTTTAAAAATTTTTACAAACATTTTTAAATCTTAGAGTGATAGAAATGTTCACAAACATTTATAACACTTGAAAACATGGCATGGCAAAAATTTCGTTTAGAAATGTTTACTAACATTTTTTATCATTGAGATCAAATGTTTGTTAGTAAATGTTTATAAACATTTTTAAACAGCAGTGTAACAGCACCATTACAGTTATATATTGTTTATATGTATAGCGTTGCCTAGCTGTTACAAATGCACCAATCCATACGTACGTAATTTTGTGTATACCTAAATTTTATTAATTATGTATCTCATGTAACACACGTCCACTTTATTTTAATCTTAAACGCTAAAAGATTGGCGCAAGAATCAAAAATAAACGCAAAAATTGCGGCAAAGTTATTGAATGAAATTAATTTATTAATATTTGTCTATATATATTCCTTCTCAGAATTGACCTCTGGTTACGCTGTAAAAGCCAGTAAGGCTAACAGCTATTGATACGCCGAACAAAAAAAAAAAAAATTGACAATAGAGATTTATTTACGCTGTAAAAGCCAGTAGGGCTAACAGCTAAACACAGTTCGAAAATTATTCACAGAAAAAAAGGAAGCAAGTTAAAACTGTACAAAATATGAACGTGTTAATAATGACACCTCTAGTCGTCACCGCTGACTTCGTGACCACATACAGATGTTTATAAATGACACACGTAAGAAATTTAAATACACAGAAAGGCACTGGAACATATAACTTGGAAATAAGCTACTGATACAACATATTCTATAAATTCTAAAATATGTGTTTACTGGCAGTATATATTTAAGTATTAATATATTTTTATAGCCTAAGATTTAATAGGACTAATCTGGTAAAAGGTAATTCACCTCTCATGGTTTCTCCACTGCATCGTTTGGAACGCAATTGTTTGGTTTGTTGGTACGCCTTGATGGTAGGGCGGAAAGACCCTCCAATCAGTCCAGACTCAGATAAATTAGAATATCCAATTTCCTAAATTTACCCTTCCGGCAATCGATCCCAGTACCTATGCTATCGAAGAGTCTACTTGCATGTGACACATTTTTTTTAACCATTTTGAAGTGGAATACTGAATCTACAAGAAATGGCATAGGCTATTAAAAATGCAAATAACCTATTGAAATTACTCACTATACAGCTTCTGTTTATAAGAATGTCTTACCTGAAAAGAAAAACACAAGTTATTAGTAAATATTTTACGTAATTGATGCAGTGTCAAAGTTTCTTATATAATGTTTTAATTCAAAATAAACAATTAATAGAAGATTCTCGTGTTCAATCTCAATATTAAACACGTATATTATTATAATTATTATGTATATTATTTATGCTGTGTCTGCCCACTGTTAAAAGACCACGACTATTCGTACAACTTTTTTTTTACCAAGTTTGAAGCTATATAAAATTTTGTAATATAGGCGTATTTTTAATGTTTCAAAAATGAAACTAAGGTAAGCGCGTATATGTCCTATACGATTCAAAAGCAATAACGTGAATTTAATTTTATTACAAATTTACACAAGTTTAATAAGTTACAAATTCAAACGTATATTTCTGATCTCTTCAAATGGGTCTCATTAATTTACCTACCTTCCGTTACCCTGGAGAAATTTTTGTGAACTGCATAGATGGTAAAAAATAAAAGTGAGAAGCGAATGGCTCGTTTGCAAATTCTCCCCAGGAGCAGGCAATTAGGCTAATAGCTGTGCCAATTAGCCGATAGCGAAGATAGGGCGATATCAAGGTGATCAATATGTAAAATTTAGGCTACGTCTCGCTGGAATATGAAAAACTCGCCATAATTTTTTCATTTTTCTTTTATATATCGAGCGCCATTATACATGAATGCATTTATAATTAAACTAGCTGATCCGCGAACTGCCTGCGTACACTTAAATTACTAGGTAGGATTTAATGTAGGATGTCTCCGATCTCCTATTTGATGGTTATGTAATTTAGTTGACCGCAGACCTGATACATAACATTCTCTCGATTTAAACAGATTGTTTACAAATTAGATGTCAAAGTCAAAATAACTATATTCAAGTAGGCTTATACAGCACCCTTGAATATCGTCAAATAGTTTTTTCCCCATATATATTGAAATTAACGATTGATGATAACATTAAAGAACAACTTAGCATCTAAAGTTACCAGTGTTCCTTCGCGCCGTAATCTGAGAATTGACCACAACAAACTCAGTCAGGTGTACTACTTTTTTAGTCATCATCATTACAATATATATTTTTAATTTATTCTATATCAAGATATATATAGAGCAATTCATTCACTCCAACGCTTTTTTGTCTTCAAAGTATTCCTTCAACCAAATGAAACCTATCCTATGTCCGGTCTGAATGAACGCAGCAAAATGAAAAAAAAACCATTATCAAAATGCGTTAAATAGTTTCGGAGTTTCTAATAATACCATACTAACTTAAGAGTCGGGCAAACAAGCCCATTAGGTTACGCCTTTTATATATCAACTCAGATTAAGTTCAATGCAAAAACAATCAGTTAGCCAACTTGGTCCAAATAAGTATCAAACAGCTTTCAGTTAGTTAAAATAATAATGACGCTAATTCTGAAAACTAGACCAGTAAATTTGAGATTCCAGACTTCACTTCAATCCAATTTCACGCGATGACTAATTGAACATCTTACATTTCGACTAAGACCACAGCATAAATCATGGTAACAGCCCATAACTGTCGTACTGGAAGACAAATAGGAGCCCTTCTGCGTAATTATTTACACTTGGAACAATTTTCAACGCGCGTTTCATGAATGAAGTACGATAGGATGCGTGAAAATGCTCAGACTCATTAGATCATAATATAAATTAGATTTTTTTTTTACCCTACATTTAAGTTCATTGTACGATATAGTTAATATTCTTTAAATTTATTACGGTTCAAACATTGCAACCACATTCAAACTTAAAGTTCAAATATCTAAATGTACAAATAGGCTATTTCATAATACTTCTGGTAAATTACAAGTATATTAGTACCATAATTACCCTATGGTAATATACTTTTTATCAATGGAAGTTCTCAACGAGACTAAATTTTTCAAGTATAAAGCTTATATAATATAAGTGAAGCGAGGTTGGTTTTGCTAGTCCCTATCTAAGGTTTGACGAAATCCATTCGAAACTACTGTACTAATTAATTACTAAACTTATAGCTAAAACGATCAATAAAATAGCTATAACATTTTTTTTATTGTGGATTATGTTTTATGATTTTGCACTTACCCTATGATAATATCGTTCGCTTCTTAAATTCAAAGGTTGTCTGGAGGAGATCGCTCCAAGCGATTATTTCGCCTATGTACACATTTTTCTCTTATTGCTTGTTTTTACTCTTTTAATGTTTTTTTTACTTTTATTTTCTGTGCATTAAGTAATAAATAAATAATTGATCGTCTTCGTTTAAGAGTAATAATAAATATGATAAAAATGCAAAAAAAAAACAGTTTTATCTAAAGAAATAGGTTTATCATATTGAATGCGGCCCACAACAACATCATCATTGCATTTGTTACCCTTCTATAAGAAAAGGTGGCCGACCCGTTGTTTATTTGAACAGTAACAACGAAGAGAAACTGAAAGCCACCTTAATATTAATAGTTTTGAAAGAATTTCGAATCATTTTTGACATAACAAAGCAAGTAATTTAAAGTTAATCTTAAACTTGTGATAAAGATGCTTTTAAACTTTTTATGTGAGCTATCAATAGAATAAGCTGTATAATTTTTCACACATAAATTTAAATAAAGTAAGAAATACATTAACAAGTAAAAAAAAATAGAACTAGAGTGAATGGATAGAAAAGTATTTCTTAGAAAATTTGACCAATATAACTGTAACTACTGGTAAATGAGTTTAATAAATTAATAACGGTGCCGATTTCTTTTTTTGATTGCTGATAGATTAGCGATGGACTGTGATCACACCGGATGGTAAGTGATGATACAGTCTAAAGTGGAAGCGCGCTAATCTGTTAAAAGGCGATATACCTTTTATGGTTTCTACACAGCAGCATACCGGAACACAAATCACTTTGTTTGGCGATACGTCTTGGCTTGTAGGGTGGAAACTGGCCGCGGCCGAAGCCACCCACCGGTCCAGACTCAGACAAATTCGATAATACAATTATCGAAATTCGATCAAACGTGGTACCTCTGCTAGCAAAGCGAGTACTCGCATCACTGCGCCAGCGAGGTCGTAAGATAAAATTTTATAAAATAAATCATGTCAATCACTTTACTTAATACATTTTAGACAACAGAATTTCGACTCTGTTGTTTCAAACAAATGTTTACAATACTTTGCATGAAAAGTAACCCAGATCATACATTGTTTCAGAATAGCTCACGTTTGTATCGCACCATCTTCGTTATCCGCTAATTGGGAGAGCAATTACCCTAATTACTCTCTCTAGCGGAAAATTTCGCGAATCAACGAAATTTACATATATAGATGAGTGTGTCACGAACCGGTTTTTATATAAACACACTTAACCTCAGAATATACAGAAAGTTTTTTCTAAATTATTATTTTTTACGCATAACGGCGGGAAAGTCATCTTCTGACTTTGGATTTGCTTTGTGTCTCTTCAATAATCTAGACTAGTATTAGAAAGAGGAAGCATTTGTGTTTTTGTATGTATGTATTTTTGTTACTTTTTCACCCAAAACTACTGGACTGATTTCAAAACATTCAACACGCTTAAATCCCGATCCCTTCGGATTATGAGTATAAAAAATTAAAAAAAATATCAATTCTCACAGTAACGTCGCAATATATATTGAATAAAATTTTATATATCCTTGGTATTACTCATTTATACAAAAAACGGAGCGAAACACGCAATTTTAATAAAAGAAATAAAAAAACTTGTAGTGCCATATTTTACGATTGAGCTTACGCATTTTTAATAGGATATCCGAATCACTTCTGGGTTTGCCTCCACATAGTTTTAAGAAATATGTTAAAAACGTCCTATTACAAGAGGCATATTATAATGTTGAAGATTATTTGAGCGACAGAGGTATTTGGACTTGATTCCAGTTGCACATGAAAGCTAAACACATTGTAATGTACAAACACTATGTTTAAAGGAGTAACCGTTGAGTTTCTTTGCGAAATCAACTTTCCGAACCGGTGGCTGATTTGTTGCCAAAGGACATACTACTGACTATTCAAAAGTGCTTTTTGAGCCTACTTGAATAAAGAATATTTTGATATGATTTAAGTGCAGTTATTTTATTAGTCATCATTTCGTATGTTAAAATTATGATTTTAGTAAAATAGTTTCAATTCCATTCTTCTATATCCAAAAATATTTTAAACTATTTTGATTTGTAATTTTTAAAGAGTTTAAGTGTCTGACTCTCCAGTATTAATGTGGATATTTTAACTTAGAGATACAATTCAAAAAGGTTTATAAGAAACTCTTTTAAATATAAAAAAACACATTTAAAGTAACCAATGACGTAATTACATATAGTCGCGCCATGGCGTAATTTTTGCCGATTTGAAAGGTAGTTAGTTTTCAACACAAGGACATATAGAATATTGTGGATCTCCTGTTGCATAATTTTGTTTGTGATTCTTAGATTATGATTAAACCTCAAAGTTCAACCATTTTTCGAATAACGAGGCATATTCTTACATCGAGCAAATAATCGTAGCGAGCTAAAAAAGCTCATATTTTCAGAACTGACCCAAGACGTTAATACTCATCTAAATTTAATAATTTTGGCATTCTAGGATGAGATTTTTTTATAGAAATTAAAAAAAAAACAGAATTTATAAATGTATGAACCATCCGAATTGTGTGAAGCACGGGCGTTGAGAGGTCATTTCGACAACAATAAATCATGTGTTGACAATGTTTGTGATGACAGCGTGTGACTGATGTGCTGCGAAATATATGGGGGTGGTATGGAGTTTTATTTTTTTTTTGCAATGCGAAATTGTTCCTTTTCGCTATATAGATGAACAGGTGTTCGGATTTTGTTTATAACGAGGAAGGTCCATCGTTTTCATTCGCTTCGCTTTGTTTCGATGGCTATTTATCTTACACTATCCCATGAAGAGATGAACTGATTTTAACAATTCTTTCACCAATGTAGTGAGTTACACACTTTTTTATTCCGCAAATGGGAGACGAGTAAGAGTATTCAGTTAAAGCTCTGAAACTAATACATTCATGAAATTTGAAGGCACTTTCACTGTCAGCGTATAGTTTGCAATTTTGGTTTAAAGGTTAACTTATTAGGTAGTAACTTTCCTAGACGGTCGTCATTTAGTGTTTGCTAAACAAATAATATTTGTACAAATAATTAACATCTGTTTGTTCCAGCTAAACTACAAAACAGTTCCATCAAATTTTATGGAACTTGCACGGCTTATATTATTATGTATGGAAAAACATATGCTATAGGGCTATCGATCAAAAAACTTCTACGAAACTGAGAACAGTTTTTGTCATAATTGCTGCCACGTTAGCGTTTAACTCTAATCTCGCCTGATGGAAGTCGACGGCATACTCAAAGATAGAAGTCCAGAGGTTTTTTTTATATTTGACGGCACAGATTGTTAATCGGTTTACAATCGAATCGGACTTAACTTTTTGAGGTTGACGTAACACCGAGCGCTGGGGTGGCGGCCATTATTGGTTCGGATTTCACAGAGTGCGTACGCACCCACGTGTTCTGGTGGAGTGTTTTAAATCTAGTTATACTTTCTTAATTATCTGAAATTGTTAGTGTTAATTTATTATATTGAAATTAATAAAGAAGGAACTAAATGTATTGTGGAATATTTTATTGAAATACCCGATGTTGATCTCCGCGCCCGACTACCCACATGATGATGACAGACAAAACCCAAGATTGTAACGCCACAACCAGAGGATGCGCTTTTATATTTATTATCATATACAATTTTGCTTAACATTTTAAAAACCATTGAGGTTTGTCCTTAGTGTTAAGCATACATGTAATTATAATTAGAAATATATTGTGTACAAATTCTATTACTATTAAATACTCATAGCCGATTGCATTCAATCGAATCCGAGCACTCTTATATTTTTGATAGACACTTTTTCTACCTCAGTGATAGTTGAATCTTAAGGCGAGCAACTAGATAACTCGCAGTTCGCGCGCCATATACATTGTTTGAAACAGGTTTTGCGTTTTCTCTCGTATCTACATAGAGCGTGTTATTTTTATCGAATATTTTGTATTGGAAAATTCTTTCTTTACTAACATATATTTAAATTGTTTTTGTACTGACTATATTTTGTAATGTTTAAATAGACCTAGCTTGTCATCGACATGCACTCTTACGGAGATAATTTACCTCTAGACACAACTTTGTATTGTACCGGAACGCAATTTTTTACGCAAGGTTGGTGCCACGTCTTTGCAGGAAAGGTGGAATGGCCGAAGTCTCCCACCAGTTTGGCCTCAGACGAATTAGAAAATTTCCTAACTTTGTCCTGCCTGGAATCGAACCCAGGACGACTGCTAGCGTGACGAATACTCCCGCCAATATGCAAGCGACGCCGTCAAACTGTCACATAGATTTGATAGTAATGTAATTTCATATATTGTCTTGGTCTATAAACATTAGTATAACATTTTCGAATATCATTCTGATGATCTAAATAAGATTCAAAATGTTTATGTTATTTTTTCCAAAATCCAAAGACAGTAGACGAGTGAAATACAAAAGTGAGCTAGCGAAACCTGCTAATTAACATTAAAGCAATTTGCATAATCACAGGACGATGATCTAATTTAGAACTTTAGGCCGAAAAATTTGTAACGTCAAAATGTCGCTATAAAAGTAATTACATATACATTAATCATTGTAACAAAAGTAAAATATGGTCAACTACAATGAAATATTACTTCGAGTATCAGATAGTTGGTACATATTTTTTTATTATCTCATTTAATAATATTATCTAACTGTATTTTGAAGCAATATTTTGCGGGTTACAACGCTTACACTTTTTAGCAGCAACATGAGTTTTGTAGACAAAAAAAATGAGTTCTACTTTGTCTTTAACTAAAATGTTAGAAAATTTTGTATTTTGTGATTATTATTCCAAAACAGCTAAAGAACTATCTAAAGGCGATGGGAGTTAGTTTATATCTGTCGAAGCTTATTCAATTTATTTCTATAAAAAACACGAAGCAAACTAAGGTATTGTCCGCTGTCCAATAATTTCAGGGCAGAAATTGACATATTCAGGATCTTATCAATTTTAAAGAAGCAGTTGTGTCAATTACTTAAAGGGGTTCATAACTTGTGCCATTAGTTAGTGATGTGGGGAGGGTAAAGAAAGTGGACTCATTAGCGGGCCGTAATTACCAGTTTAGTTGTACTCTACTAGGTGGGATACATTTCCATCTATAATGCATAAAATTTCCTCTTCCTTACAAAACTTTGTGTTGAATTTCTGACTAGGTCCAAATAAATCCACTTCATAGCAAAATTGCACCAACGATATCTCAATTACCCAAATCAAAATACACATTGGAGCTTTTGGTCATAACATCCGGACGTTACAGTCTCATATAGATGATTAATTGCTAAACCTCAGTCATCAACATCACAATGTTTATACAAACTGAATCAAACCAGTAGAAAATTTTTGGGAATCATTTTCTTGCATAAAGATTTTTTCCATCTGAAACAAATCATTGTTTTGCTATGGTTATATAATTTTTCCTTAATACACTTTTTTTTATAAGAATCTCTCACTTATTAACTTGTACAAGGAAAATATATCCACAATTTTTATCAAAACCTATTGGTTTTATTATAAATTCATAATCATTCGAGTTAACTGAAGGAAAAATGCAGACTTTCTCAAGTAGTAAATTTAACAGATTATGCATGAAAACCTAAAATATGTACATAAAATCTTTGTGATTATTACTCAGAGAATACGTAGTGATATTTTGACTTGTCTCCGAAGCGGCTATATCGACTTGTAACATAAATTGTATACGAAAATAAGAGAAAAGTTTATAACGAACGTAAAGATTACTCTATTGGACATAAATAAAGTCATGAGTCAGATAAACCCATCTGTAGTATAATACTTAAGTTATACACACTATAGATCAGTTTATGTCTACGTTAAATATATATGCTCTTAGCTCGAGCCGAATACGACTAGATCAATGGAGCAGCAAAACGCAAAGTGAAAACTAATAACAGAAACTGTACTAAAGTCGGGTTCTAAAACTTTCTAAAGATTCCTTTATTGAATGTGGATACCTTTACTCGTAGATTAATTGTGTGAAAAGTTAGTTTATAAATATACTACAATGAGTTGCAAAATATATGTGAGCTAGCCACATCGCAATTAATCTTGCATAGCGTCATAAAATTTAAAATGACTTTGTGCTTTATGTTCCCAGTGAATTTTGTAAACGAACTGGTATAACCTCTGTTACATTGCTAACTGTACAAATAATCATAATAAATATAATGAAATATCAACACGATATGAAATCTTTCTGCATCGCTTCGTTTGCAATAATTCTTACTTCTACGGGACTAATGTGGATCATAAAAATTACTTTGGTAATTAAAAGATCTAATTTAAATTATCTTCAGTTATAAATCCCCCATTTGCCATGTCTCAAAAAGTTTGGCCAGTAATAAAATCCTATAAAAATTACAGAGGTTATCCTCACCCCAGTAAATAAAATAAAAACTTTATATTAAAATTTTATTTTACATATTGGAACTGGGCAAAGTAATATATTGAGCTAAAAAAACAAACGAACATAACTTAATTTCAGGTTTTATCTATAGAACAGGGAACTGAGACTTTTTCACTAGTCATTCATACTTTGTTAACCGACTTTTAATTAAATTGTGTGATTCATAACTTGCGACTTCGTTTGTGAGATGGAAGTGAGTAATTTTTCTTAAAAAAAAAGTCAAATATCTGTCAAGTTAGCTCGTATGCTATTAGGTCCTTACATATGGAATTGGCGTATTGTACAGTTATGTATTTTTTTTGTGAAATATATTTAATTAATCAAAGCATGCACCGTTGTTGTCTATGCACCTTTGCCATCTCATTGGTAGCTCATTAATCCATTTACTAAAAAAAAATTGGGCGCGAGAATCAATAAACTCTTTGAAAGCGTTTTGGACTGCCGGATCGGAGTTGAATTTTCTTCCTGTCTAAATATCGGAAATAACGGTAATCTGTTGAAGCAAAGTCCGGGGAGTACGGTGTACGTCACAAACATTCCAATTGTAACTCATCTAACTAAATCGTTGTATGTTGTGCGGTGTGTGGACTTGCGTGGTCGCGAAACAGCAGCGGCCTAGAGAGATTGACCAATCTCGGTTGTTTAGCAGCTAGATCTTCATCCATGGTTTGCACTTAATAAAATAATGAGGAAAAAAACAAATAAATGTCTGTTTTCAAAATTCACATGTACCAGCTAAATGAATTTATTAATTTGAATATGGAATTCTTAACTATTGAGGAAATATGTCAGACCAAAGTGGTCAGTAGGTTCGACAAAACGCTAATTTCATATGTAAGGACTAAATATTAAAATAAAGCGTGAAAGTTTTTAGCGCAAACAAGTAAAATTTCAATGCACTCAAATAATTTTAATTAAGTTTTAACTCCAAAATAGAGAGTATAAATCTTTTTCAGATTTATACTCTTAAAAGTTTTTGGGGTCATTCAATAATTTCTGGATCTGTCAAAAAATTATAGCAAATGTATAAAAAACAACCGTCTAATAACTCGAATAATACAAGTATACCGAAATATAACAGTACATTTTTTTTTAAACTATAGGTCATAAGTCATCTACTTTTCGGCATCATTATCTAATTTAGCGTGCGCATGTCAAAGGGTCCTATAAGTAATGAAGAAAAGAAAATTAAAGCTAAATTCTCTTTTTCCGCAACGTAGGGAAACGTCGCGTGCCATTTCTACTAATGGGTAATTTCCGCTCTCCATCAGCGAATATATTTTTTCACGCCTGATAAAGTAACTGAGGCAGCACCTATTTCTGACTCGATAATATTAATGACTTAATAAATGCCAATTCCTGATCCTCAATACAAACACATTCAAAAATGTAGCCTGCTTTGTTTCGTGTATGCTAAATAATGTAATATTACAATTATGTATTCGTTTTGTACAATTGAGGATTTACCGAGTTATTAATTCTGTAAGACCATGAATTTATGTACGGCAACTTTTTTAATATAATAATATTAAATATTACGTTTTATTTTATAGCCGTACATTATAAATGGTAAGAAATAAAAATATTAGGATAAAAGAATTATTATTTACTCCTGTACTCACCTGTACCACTCAGAAATGACGGCCTAGCGCTCAGTTATTTTATGATATAGTATCAGCCTTCTAAGCGCTATTCACGTTTGTTCATTTCACTGGTAATTTTTTTTCCATAGGCGGGTAGTCTTTATCACTAGGTAAGCGAATTGACATAGAGGAATAGAACACTCCCTTCTGTTGATAGGATGTCAAGTCTGGATGTTTAATTAGGTGTTTTATAGTAAGCCTGCCAACTGGAGCAGCGTGGTGGGTCTATGCTCTAAAAACCCTCGCTCCTCGAAGTGAGGAGGCCTGTGCCCAGCAGTGGGACGTTAATGGGCCGCTTACTTTTATAGTAAATGTTCGTGATATTAGCTCTTTCACCAGAGTCGATCTATTTCTAACCATACAACTAAATTCGACCATATAAAAGTTCTCAACGTAAAATACTCCACTGCACGTAGTATATTAATAACATAATGTTTAGAAACTTAGAAGCTTACTATATAAGTAGTTAAATACTTCTTAAATTGTAACCGGAAATAACCGCAAACCTGAAACCGTAGGTTTAGAAGACTCTGATTACGTTTCCGGTTGAGTCAGCCTTACAGCTACTATTAAAGTACTATCATATATTTTTAATTTTTTATTCATTCCATGAATCGTGACGATAAGCAACATGAATAATTTTACCAAATTCGCCATTATGTTTATACTTTCAAGTATCATGGATTACAAAACAATGTCAATGTAGATATCTTAGAACTTTTGAAGTTTCTTCCTATCAAAGAGCTAATGCTCATCTGGATTGTTCTAATTCAGTTCTATAGGCTTACATAGTGTTATATATGTTACTTCACAATGTCTAGAAAAATTGATCATTGACACCGGTCTTATTTGGCACTACAATGGGACATTGACTTTTGCGTCAAAATTAGCGACATCAATGACGCAAAAATGATGTAAAGATGGCAGTTTTTTTTAACGTCTACGCGCGCAATTCACGATGTTTTATTTAAAGTAAAGATGAAAGGGCGGCGATAGATTTAAAAATTTGAATAATGTTTTAACAACGTTCACTACACCAAATAAATCGACTGTTTGTATTTTATCATTTTGGGCCTCTTAAGTGTATTACAACAACATTTCTCATTTAATTACATATAACTGAACACTTAAATCGCCTGGGTTCGATTCTCGGCAAGCCAAACTTAGGAAACTGCATTTTCTAATTTGTCTGAGTCTGCTCTGTTGGGAGGTTTTACCGTGGCTTCCGAGGAGAGACGTGACGATGTGTATAACTCAGAATGTAAATTACCTCTAACCCGGTTAGCGCGATACCTTTTGAGACTTTAACGCCGCTTACCATCTGGTGATATCATAGTCAAGCGTGAGTTTGTCAGCAACAAAACAAACAAAATGTCTGTAAGTTTTCCTATAAATGATAAATAATCAAGTCCTAAACGTTTTTTTTTTGCTAACTATATCTTAAGCAAAGTTATTCACTGGAAAGTTTAATTACAGTCTAAGGAACGCAAAGGCGTACTGAAATTAATCCGGAACAAAGTTCAAAGTTAAATAAAATACTGCGGATTCAGTTTAAATAGTTTATTTTAAGTACACTCCCACCTCATACTCCAAAGAGCGTAGGAAGTAGTTAGTTACATTTACATTTATACCGCTTAGGTAGTAATACAGATCTTTAGTATAATTATTTTAGAAGGAATAATAATTTTTCAATTGCCAATATTACTTTACATTGACTAATTGATTAAAAAAGTAATTTATAATATTAAAACAAACTACAAAAAATTTCAGCACGGTATACACATCTGTAAATTTTACTGTACTGTATTGGTACTTTATATTTATTACAGAAATACCTTTTTTAAACTTTTAATAGATGACTCTTGAGATTAGTAGAGGACTTGAAATATTAACTCATTACTCATATTTATTTTGCGGAATATTGTATAGTGCTGTCTATTGAATGCTTATCTAAAAGTTTCTCTGTGCGTAATAAGTTTAAACTTATTCGTATACATGATTTCGGAAGCAATGCCTTTTTTGCTTAAAATCTCAATAACAAACAATTTGCCAATGGAAAGGCTATATATTTTTCTTACCGACAGGTTATCGCTTGACTATAATTACGCCTGATGGTACAATCTTAGATGGCCACGCGTTAACCTGGTGAGTTATTTACCTGTTATGGTTTCTACAGAACATCGTGCCTGAACGCAAGTTTTCTTGGCAGCAGGCGTTTGCTGGTAGGCTAGTAACTATCTATGGCCGAAGCCTTCCATCTGACCAGACTCAGAAAACTACAAAATGCTATTTCTAAGATTTGTAATGCCAGGAATCGAACACAAAACCTCTACTAGCGAAGCGAGAATTCGATCCATTCTATCAACAATATACATAAAAAGATACAAGAACCGAAATCTTCCACAAAAGTAAAATAATAATGGCTCAAATTTGAAATAAAATAAAATGTATCTCAATTTACACGCAACAATACATTCATCAGTTTGTAAACGATGTTTACAGAGTACGTTAGCGTCACATGAATTCGGCAATTACGAGACGACATTAAGACGTTTGAATCGTATCCAAATTTAGCACCGCAATACATTTCAACGTGATTTAGGTAATCCAATGCAGTGACCTCAAAAATAAGTGCAACATTCATTGATTTTTATTACCTTTTCACGGGATTTCACTTCGAACGAGAGCCAAAAAGTGAAGGGGTGACCTGAAGTTATTTTTGTCGAAACTTGTTATTGAAACTCAAAAAAATTCTTTACCGACATGAAATGGAAAGCTGTTTTACGACGAGAAATTTACAGTCTACTGAATAAAGTTATTATTTATTTGTGATTACTATTAAAAATCAGAACAGGGCTAGTGATGATGCTGATGGTATATGTACCCATATAATAAAACGGCACCTATACAAAAATCAAACTGACAAATTCAATTTTAATTACACTGATTTTATATATTTTGAGCCAATCAAATATGTTGTTCCACCACGATATGTCAATTGTTTAAGTGTAACTTCATTATGAGAGAAACGAGATAATAAGTTAAAAATTTTAAAATCCTACAGAAGAACTTTATACTTTTTTGTTTACTATCAATATTGATGTATTGAAAAAAATATATATTGTTATAAAATAAAAGTTTTAACCAATAAAGAGCACATCACAACCCTAGCAGGCTAATTTCTAGAGTACATAAAAATATATATTTATCTCTACGTAGAAAAGTACGTATCCTCATTACCGGACATTCACTACAAACATGATTCCAAAATGTAATTCAACAAAGTTGTCCTCTTCGTATTAAAATATTTTTATATTAAAACCGCTTTTGAGGGTCCTGCGCCGCATTAAAATGAAGCAAAGTCTACTGCTTTGCATAATCTAATAACACCCCTTCTGTTTATTACTGCGTTTATTTTACCTGACATTTGAACGTAAAGCATATTTGGGTAACAAATTGATTAATTCGCAATGTCTGGCACTACTGCGCCGGTTAGGTTAAGAAAAATTATAGGTAAAACTAGCTGTTCACGATTCCGTGGGAGTTTGGGAAATCCATACTAAATTTAAAGCTAATCGCGAATAATTTTGAAGATAGCTATGAGTACACAAGCTTAAATATCTAAAACCGCCTTCGCATTGAGTTTCTAATGAACCCGGTTTGGATAACATCGGTTGGATGGTTTCAACGACTGTAAGGGAAATGATCAGTAGAAAATGTATTTTGCGTTATACATCTAAACTAATATTATAAAGAGGAAACTTTTGTGTTTTTGTACATGTATGTTTGTAACGTTTTGACACAAAAACGATTCCACTGGACCGATTTCAAAAATTTTTTCATCATTAAAAAGCTGCATTGATAGATGACAGAACAAAAAAATGTTCTACAATATATAATTATAAAACGTATTAGTATCTACAAAGAAGTTCGCGATACTATATGTCCAACTACTGACTTTATGCCACTATAACTACTTTTGCATTTTAAAAGTTAATAAAAATGCCGACAATAATCAAACCATATTATTCATACCTCTGTATTAATCCTTATCCTATTTAATATTTTACTAAACGCCGTTTCAATACCTGTAAGATATTGTTTTAATAAATTCGGATATTCCATTCAAATGACATAACGAATTTAGAATGTCAATCTATAGAAAATGTATCCCGAGACGAACTCCAGAACATCAAGGTTTTGCTGCGACAATACAAAGCTACAAATGTGTATAGTAAAGTGAATTTTTTTTAACAATTTATAAAAATGAAGCTAAAAATTACTAGACCAATTAAAAAAAAATCAATACCTGTAGAGTATTTTACAATTTATTAATGTCGGACATTCTATGTAAATAATGTTACGCATTTAAAACTTTATTAGTTAGATATATATTTTATATTTATGAATGAGTATATTAGAGGAAGTGTGAAAGTTGCACCAGTGACCGAGAAGTTAAGGAGTGGAAAGCTATCCTGGTATGGGCATGTCATGAGATGGGAGGATAGCCATGTAGGTAAGGGAGAGTAGGAAATATGATGGTAAGCGGTAGGGCCGTGAGAGGGCGACCAAAAAAGTGTTGATGAACTGTATGAAAGAGGATATGTGTGTAACGGGTGTGAATGTAGAAATGACAGCGGATAGAGTGAAGTGGGGACAGGAAACATGCTGTGCCGACCCCACCTCGTGGGATAAGGGAAGTTAATGATGATGAGTTAGATATATATTTGTTATAAAGTAAATTCTGTATATTGATTACATTAATGTAAGTGTAACTAATAATCGTAAAGGAAGTAATTAAAATCTAAGTGAAATCAAACTTTCCTTTCTTACTTAGTGGACTTTCCACTGCCACAAGATCGGTATCTATGCGTGTGAATTCGCGGGGCATTGCTAGTAAATGAATAAACTAAACCATACATACATACATGCATAGTAGCATCACGCCTCATTCCCATAGGCAGAGGCAACATCCTTCCACTTGCCACGATCCTTGCATATCTCCTTCGGTTTTTTCATTCTCATTAAACCTTTCATACAAGTTCGTCGGTTTAGAGTACTCTTGACCTGGCCGTTATTTAAAATGTCCTGGATTTGGTCCAGGAACGTTCGCCTCGGTCTTCCCCTTCCAACTTTCGCATTCACTCTTGACTCATAAATCCTTTTTGTCAGTCTCCTTTCATTCATTCTCTCTACATGCCCAAACCATCTAAGCATACCTTTCTCAATTTTAGTCACTACGTCTTCTTTTATACCACAACGTTCTCTTATCACACTATTTCTTACTCTGTCACTCAGTTTTAATCCACTCATGCTTCTCAACGCTCTCATCTCTACCGCATTTATTTTACTTTTGTGATTCTTCTGCCATACCCAACTTTCACTACCATACATAAGTGTTGGCACCAACACTCCAGCATGCACTGCCAGTCTAGCCCTTTGAGACACCATCTGGCTATTCATAAAAGCATGCAGAGCACCATTTACCATATTCCCTGCATTCACTCTCCTTTCGATATCACTTTCACATGTTCCATCTTTTGTAAATTTAGATCCCAAGTATACAAATTCTTTCACCTCTTCCACTTGTTCCCCATCTATCAAAATATTGCCATTCATCATAGATTCATCTCGTTCAAAAAGCATAACTTTCGTTTTGTTTACATTCACTTTCATTCCTTTCCCTTTCAAAGCTTCATTCATAATATTTAGCATCTCCTGAAGCTCGTTAGCGGATGACGCAAGTATTACTTGATCATCAGCGTAGAGTAAACATTTGATGAGTAATTCATTCATTCTTAACCCATACATACTTTCTTTTAAATCTGTCAAACATTTATCCATGAAAAGGTTGAACAGCCATGGTGACGCAACACATCCCTGTCGAACACCTCTTTCGACAGGAAACCACTCCGTGTACGCTCCGTTTATTCTGACACAGGCACTAGAACCCTCATAGAGAGACTTCAATGCTTGGATCAGACAACCGCTCACCCCATACGTAGATAACGTTGACCACAGCTCATTCCTCACCACTCGATCATAGGCCTTTTCTAAATCTACGAACGCGCAATAAACTTTTTGGTGTTTAGCCAAACATTTTTCAGTTAAGCACCGTAAAGAAAAGACCTGATCCGTACATCCCATTCCTCTTCTAAATCCCGCTTGCACGTCCCATATTTTCCCATCAGTTTCATTAATCACCCTTTCAATTAATATCTTTGCATACAATTTGCCGACGACACTAAGAAGGCTGATACCGCGGTAATTTTTGCACTCCTGCTGTGACCCTTTTCCTTTATATAGAGGGACAATTACGGCCTTGCTCCAATCTCTTGGGACTTGGCCTTTCTCCCAGCACATATTGAAGAGCCAGTACAGCTGAGCTACCACAATCCCTACTAAACTAAACCAAACTGTTATGAATAAACTATAACTTCTGTATTTTTTTACTAATAATTAGATAATATTGCAATTTCAATAACTTTTTTATAATATCACGAAGTTCCCGGTTAAATGCGAAAATATAAATATGTTTCGTCAATAAATTCACGTCGTACTGGCCTCATTTACTTCCCCAATAAGAAATATAAATTTTAACGACAGTGAAGCAAGCTTATATAATTTTTGATATTGTTAAATTTCAACTTATAAACAGATTTGTTTCCGCTTCGTAAACCGATAAATGAAATGAACTAGATATTTGTTATGAATCAAAACCAAACATTCTTTATCATGTAATAAGCTTTTAATTGCACATTCAAATCGTTCTTTTACGACCTCACTGGCGCAGTGTTGCGAGTACTCGCTTTGCTAGCAGAGGCCCCGGATTCGATCGCCGGTAGGGCGAATTTTCTAATTTATCCGAGTCTCAACCGGCGGGATACTTCAGCTGTGGCTAGTTACCAATCTACCAGCAAAGAGATTTGTATTCCAGTATGATGCTTTGTATAAACCATAAGATGTAAAATTGTCTCAAAAGAGATTAGCGCGCTTTTATCTTAAATTGTATCATCACTTACCATCAGGTGTGATCACAGTCAAGCACTAACATGTCAGCAATTTAAAAGAAAACCTTTCAAATGCAAATCGTTCATTAATATTTGGGTTTTTTTCTTGTCTCCTTTTTATACACCATTTTATTTTTTATGTTGTATTGTAATCATCGCAAAACTTTGTACACGTGGTACTGCCCTCAGAAAATTATTCGTATATACATATAAAAAAATTGTTAACAAAAATCAGTATCTTTGAAATAAAGCAGACGACGAATAAAACTTGAAAACCTTATTGATAAATGATACTATTCATAAATCTTTATCGATACTGAATTACATAAAACCTAACGTAGTACACATTAGTTAAACTGCTTTTACTGAGATTGGTTTCTTGGCACTCATCATAACTTTACTGTAGAAACATTATAATTTAACGATGTTCTAATAATAGCATGACTGTCTCACTGGTCTAGTGATTAGCATGTTCGACTACAGACATGAGGTCCTGAGTTAGAGTACCGGGTCGGGCCAATTCAAAATCGCTATTGAGTTTTCTATTAGATTTTATCAATATATGCCCGAAGTTGAAAAGTTGGCGGTGTGATCCACCCCCGTGTCTCAGAGAGCACGTTAAGCCGTAGGTCCTGCGCCTGACCTCTCTCCGGTCGTGTCGGATTCCCGTCACATCGGACTATGAGAGTGAAGGAATAGAGAGTGGACTTGTGTACTATGCCTGCCAATCCGCAGTGGAGCAGCGTGGTGGGTCTATGCTCTAAAAACCCTAGCTCCTCGGAGTGAGGAGGCCTGTGCCCAGCAGTGGGACGTTAATGGCCTACTACATTTTTTTAATAATAGCATATATGATATTGTATATTTCATGATAAAATTGCGTATGACAGTTATCTTTTTTATTTCTAAATTAAACAGGTCTGATTATCTTATAACTTGTGAGTGCTTGATGTTGTAGCATTTACGTACAATTTCATTAAGTATACAGCCAAATTGTAATAAGTTAGAATTTCCAAACCGACTAACCAAATTAACTAAACTTAAAAATGAGATATTAATTGATATTTTTCAACATTTTTCTGGATTTTCATACGTGATGATACGATACACAGGATGTGACAATGTTAAACCTTCATTTAACACAAGGAATTTACTTGCTGAGTGATAGACTTTTTAGGAGATATATATCTTAACTAGTCTTTATTATAATAAAAATAAAAGCAGATTTAGTTATGTTATAAAATCATTATTATGTTAAAAAATCCGAAGGAATAGAGAATCCCTGTGTGTTAATGCATACACGTGTATATTATAATATCTTCTGCAAAAGACTGGCAGTCGTGTTCGAAAATTGTGCAAACAAACAATTTAGACGTAAATCCAAAAACATCATATTATACAATTAACAAGATAGCGCATAGATAAATTTGGTCGAGGGCTCGAACGCTAAAAGAGGCATCTCATCTAAATTCAATGTAATACTAATCATTTAACAAGAATTTAACGCCCACTTGTTCATCTATAAGAGGAACTACGTCCTTCGCCATTATTTATAGTTATTATATAAATGTTTAATGTAATTTATCTTTAGCTTTTGGAAATTATTACAGTTACATTAGACGTTACGATTCATGAGTAAATCAATGCATGTACTACATCTTACAATCAAGGAATAGGTAAATTGTTACTGAGCCAATATGAAAATACAGAATATAACAAATACTTTTTGTGATATATACTACGGTACGTAATAATGTAAACAAAACACTTGTCCTTACTCAATGATCAATCAAACGCCCTGCCATCTTGCCCTGTGCCTAATGTGTGCCTATTTCATATAAGGGAAGCTAAAAGTCTTTATGAAAAATATGAGTCTACGGAATTTCTACTTTCTCTTTAAGGATAGTTTTGATAACATATTAATATTATCGATCTTCTTAACTAACCGAAAGCCTTTTAGAGTTATTTGTGAAGCCTCATTCTTTTTATTTTTTTTCTCTCCACAGAAATATGAATGACCGAGCGGTACGAAAATATTTCGTATAGGTGTTACGTTACTACGAGTTACGCATTTATAAGTAACTGGTTGTGTCGAACTTGCCATCCCCTCTTACTATGAAGATGAAGGAATGGAGTTATATGTTAACGTATATACTTGTACACCATAATATCTCGCACGCATATCTCTGCGTGAAATTAGCCGCAGTAACCAAAATGCCCTTAAGAGAGGGATCATTATCACCATTATCACCCACGCCTTTAACACGTTTATAAATTCTCACTAAATTATACCTCATATATTCCATATATTTGCGTTCTCTGAAAACATATTCTGATTAAGCATCCAAATATCATGCAACCGCATTCAGGCAATAATATAACGTACAAGAAAATGTTGTTATAAGCGAGAAATACATGTAGGTGTTATAAATGTTGCTAAGTATGATTTGAACACTTTACACCAATATTAGTTTTGTAAATAATCTTTATATAAATCATTCTTCTGAACGTGTAACTGTAACTTAACTGAGTCTCTAAGCGGCTAAACCGATTTTAATGAATATTTGAGGTAAAGCCAAGAATCGTTTAGATCGACATATCGATACAGACTGTCCTACATATCTACGGATTAGAGAACTACACGTGAAACACCAGCGAGAGTAACTAATAAACGCTGTAATTTTTTATAATGTACTTTAAAAATGAAAACCTTAAAATAGTATAGGATTAACGAACTAAATACGTGGATTTTTGTTGAACAACCACGAAATCTTCTCATAAAAACTTTAGTAACTAATTGTAGTTTTTACGATGTTAAATATTAAATCGCATATAAAAGAATGTCTACGTTCTCTATTTAACTACCAAACAGCAAAGTATTCCAAAACAAGGTGGTTAGAACACCATGTACTATTTTTTTACATCTTGTTTCTGGCGAATCCGATACTACTGTAAAAAAGGCCGCTTACGTGTGTCTTTCGCTTTTTAGTTTTATATAAGTCAGTGTAAGCTATAGGCAGTAGGATAATTATCTAGTGGTATTGTCACATTTGTCCATTGTCACTTGGCCGTGTCTCACAGAAGCAGCCAATGAGCTTCGAAACGCTCTTGGCGCTAAATTAACTCCGCCCATACGGCCAACCCGTGAGTCATACCAAATGTCACGTGTCAGTGCATATCACTGCTTTGAAAGAATAGTAACACAATACAAAAACGCTCTTACAGGAGATCCATTTGATAATTAAATAAAGTATGATATAATGATGTTTTGCCTATTTGAATAAAGTTATTGAAACTAGATAATTAAGACTATTCTAAATTCTGTGGCAATGTAACTCAAATTTTTGAAATTTATCAACCAATTATTCACCCAAAAGCAGTAATAGGTCCCTTAACTAAAAAAGTATTTCTTTTGTCAGAAAAAAAACCATGAACACTGTTACTGTGAACCTATAAAACTAATCTAAAAAACTCATGAGTTGTATTACAGACCTCCAAAATCATTGTTAAAAATTACACTCAACACATTCTTTACCCATATATCAATATTGTATTATAATTAATATTGATTGAATTAATTTTTCTGAGAGAAATAGGATAATTTTAAGAGCATTAGGGTATAGGTAATGTTAAATGTGTTAACTTAGATAAATTGTTTCCAAGATTTTGATGAGGCTTACAATTATATTTTATAAAAGCCACTTTTTTTTTCACTTAAGAAAAAACATTAAGAAATTAAATGACATTTATTTTTAGTGTTTTGAATCATTTTACCTAACTACATCTCCTATGCATGATAACTCACTCAGTATTTTAAAAATAAGCATACATTATACAAATTACTCATTCATTGACTGAGCAAGAAAAAGAGTTCAGTAACTTTTTATAGCAAGCAAAAGAGGCCTTTATTAACTATTTATAAAAAAATTATAACAATCACATACTAAAAGTACTTAAATCGAATGATTTAGGAAATTTATAGTATTTTATTTTAAATGATATGAATATTGCTGCTATTTCTATATACTTTGAAAACAGATTCATAAAAAGATTATTATAAAAAAGGTAAGAAACAGCTTATTGACATCCCACTAGCTAGGCACTTCATCACTTATACTCTTACTCTAACTTTACTATTTAACATCACATATAATCCATTAAAACTGAAAGACACATTCATTTTACATTTTCTATATCGATATATATTATTTCTTTATCAACCTATAGAGTAATTGATATGAATCTCTTAATTAATTCTACAATAATTAATTAAAGTTCAAATTTATGTATTCATTATGTAATAACACAAGATAATACTTAATAAGAATGGTTATGGTTTAAAATATTTCAATTAAATATCTATTCTATCCCCACACCTTGTAAAATACATACACAACATCACTCAGAGACAAATTGTAATGTATTGAATAAAATATGTAAAAAAGCTAAATGTTCACATTTGTTTTTAATGGTAAATAATAAACAAAACTGAATAACTTCAGTTTCTATTTTATGTATTTTTTAAGTGGTTTAATAAAATAAATAACATTTGCTGGACATGAATAATTTTAAAAATGTGTCTTTTTAACTAATATAAAAAGAACAAGTGTTCTTTATATTAGTTAGTCTTGTAATATAGAATTTCAAAAGCAGTGTTGTATATGCACTGTGTGTATCAATATAATTAAAAAAAGTGTATGTCAGAAGCAGTGTTGTATATGTGCTGTGACTGTCAATATTATTAAACAAGTATAATATTTACTTGTTATACTCAACACTATAAAAAATAAAAAAATGTGGCCATCTCTTTGATGCCAGTGTAAAATATGTATAATGTCATAACATCCATTATTTACTTTTTATGTCTTATCTATTACCTTATCAATAGATAAAATATAAACTTAATTATCAACAATTTAAAAGCCACACTCTATTTTGTAGGCTAAAGAATGATTATTTTTTTATTCAAAAAACATTTGTTAAGCTTTTGCAGCTGCAATTGAAGGATGTTGTTCAACAAATTACCATAACAGAAATTATTTTGAAAATTTCGAACTGTGAGATTTGCAACATACTTAAAAGTTTTAATTGTTTAATGTAGTTTCCTATCAAATAGGGAGATAATTTTTTGTGTAATAAACAAAACATTAAGTCCGATTTGACATGCATGTGATTTACTCAATTACGCAGTTTAGTTTACGCTACTAAACATTTAGCATGCGGGTCGCGAGTCATATGAAAGAAATATACTCAGTCTTTTAGGCCAATGTTACCGGTTCACGAAAAAATATTTTCCCGCCGCCATCCCGAACCTAATGACCGAAACATGTCAATCACATTAATTGACAACCTGGCAGCAGACTATTTTCGTTCTTTTCGAATAGCTCAACATCACAACGACGTTTTTTTTACCAAAACACAAACGAAAGCGTCATAATAAGATAGTCTTTGTCATCTGTCAATATCGTAACCTCAAATTTCTCAAAATCAACAACGTAACGTGTTATGACAACACAAAGGTCAATAAATAAAGTAAAACAATTCTAAAATGTTGAAATAATGAATTCATAGCATAATGGTACTCGTTGTTTAACAAGAACAGCGAAACATGACGGGAGATTAGACAAAACACGGCCATTTTCGTTGTGAGAATGTAGAAGTACAATATTGTAATATTACCCTTTCTACGTCCAAATCTGTCCCACTGCAAAGTCTCTTACCACCACCACCGTTGTAAGCCATTGTAAACCACAATACAAACACAAATCACACCGTAACGCGGTAAGCAGTTAACGAACACGCGTAACCCTCCTTCTTCTAAGGTTGAAAGCAGACTGAAGGAACGAATGAAACAAATAAGCCGCGAATGAGCAATAAAGTTCGGAACTATATCATAGACTAAATATAATCTCAGCGACATCACAAATGATACAGACAAAACCGTAATTACGGTTGACTTTCCATGGCCTATTATTAATTTATTAAATTATATTTTCTTATTTTATAGTTCCTTATTTGATGCTGTTTAAATTATATAATGAGGTGTGATATTCTAGAAATAAAATAAATACTTTGAATTTTATAAAATTAATATATCTTATAGAAGTTATCTATTTCAAAAACTTGGAAAATTTAATGTGCATCCTAATTACCCAATTAATACAATCACTATGAAATATAAGCTTCAAATTTTTCAACTATCTTCAAAAAAAATTGTATTGTTATTGGAAAGTTATGAATGCATCATAAGGCAAATGTATTAAAGTTGAACATACTATTAATTATTATGTAATAACTTAAAACAAAAGAAACACTTAGTCTGGTAAAAAAAAAGTAAATTTTTAATAAAGTTTATTCTTATTTAACAAATAAAAGCAGTAGTTATAAATCTTCATTATGCTTTCTTTTTATGAATTATATATATACACATCGTATAATTATTCAACCCTTGAAATCACAGGTAATCATTTGTTAATCTGTGGTAAATCCACAAACCTATTTTTCTAATCTGTGATATTAACGGTCTCAACTCTATGGTTTTATTTTTCGGTATTTTTGTTATTGTTTTTGTAGTCAATTATATAATTTCCCTTTAATATGGATACTGTGGAAGTAGACATCAAAATCGAAAATAATGAACTAACTCGCGAAAGTGATCCGTTGCAAGAGGATGTTTGTGATAAACAAATTCTGTCAGATATGGTAAAGCAGACTAATAAGCTAACAAAAATTAATTTACATAAACTCTCAATATCTAAATTGCGAAATATATTAATAAATATATTTGAAAGCGTTTATTTTCCAAAAATGAGTTTGTGTATTGTCAATTGTGATTGTACTAAGCTATATGTAATGGCCTACTCTAGGACTTTTGCCGCCTTAATAGAAAAAGTAAAGAACGGATCTCGTGGGTTTTTGAATTCAGATGGTAGAAAGTAATTAATAGTATTTACTAGGTATATACCTAGCTTATAATTCGCAGTGTATTACAAGCGAAATTGGTTTCAATTAGTCTGCAGATGAAATAAATATTGTTGTTTTGTTAGGACAAAATAGTGTTGTTACTGTAATTCAAAGGATAAAAGTTGTAAGAGTTTGTCTGTAAAATTATTCATTATTATTGTTTCTTGCAAAACCAGTATTAATGTCAATATTATGGTATATAGAGATTTAAAATAATTTTTACTTTCAGAGAGCATCACCGAATTAAGTTACATGGTTTAAATCAAAGGATAGACAAGGAAAGTTTGAGTGTAAATATTGTGAACTGAAAAATTCTACTGTACAAACATTAAGGTATCATGTAAAAAATAAACATCCAGAAGAAGGGAAAAAGTTGCATTTTTTAATGATTAATAATTTGAGGAACCCCAAACCAATCTGTCATATTTGTAATAAAAGATTTAAAAATGTAATTGAATTGCAATCACATGTTACTGGGAACCACTCAAAAGATCTCACAAAATTGTTTTGTGTACACTGCAATCTGAAATTTACAAATAAAGAGGAATTCAGGGAGCATAAATGTATAAATTCACTATTAAAAAGTAAATTTATACATGTTTGTAATATATGTGGATACAGTACTGCAAAAAAGGGCCATTTCACACAACACAAAAATACTCATCTACAAAATAAAACTATGCTTTGAAAGAAGTGTGAGTATAGGACAAATTATTTACCAAATTTAAGAATACATGAGCTTATTCACACCAATGACAATCAATATGTTTGTGATTTTAAAGATTGCAATTATCAAAGTGTAGCTAAATTAGCATTGAGGAGTCATCAGTTAAAGCATTATCCCAATGAAAATATGCTACTCTGTGATAAATGCAGTTATAGAACTGTTTTTAAACAATCTTTGAAAAAGCATCTAGATAGTCACAAAAGAAATTTGGAGAGAAAAGTTTTCTTGTAATTCAAAAACTGCTATTGCAACTAAAAACAGTTTTCTGAAGATGCCTAAATCTATAGAGGTTTTTGATATGTGGACATATCAGCATTGGCTCTCTATCAGTTTGATATAAGAAGTCAGTAATGCAGAGGCATTGAAATGAGTAGATCAAAACCGCAAGTTATAATAGACTATTGAAATCATAAAAATTGCATATCTTGATCATGTTTTTAGGCACAACAGATATAGCTTGTTGCAGCTGATTATGAGGAGCGAAATTGAAAAAAACAGTGGCTCTGTAACATTCAAGATTGGATTAGTCTCACAGGAGCAGTAAAATTATTTCACCTTGCTAGAGATCAATAGAGATTCTCACAGTTGTCCAACCTCCAGATAGTCAAAGATAAATAAATTCTTAGAGTATATACAGCCAGTCTTCCTGCTGTTTTATTTGAAAAAGTAAACATATTTAATTTCATTTATTTTGTGTATTATTCTATTTGTTACTAATATAGTTATAAGTTATTTGTAAACTAACAATTTGGACCAAATGTTGCCTTGAATAAAAACTTATTATTATTATATTTTAATGATATCAACTATTTTAAGAATAAATGTAGTAACCAAGGCTTTTTTCATCTTTATAATAGCTTTAAGTTCCAATGGACAATTGAGCGCACACTACATCACCAGTGCCACAGATTGTATGAAGTATAAAGGAGGTATGATTTATTGTATGGTTTATTCGATTTTGAAACAAAATTGTCATATCTACAAATATTCTATACCTTACTGTTAATTACCAGTAACCAAGTTATTGGTACAGTGTTTACATTAATCAGTTTTGTAATTGTATTGACCATTGGAGGATTATTGTGAAGCATTATAGTATATCACAACCACAACCACTCTGCCAAGAGTGAACAAATAAGAAGAATTTCTTAACAAATGTGTGTTATTGAGTTACCATAGAAATTATGATAAAAATGCATAATTGTATTTGTCTTTTTTGTAAGGTATACAATAAAGAAAGAAAACACTAGTTAGTTTATTGGAAAACATTGAAATATAGTTATATTCTTGTATTTATAATGGAATTAATAGTAATAAAATTTTGTTATTAAAGCTAGTTTGAATAATGATGCAATTTGAATTCTTCTTTGATGACATTTTTATGTGAAAACCTTATAAATATTCTCATTGTTTCCTTGACAATGATATTCAATTTATGTATTTTTTGTTGAACTGAGACCAAAGTAACTTAATTAGAATACAAAATAAAAATCTTATATTCTGTGTTCTGCGTTTTATTTACACTATTATAATTACATAAGTTAATATAATATAAATATATCAACTACACTTACATATATACAAAACCTACATTTATAATTTTCTTGTTCTTGAGATTTCTTTCAATTTACATCTATGAGACCTTTGTTAATGTTTGACAAATAACTGCAAATTTGAAGTACATGTGTATTAAGTTTACATTCCTAAATTTTCTAATAAACAACCTTGCCAGGTATCACTCAAGCTATTATAATTCATAATAAAAAGAAAAGGGACAGTACAAAAGTAATTTGAATAATATATTTTAACAAGCGGACCGATATAAGTTTCAGAATAATGGAAACATTTTCATTCTTCAAAGTATATGGTGATAGAAATATTGCTTCTTTGGAAGAATAGTTACTCCATTCCAATATGCTATTTGAAAAGGAGCACCATTCAAAAATTAAATCAAATAATGATGAAATTTTATGATGACACTGACTTTTTTGCTAACAGGTTTGTGTTTAACTTAGATAACATTTAACACTGGTGAAATAATATGTGCCCATCTTAAATTGTTTAATAGAAGAAAAAGAAGACTTGATGATACAGCCTATGATGGATCTGATTTGATAAGGCAAATCTACCCTGGTAAGATGGTCACCAGCTATAGCCAAAACTTTCCATGAATCCAGACATACACAAATTTCTTAAATTTACCCAGATCGAAAATAAACCCAGGACATCTGCAAGCAATGCAAATACTCACACCAATGCACCAGCAAGGGTTGTCAAATTCTGCTATGTCCAACTAAAATTTTGGATTGTGTTATTTATCCATAACAACACTATTTCTATGACTCTATAATTTACACACTGCTTACTTTTTTCACTTTAATATCAGCAGAATAAAGCTTAAGGTTATAGATCCCAACAAGCTATAAAATATTTGCTGCAGTTTTCTCATAGCTTTATCCAGCTAAAACTACTACAATCAATACAATAATAGTATTTAGTTAAGGTTACTTATTAATGCGGCGTTGGTTTATGTCCATCAACATAAAAATTTCTTGTTGCTTTTGGTAATGAAAGCTCCATCCCTTCCATTTCCTTGGTCAAAACAATTTGGCAGCCTTAAAAAAATTGTAATGTGTTAAAAATTTTCATTTATTTCAATTGACATGTTGTTAATATAGCGTATCTCTATATCTTTGATCATAATAGTAATACATTGTACAAGGACTTTGTAATTATACATGGTTTCTCTCTTATAGGCCGGTTTTGAACAAAAAATAGCACTTTTAAGATAATTCTCAAATGAGTCAAATATATAGGAGTGAATCTATAAGGGAACCTTTTTTACTGTTGAATCTTAAAAATGACATGTAAGCCCATTTTGAAATATTATTAACAAAGTCTTAAAAATAATGACCATATAACTAAAACTTTAAAGCAATTCTTACATACCTAGTCTGGAATTTTCTTTCAGAAATGGTGCCATATCTAATAGATCATCCTCTTTTTCTTCAGGTTCTGTTAATTTATCTAAATAGTTCTCATGTACATACACATGACATGTTGTGCAGGCTAAGGATGCCTCACACGCCCCTTTATAAATAATTCATGAAATGAATAATAATAATAAATATTTATTATAATTTTTAAACAGCATTCTAGAAACAAATATTAATGACCCTTGTTCAATTATAACAATATATGAGCTAGCTCAAGCAGAGTCTAGCAGAGAGTTCATACTTCCAGAACTCTGTATTGTCATAGCACTGTGTGTGACAAATGCTGCACTATCAAAATACGTAGACATCCGCTGTTTTGATGGTCTAAGGCATAGTGATGAATTATAAACAACAAATAGGCACATGACTTTTACAAAGAGTAATTAGGTAACCTGCCCAGCCTAGATTTAAACTTGTAATAAGAATTATGTACCCATTGGATAATCAAATCTCTTAATAAAAGTATCTTATGATAATTAAACTGTGATCTTTTAATGTTATTACTATACTAGTTATCACACACAATTTACGCTAAATTTAGTATTTATAAATCACCAAGTAATCTCTTACAAGGAATTATACATGTTATACTATATGCAAGTTAAAATAAACAAACCTTCCATTTCAATTCCATATCTATGTGCCAAGTATAAAACATTGTCTCCAATTTTGCCTTTTACTTTTATCTTTTTTCCATCTTTATCAATATATATGACATTCACTCTGAAATAAATTAAATAATATAAGGACAATATTACTTTTGGTAAGGATAGCTTTATACTAGAACACAATTTTATTTGCATGATGGCATGTCTGTGCTGGTAAGGTCATAACTAGATACTGTAGAAGCCCAGACCTGGACAAGTTAGAAACTACAATTTCCTAAATTTGCCCTGCCGAATCTCGAACACGGGACCTACGCCAGCGAAGCGCTTACGCTAGTGAAGTCGTATTATTTGAAATATTGTGAAAAACCTTTCTTTCTATAAAAAAATAATAGTAACTTACATTTCATCGTCAGATTTTGGATCCTGCCATTCAAATTCACCATGTTTTAATCCTAGAATTCAGGTTTTTATTAAGTTTTCTGATTCTTTAGAATAATTTATATGGATAAAAAAAGTAAACTAACCTACCTGAAGATACACTAAATAATCTTTTAAAATTACGAAACTGGGGTGGTGTTAAATTGATATTACGAGTTACACGAAGTAATTGTAAAGTTCGAATCATTTTAAAGAATTTTACATTTATATACTTATTTTAAAATAGACAAAATTTAGTATTATACTTAGAGGTTAGGTTTAATATTTGTTTTGACAATTTGACATATTATCATTTTTATGCATGACAATCCTTATTTACATAAAGTGAAATTTGTAATGACTTATTAAACTACCATTGTAGAAGTTAAATTAAGTTATTAAATTAGTTAAATTCTAAATATATATTGTTATAATTACTTTATTGAATTTTTAAATTTTATCCGAAATTAAATTTAAAATAAATAGCAGCAACACTATTTAAAAACGTCATACACATTTTTGTGAAACGTCAATAACCACATCCATATTGCTAATTTTTCATAATGATTTAAATTATAATTATTGATTTTTTCGCCATAAAGGCGAATAAGCACAAATAATATACAAAAATGGATGTACAATAAGTCATAATTTCTATAAATATACGGCCATAGTATCTTATGTTGTGAATTTTGGTGATAGAAATTTATTATATAGAATATAAGGTGAGTTTTACGATGAAATGACGTGTATATTTCAATATCGATATTTTATAGAGCCTTCGCTTTATATGCCACCTTGAATTATGATAAACTGTATCATTTATAATTATTGTGTACTTTTTTTTAGATGATTTGCACCCGTATTTGTTTCATTTTATAACCATCGTGAGTCCATGTGTCTATTATATCTGTCGTTTCATATTATCTTATCGTTGTGGATTGTAGTGTTCTCTTAAATGGTGTTATCGTTTTCTTAGATTTTCGTGTTGGTTAAAATATCCTATTAGATTGTCAAGGATTTTATCTTAACTAATATTAATTTATTACCTTCATAATAACAATTCTGCATTTAGGCTCTGTGATTGTATATGTAGCATGTTTTATAAAACCTATATACATATAATTAAACAAGAAACATCTAGAAAGTTGAACTCATCAATTCCAAAAATTTTATTAACCTTGTTTGAAATCTTTAACTGGTATTATAAAAATAATACATTTGAATTTATTTACATACCATTTATATATTTTTAATAACAATTTTGGAATAATAATTTTGGGTAATCTTCATTCAATCTATATTTTTGAAATAAATTGTGATGTTTTGTGTTTAAAAGGTTTATAATTAATTACTATCAAGGAATTTTAGTACACTGTCAGATTTTTAGGATTGAAACTTATCTACTTCTCAAGATGTAACTAGAGAGGAGAAGTAGAATAAGATGTAACTATAAATCTAGAATTTATATCAAAATAAAAATTTACATTTAACACTTATGTATACTTTACAGTTCAAAATCATTTTTCTATATTGGCCTATGTGTATAATTTATCTAATAATCCTCTTATATGTTTGGGTGTAGGTGGTTGAATGTATCTCATTGTTAGACAAAAATATTATGTAGTGTGTTGTTAAATTAATTGTATAAATATCTATAAACATGTTTGCTTGTCTTGTTTCCTTTTACAAATTTTGATGGACTTTGAACTTTTTATCATGAAACTGAAATTGTTGAATATGTAGATTAAACAGATCTGTAGATTTAGAAGAATATTTTAATTTTTACTAATAGGGGTAAAATACAGTCAATTATAATTAATTTAAAATAACGACCTTGGTGTGCTAGCAATATACATTTTCGAAGTCAAACCCAACTGCGGATGAATTGTACAGCAAAATTTGACTTTAACTTACAACATTAAATTTTTTATCATTTTGATCATGGGTTATAGAGGAGCCACAATTTTTATACGCTTTTTATAAGGCAGACTTATTGCTTGATAGCTATCTCTACCAGGCAACCTTTGGTGTAGGAATAGTTGTAGCAGAGAAGGGTGGGTGGTGTATTCAGATAAACCTACATACGAATAACTAAATTCTAATATGTAATAACTATACACAAATAAAGTATATATATAAATAAAGTAGGTTTATTTTTGTTAACATAAATGTTTTATTTTACTTCATGTTTGATACAGCTTTTACTTTACAACAAATATGTATCTTATAAATACATTTAAATAATTTTTAAAACATCATTTACCTAGAATATCCAATATTAATAAATTTAAGATTATTATACAGGTACTACACAGTAATTTCTAACTTGGTTAATTTAAATTTAACTACAGTAGTTGGACATATGGTATTGCAGCCCTTTTTGTAGATATTAATAAGTTCTTTAATACTGTAGAACATTTTTTGTTCTATCATGAATAGTTCATGTAGTGCACACGATAACAGATTTTTTTGTGACAAAATTTTACTTTCACACCTTGCATTATATTAATGAATTTTTATTAGAGATCCCTATTTTTTTCAAAGTAATATAGTCTATATCTCTCAATGAAAATGTACATGCATGCAAAAACACAGGTGTTTCACATTAGTTCAGATTGTTGTATTCATTTTTGAAACGCTTTTATTAACATGATATTTAACTATCTAGAAAGAAACCTCTCAACATAGTGATGTTGGAATCAAGTGTTTCGACTTTCAATTTTGATTTGTTTAGTTATACATTAGTATTAAACAGGAAAAAATTTTGTTTTATTGGAAAATAAAGCAATAAGTGTAAACCAGCATGCATCTCTTTCAAGTGCTGAGGGAATTTCTATACTGTATGTGGCTAATAGTCATTCAAACTGAACAATGTTTACAAATGAAACTCAAAACTATAGCATCGCAAAGGAAGTGAAAAGAAATTCAAAATATATTGAATCATTATGTCAGTCTATTACTAGAAAAATATTACTACGGAAGTTATGTCAAACAGCACCAATTTTACTTAAAAACCACATTAGTTTATTATTAATTTAAGACTTTGATAGTGTGCCCAACTTAAAATATACATCGCATCACGCCTCTTTCCCTTAGGGCTAATGAGCTACAGGAGATGCTAAATATTATGAATGAAGCTTTGAAAGGGAAAGGAATGAAAGTGAATGTAAACAAAACGAAAGCTATGCTTTTTGAACGAGATGAATCTATGATGGATGGCAATATTTTGATAGATGGTGAACAAGTGGAAGAGGTGAAAGAATTTGTATACTTGGGATCTAAATTTACAAAAGATGGAACATGTGAAAGTGATATTGAAAGNTCCCGCTTGCACGTCCCATATTTTCCCATCAGTTTCATTAATCACCCTTTCAATTAATATCTTTGCATACAATTTGCCGACGACACTAAGAAGGCTGATACCGCGGTAATTTTTGCACTCCTGCTGTGACCCTTTTCCTTTATATAGAGGGACAATTACGGCCTTGCTCCAATCTCTTGGGACTTGACCTTTCTCCCAGCATATATTGAAAAGGCAGTACAGCTGAGCTACCACAATCCCGCGGCCAGCCTTCAGCATCTCGACTGACACTCTGTCATACCCAGCAGCCTTACCTGATTTCATACCTTTTATCGCTTTCATGATGTCATCCATACTAATCTCGCTATCACTTGTCTTACATTCATTGCTATCCGCAGAGGCCATATTTACCTCTGCTTCATTTCTTTCAAACAAACTTTCAAAATGATCCTTCCATCTCTTCAATATCCATTCTTCTCCTTTTATTAAACTTCCATCTAAACTTCTGATTTTACAAAGCTCCGAGGAAGTAGATCTCCCTCGGGCAATTTGTATTGATTTCCAGAAAAACTTTTTGTTTGACTGAAAATCATCAGAAAGTCTCCTATCACACATATCACTGTATTCTTCTTTTTTCTTTCTTACAGCTTCTTTCAGGATTACTTTCACCCTTTTGTATTCCATTCTTGCCTTTTTTACGTCATTTTACGTCATCTTAAAATATAAATAGTTTTAATGTATAGTAATTCGTCGTATAAAGTAACACTGGGTTTAAAATGAAATAATTACAAACAAAGTTAAAATAATAATTTAGTCATAAACACCATACACATAACTGTAAAACGTGAATTGTTTAGATTATTGATATTGATAATAACAAATAAAAAATATATTTTAAGTCAAGTCTTCTTATTTAAATAATTTTTACTGTTAACAAGCAAAATTATATAATAAAATTAATTGACATTTGATTTAACTTTATAAACATTGTACGTATGTACGTTAATATAATTTAACACACAGTATATTAGTCTATAGTTTAATATGATCTATATTAGCTTTATCTTTATAAAGAAGCCTTCTACTGAGACCGGTTTTTACTAAATTAATTTGAATGGCAGAGCTTACATATCGTTTCTATTAAATCCTTTAACACGGCCTCGCTGGCGCAGTGTTGTGAGTACTTGGTTGGTTAGCAGACGCCCCGAGTTCGTTCCCCGATAGGGCGAATATAGGAAATTGCATTTTCTAATTTGCCTGAAGTTGGATTGGTGGGAGGTTTCGGCCGTGGCTAGTTACCACCTTACCAAGCAAGAGATTTGTGTACCGGTATGATGCTACGTAAAAACCATAAGAGATAAATTGCCTCTTACAAGATTCGCTCACTTTCATCTTGGACTGCATTATTAGTAATCATCAGGTGATCAGACATCACAGCCAAGCATTAACTTACCAACAATAAAAAAAAGTTAGATGTGATTATTATTTAATTCTTGTAATAAATTACGAACTGCCGCATTGGTCCAGTGGTTAGCTTGTTCCACTACAGACATTAGGTTCTGGGACCGAGTCCCAGGTCGGGCCAATTCGAAATCGATATTGACTTTTCGATTAAGATCTTCTCAATATTTGCCCGAAGTTGGGAAAAACTTGCCGGTATGATCCACCTCCGTGCCTCGGAGAGCACGTTATGCCGTCGTGCCTGAACCTGAACTCTCTCCGATCGTGCCGCCACGTCGAACTATAAGAGTGAAGAAATAAAGAGCACACTTGTGTACTATCCCTGCCAATCCGCAGTGGCAGCGTGGTGGATCCATGCTCGAAGAACCCTCTCTCATACGAGTGAGGAGGCCTGTGATTAGCAGTGGGACGTTAATGGGCTGCTACTTTACTAAATTACATATAATTTTATTAAAAAAACTTGGATTATGGTTACTATTATAGAAGAGAATGTGGCTGTTCAATGGTATTACTGCTAATTTAACGTTCAAAAAATAGATATTTTCTAAATATTGTATGATGCTAATTTTTCTTGTCCCTAAGTTGCAATTTAGGGGACAGAAAGGAGCACTAATTATTTTAGTATACTTAATAAATAATACAGTATACCTAAAAATAAAATATCAGAGAAAACTTAAAAAAGAGACAGACATAAAGATAAATTATTTTTTTTGCAGAGACTGGGGCATTGTCTATTTATATATATAAATCTCTCGTCACATTATGTTTCTCGCCCATAGGCTCCGAAACTATTTACCTGATTTTAATGACTATACTTTGTGTAATTTAGTCCAACTTGTAGCATAGGGTAGCTTCCCTTTTAATTTTTATAATATATAAATAATATAAAGAGGAGACATTTGTCTTTTTGTATGGTGATTTGTTACGTTTTCACACAAAACTACTGGAGCGATTTCTAAAATTTTTTGACCATTGGAGAGCTGCATTTTCACTGAACGATATAGGCTGGCTATATTACTTTCTAAAAAAAAATAGGGATCCCTACAAAAAATGCGTTAATGTAACCAAAGGTGTGAAACTAAAAATCTGATATCGTGTGCGCTGCGAAAACTATTCAAAATAGAAAAAAAAATCTGCAATATCATACAACGTATTAATATCTGTAAATAAGTCAGGGATACCGTATGTCCTATTACTGTAGTTATGCCACTAAAACTACTTGTTTGCTTTAAAAGTTAATAATGCCGACAATAATCAAACCATATTATTCATAGCCCTGTTAAATGATATTTTATTAAAGACCGTTACAATACCTGTAAAATGTTTTTTTAAATTATCAAAAATCGGACATTCCATTCAAAAGATATAACGAAACAAAACTACGTCGAATGTTGTATATAGAGAACTCTGAGGCAATAAAGTATTACAAATGAATAACTTCTCTAATATTACAGAAGGAAGTTTTGCAATTTGAATTTTTTGTTTTTGAAATTTTTATATAATCAAGATAAAAATTACTGGACCGATTTAAAAAAAATATTTAAATATCTGTAGAGTATTTTTAAATTTGCTGATTTCGAACATTCTACATAAATGATGTTATGAATTTGAAGTTGTATTAGATATATTTTCGTTGTAAAGTAAAATCTGTATTATTGATTAGATTATGAATGCAAGTGTGTATCTAACAACCTGAAAGGAAGTAATTCAAAATTAGGTGAAATAAATTTATGTTAGGAAAAATATATCTATAGTCCGACTTAATAGAATTTCCACTGCCATGAGATCGGTATCTACGCGGGTGAAACCGCGGGGTATTGCTAGTATTTTATAATTTAAAAATTGTTTTTTTTTTTAACCTGATACATATCGTCAAATAAATAGCGCCGTACTTTAAGTCTCACATTTTAGTGTATGTAGACGAAGGTGGGCGCGTCAGCACGCAGGAAATACAAAATATTATTTATAATGAAAACACAAAAGTATTTAACAACAGATGCAAGTAAGGCGATTCAACAGTCATTTGATGATGTTTACAGAAGGTCCGATTAATAATTTGTACTTAATAGAAATTGAAAAAATATGTTTTTTAATGTTTAATGTAATGTTATTGAATTTACCATACTGTACAGAAGTATTGTTAATCAGAATTTTATTTCTTTTAAAGGTTAGATATAATTATGTCTCTTGGAGAAGAAAAAATAGATATAGTAAATATTAAAGTTGAAACTGAAGAAGATGATGATAGTCGAAAAGATCCAGCACTACTATTACCCGAAGAACCTATGACATATGAAATAAAAACAAAAAAGAAAAAAAAAAGGAAAAAACAAGAAGATCCGTTTAAAGATATCGAAGAGAAAGTTAGTGCGCACATAACGACAATTTATGACCCAGTTAAAGAAGTCGATCAAGAACCAGTTTTAGACCCTGAAATCAATATAAAAGTTGAAAATATCGAAGTTGAATTAGATTTTAATGATGTGAGTATCTAAGCCTTCCTTTCCGCCTCCTCTGTATAATTCTTTCAGGAGTTAACTGTACTCGACCACTGTAAGGCAGTAATGGTACCTAGACAAGGTACAACAACCCTGTCAAAATCAGTTCAACTATCTAAGAGATTGGCGGAAAATTTGCCATCGCTTCATTTATAATAATTTCGTGTTAGTGTTTGTCATCGAAATGACTGAAATAACTTAATCGACTTTTATGCAATATTTGTGTATATTAATTAGGCAGGTCTAAGAATTAGTCGTGTTGAATCTTGTTTTCCTATATGGACCAACGTCGGTTCACTCCAGTAGGATCTCTCTATTAACGTTATGTATGTAATATATCATATATGTATGTATGTCTATTTCCTTATAAACATTATGTGACCATGAACTTGCTACATTGAAACGTATCAACAAAATGTTAATTTATTTTACAGTTTGCAAATGATAATGGTTTAATGCTAGAGGCTCCACATAGTGAAGACAGCCAAGAAACTGCTGCAAAGGTCGATGAACACAACCGAGATGCAGTGCTTTTAACTTTCGAAAGTATACTTAAGGACAAAGGTGTTCTAGGATACAGTCCATTAACAGCCCCTGCGCCTAATTATGTGTGCAAAGTTTGCCATTTAGTCTTTCAAACCCCAAAAACACTTCGTATGCACCAAAAGAGAAAGCATCAAGTTTATCGAAAATCATTTAAACATGTTTGTGACTACTGTGGAATGGCGTACGAACAAAAAAATAGTCTCGTGGCTCATATTAAGAGAAAACACGGACCTGATGCAATACCCGATGATATAGAAGAAAGGACTTGCGATGTGTGTGCATTAGTATTCAAGGGCATAACACGATTACGTATGCATATGCGAAGAAAACATGGATCTTTTGAAGAATCGTTCAAACATGTCTGCCAAGAGTGTGGCCTAACTTACGATAAGAATAGAAGCCTCATTGTCCACATTCAGAGAAAACATTCAAGTGGTCCAAAGCCAGAGCTGGACACCTGGTACAAATGTCCATTTTGTCCGAAAGTCTTCACCAAACGCGAAACATACGCGAGACACGTCCAAAGAAAGCATCGTATAAATGATGAAGACAATGCGATACAACACAATAATGGAGATGGCAAGAACGAGTTAATACACAGCAAAAATGAAGAAACAGGAGAGATTTCATGTAAAGAATGCCCTCTAGTATTTTCTTCATTGAATTTTCTAAAACTGCACATGAGAAGGAAGCATAATGCGTTGAAGGAAGATTTCAGACTGAAATGTATGATATGCAATTTATCCTACGATAAGGTCGAGAGTTTGAAACGCCACATAAGGCGGAAACACGACAAAGGATCTTACTGTGACGTTTGTGACAAACAATTTGAAACTAGAGAAATGTACCTTGGTCACACACACAAAAGAATGATACAAGAGTGTCACCTCTGCGGTTTGGTATTTGCATCAAGAGGGGGCCTATGTAAACATTTACGGTGTACCCACAAAATTGAACCACCAAAAACTGTGTTCTGCGATTTGTGCGCGGAAAGTTTTCATGATAAACGACAGTTAAAACCTCATTATATGAAGGTCCATTTGAATGTTGCGTACACCTGTCGGTTTTGTAAGAAGATTTTTAGAGCAAAGGAGAGTTACAGGCGGCATGTACTTCTCAAACACGCTAATCATAATCAAACTCAGAGCCAACAGCAATGTGATCAGTGCCCAGAGAGATTTACCGACGAATTTGAATTGTGCAAGCATGTTAACATAGCTCACCGTACACAGAAATTTGAAATTGGGGCACCAACGTTTATAGAAATAAAGAAAGAAGAAATGGAAATACCGGCTATGTTTCAGTGCACAAAGTGTCCAGAAAATTATGAGAATTGGGAACTTTTAAAGTCTCATTTTGAACAGAACCATCAAAAGTTGCTCAACACCCAATGCCAAGTTTGTGGTGAAATGGTACCAGAAGTCGACATTCAGAAACACATTAAAGTGAACCATACAGACACCACAGTTCAATGTAGATATTGTGAATTTGAAACATCCAACCGGGCTAGTATGACTCAACATATGTTACGACATAAAAATGCAAAGACTTTACATTGTGACTTCTCCGGTTGTAAATATAAAACTTACTATGAGGGTGCGATGGAGAAACACAAAAGGAAGCATGCTGATCTTGGATTAAAGCTACAATGCTCCCAATGTCCATTCCAGACAATGAATAAATATATTTTAAAATATCATGAAGAAGCCCATACTACAGGCAAAAAACGTTATTCCTGTGACCAATGCGATTATGCCACTATTTTACCAGCGAATTTAGTTCAACACAAATATAAACATTCCTCAGAGAAGAGGTTCAAATGTGAAGTATGTCCATTCGCAACAAAGTACAATACGTCTTTACGTTTTCATGTTAAGAAGAAACATTGTGATCTCCCGTCATTCAAATTAATATCTAATTAAAGGTTGTTAATTTTTAAGTTTTTGGTGTTATGTCTTTATAAACATGATTTATTAAAAGTGATAAATTATTACATATATTGTTTTTTAATTTAATCAAAATGTTTTTATCTTTCATTTTCACAACCCTATTTTCAAAGTGAAGTATGTAATAGCCATTGCAATACTAATTCCTTTGTTTAAAAGTACATTTAAAAATTCATGAGCGCTCACGATAATGACGATTTTTACCGTTTCGTATAGATTGTTTATTTATAATATTCATTGCAGATAAGCGGGCTAAAAAGCTTGTATGTACCAGCCTACCTTTAAGGATAATGAAAAAACGTGGGTAGATGAGATATAAAAAAAAAACAAATGAAAGGAATACCGTTTTACAATTTCAAAATTAGGTATTATGAAATAATAAACCTTGATTATTAGTATGAGCATTTTTTATTTTATGTACATTTATAAATACTCTTTACCATCTTAGTATCGTAATCTTGAGCGAACAACATGACGACTCTTGTTAATAAATAACAAATTGATAATCAATTTATTAGAAATCGATTCTTTTTTAATGCTAACACAGTTAGCTTTTGACTGATTTCACCAGATGGTACGTGATGGTATAGTCTAAGGTTGAAGCAACAAGTTAATGTTGATGAAATAAGTTTATTTACTTCTCAGGGGTTATTCATTGTTTACCATGACACCTTCGAAACCCTGCCATCTTTACTATTAACATACTGACATTCTTCATTCTGTCATATAAAACAGTCGAATATCTGTCTAAAATATTTTGATACGACTACTTAAGTACTAGTCTTCCATAAATTTATCGATAGACTCATATATCGATATTTTTATTTTACCTATATCGATATTTTTAAAAATATCGATTATGTCCCTTGCCGTGAACATTCTTAGCTAGAATAATGTAACTGTCATTCCGGTCAATCAACATACGCCCCACGACATTTTTGTCTCCGTTGTGCAAACTCATTTTATTAAAGGAACGAAAGAGATAGAATGTTATAGAAATGTCGAATGGCTAATCGCAGAAAGAAACATCGCGAAAATTTAATTCTTTAGTCTCATCTCGTTGATCTCACTACTTTGTTGTTACATGACAGTAAACATTGGTGTAATTATAATTAAATTACACTGACAAACAAATGTGTTATAGTCGTGTTTTATAGAGAAGTGATCCCGAGGAGAACATGACTTTATTAAGTCTTCCCGTGCTCGTAATCGAAAATATATTTTCTTATTTATCATACGATGAAATTGCTAAGAACAGATTGGTAAGTATATTTTATTTATAGATCTGATCTGTTTTATTAAATCGGACGCATCTAATAACAGTAGTTATATAAAAGTCGCGGTTTATGCACATATAATAATGGTACATTATATACAGAGAGTAAAAGGAAGACTAGCTATTTTTCAATTCCTACTATTAGTTCATTTTCCCAAAACATCTTTTTGAAATCTTCAATCGCTTAAAAATACTTTTTTATAGAGCTATTTAAGATTAGATATTTTTTTTAAGTTCTAGTGAAATAACACTTGATAATAATACTGCTCTTTAAAATATTAATTATAAATAATAATTATAAATTAAATTTATTTTGTGAAGAATTGTACCATTTTTCAAAAGTTCAACTTAATAGTTTATAAGGTTCTTTCTCTGTAAAGAGTTTAAGAAATAAATAGTTGACTAGGAATTCACTTCATTTTTTGAAAATACCGATTTTATTATACTATCCATATAGTAATAAAGTCCAGAAAGTAAGCAAAAATGATATCACAAATAAAATACATACATACATACATACATAGCATCACGCCTCTATCCCATAGGGGTAGGCAGAGACAACATCCTTCCACTTGCCACGATCCTTGCATATCTCCTTCGCTTCTTTCAATCTCATTAAACCTTTCATACAAGTTCGTCGGTTTAGAGTACTCTTGACCTGGCCGTTATTTAAAATGTCCTGGATTTGGTCCAGGAACGTTCGCCTCGGTCTTCCCCTTCCAACTTTTGCATTCACTCTTGACTCATAAATCCTTTTTGTCAGTCTCCTTTCATTCATTCTCTCTACATGCCCAAACCATCTAAGCATACAAATAAAATATATAAACATAATTTGTTTCTTGGTAATAGAATATAGGTTCTTCCTATTTTTATATTTTAATTAAATATGATAGTAAATTAATATAGTAGGGTTTTCAAGGCAAAGGGGTTAAAATGAAATAAATTTTATAATATGAACAAATGGTTATAAAGATATTATGTGAATATATAATAATATTATTTTTTTATTTACTAGCTGATCAGCTTTTATTAAAATAAAATTCAGTACTTTTATAGTATTAATAATGGTATAATATAAATAATCATAATTTACTGAGTATTTCTTAATTAACTATTATAATCTAAATTTGCTGAAATTTCACAGACATTGAAATGTCCCTTAGGTACTTATATACATAATTCAATCATTATGAGGTAAAACAAACATGTTTGTTTACAGTTTTATTTAAGAGGTGTCAAAACCTAAAGTTATTAATTCAATTTATCTTACATACAGTTTCATTGTTTAGTTTATATAATTTTTGCTACTAAAAGTCACAGGTTTAAACCATTCAATGATACTTAAGTCAGAATTATTTGACTTTTTTTCTATATATGTTAATTACAAATATTTATATATCTAATACAAAGTCAGATTACAACATTTTTAATTTAGATTCTTCTCTGCTGAATAGCTAAATAAAGAATATAAAAATATTTTAGAAAGTTTTAAATACATATTAAAAACTTGTATTGAATATTAAACAAAAATATAAGATACAAATGATAAATATATTGGTCTGCAGCATTCCTAAAAGTTTGGTATGTATTGAATTGATGCCTGATTGACTTTAAATTTGACATACATATTCTCTTCACAACATATATTCATATTAGTGACATGATTACTCATATCTGGTGGAATCAGGGTATATAAGTGAAAATCAATCATGTCTGTACCTACCTCAATATGTCTGCAGTTTATATACTAAGATATAGATAGATAGAAGCTTGCAAAGTTTTAGAAAACCATATTAATAATTTATTTATTATATTTGTCATCAATTATTCTTTTGTTTGGTTTCCTTTTATAGGTATCGAAAGCGTTTAATGAAATATGTATGAGGATATTAAATAGAGGATTTTTGATGATTGAAAGGCGACATGCAGTAGCCTTAAAGAGTGTCAAAACTCAGTTGCCGCGGCGGGAGTCTGAACGCAGGTATATATAATTTACGAAGAAAATCTTAACATATTATTCAAAGTTAAAAACCTTTCTGTTCAAACAATTGTGATTTGGTGCATTTATTCAGGTCAGCTATGTTAATTGCGACTAAAACTGAGCTAATATTGCAGAAAGTCAAACCATTCAGATAAACCACTTATTAATATTGTATTATATTGTACAACATTTTCATTCACGGTAATCAAATTCACTCATGATAGTCTATATACAATAATTCAAATTTGGTTTAGATGTGAAAACATGGAAGGCATATATTTATTTACAATATATTTACATAAAATGTATCTATGACAGAAAAAAAAATGCATCCTTGATATAGAAGCCTTAAACTTTATAATGAATAAGTAGATAATCTCAAATGAAAAATCTACGAACTGGGTTAGCTGTATTATTGGAGTAAAACTTCTTTATGCACCCTTACCTTGGGCGTAAGCTGGTGAATGTGTGACTAGAGTGTTACTAGAAGTATGATTGGGCGAGGCTAACATTATATATTTGAGAACATTAATATATGCATTTGTTTATTAAGGCAGCCAAAACAGGTCACAATATTTGAAATACTTAAGTACTAGTATATACCTAAGTGTTAGTTTATTAATTTTGGTTTCTAAGAATTCTAAATATTAGTATAGTAGTGTTAGTTTATTAGTATGATTTTATTGATACATATCTTAATCTTAATAATATTCAATTAAATACAAAGTGTAATAAGTTTATTTTATAAAACTGAGATTTTAGCGTTAAAAATATCTATATCTAGATTAGCAAACTCGTTATATGACCGACATATCCTGTTTAAAGAGTTGTAATAAGAGGTGTTATTTTTAAAATTCTACTTTATTATTTTACTTATGTATATCGTATCGTACTTATGTATATATTATACATATATAAACATATACCTATAGATTTTACTTAAGTCGTGTGATCCAAAGCACACGCGTAATAGAGTTTTCTGATTGAATTATTGTAAATAATTTTAAACATTAACAAGTCATTCGAAATGTTATATACTTTTTATATGGTATCCTTTTCAGGATTAGCTTTACATAGTATAAAACAGCTGTACAGCTGAATTACAGAATTTCCATCGGTGCTCCATTCAAGAGAATATAAAATCTCATTGATCCTAAAAGGGATCGAATTATGACATTTTATAAGTTAACATTAACATCTGCCAAGCTATTACGAAATCAATATCTATCTATATAAAAGAGATATCCAGGTATCTATAGACTCATCACGATATTTCTGGAACCATAAGGCGTAGACTTGAAATTTTGCCGAGTAAAGGTCAGCTACGAACAGATTTTACGAAATTCCACCCGCAAGGGGGGTCGCGGGGGTGTTAAATAAAAAAAATTCACATAACAAAACTTCACATTTACGAATTATATCTTTAATGGTATGTAAAACGTGGTCCGAATTCATTTTTTACATAATGGAAAATATTAAATTTTAAGAAATTCCACCCTCAAAGGGCAGTGCGGTTATGTTTCTTATTTGTATAACACAGCCTAAGTTAATGAAAAAGCTACCAAAAAAACATTCCACGTAGACGAAATCGCGGGTTCAGCTAGAATATATATATAAGAGATATCTCACTCAGACTCGTCACGATATCTCTGGAACCTTGAGGAGTAGAGTCTTGAAATTTGGTAGGAATATTCTTTTTGCCGAGTAGAGATCAGCTAAGAACGGATTTTAAAAAATTCCACCCGCAAGGGGGGTTGCGGGGGTGTTAACTATTGACTTCACGATATCTCTGATAACATAAGCCGTAGAGACTTAAAATTTGATAGGAATATTCCTAATTGTTTTAAACTTAAATTTTCGTGGTTTATTAACATATTGACTATTTGAACGGGTACATATCACGATGGCGATTTTTAATTTTTAATTTTTGCCGATATTTCGACCCAGTTGCATGGATCGTGGTCACGACGATNTGAATGTGCTACCCAAGAAACATTCCACGCATACGAAGTGGCGGGTTTAGCTAGTAATTTATAAGGAGGATACCACGGACAATTGATTTCTATCTTTTTTCAGGCACCACTCGCTGGCACGACATTGTGATATACTTACTTCTATAGAGACACGTATATCTATGCTCAATATGACTTACACGAAATTCATTGATAACGGAATGTGCTGCTTTATACCGGGAAAGGTAATATACATTTTTGTAATTAATAAATTATGTCGCTAATGACGATAGTCTTTGTAATTGCATTAATTTTTCACTAGGAGTTATTATATAAAATAATTGTATTTTATGTAAGTACTAATTTAATGTGCTGGGGAGAATAGAGAAGATCTCGATTTCTTTTTGGGATTATATTTATTTTATTTATACACTAACAATATATAGATAACATTCGTCTCTTAATTAAGAAAACTTTTGTATTCATTGATTTACATATCAATTAGAAGTATGCATAGCATTCACTTACATAGACGTCATGTATACAAGCCAAAGACGTAAATAGAAGAAAAGAGCCTATATGTGTTACAAATTACACGAATAATTAATACTCACCAACAGGTGGTCGATTAGCTTTTTCTTAAAAACAGTAAATGTATTAGAAAAAATGTCGATGCCAGGTATTGTTCTTGATAATTCATTATATTTTGCACTCAGATGCGTAATGGAAAATTAATAATGTTGCATTTTATATAATATATCAATTATCTAATTTTTAAGAAAGATACTTATTTTATTTTGAAGTCGGACAATTAAATTAAGAATTTGTGGTTAAACTAAATTTTAAAATGATTTTGACGTCAATTATAATACATATAGTATAATAGGAGACTGATACACACACTTCTAAGTTATAACATAATTTCAAAAATATATATTTTAATATAACTTTCGAGTTAAAAATTATTTATTGTTTGCATATTCCTACTCGTATGGTTTATCTTCGGAGCATCTGACTTACTTTTGAAATACTGTACTGTACCATACTGTACATTGTGGCGTTTTATTTTATTGCTTCGTACTCTGGAAAACAAAATCATACACCTTTTGTATATGTGTCTATTATGAGTAAGTTTTATATGTTAGTTAGTTATTTCTAGATATACACTAACGTATACAAATAAATATAACGCGATAAGTAGGTCGACTTAAGAAGGCAAGGTAAATAATTTAATAGAAAATAACTCGGAACCTCACGACCAGTGCTTTAAACAATATTTTAAAATAACCTATATATTCCACTTCATTGAAATGATTTTAAATAGTGCCGTTTTGTCGCCTGAATGAATATGTCGTCATGGGATGTTTTAATTGCTGACAAAATAGTGCTTAACTGTGATCTCACCTGGTGTTAAGTCATGATACTGTTTATGATGGAAGCGCGCCAACCTGGTAAAAGGTTTCTACATAGCATCGTACCAGAACACAAATCTCTTGCTAGGTCTTAACAAGTCACAGCCGAAGCTTCCCAACAGTCCAGACTTAGACAAAATTCTCCTACCGAGAGTAAGTCATTTTAAGCCCATAATTGAGTCCATTTCGCTCTGTAAGTGAGTCTTGGTGAACTATGAAGAATAACTTTATTTATTCTAGGTAATAGATGAAATAAAACGCGTCTTAAGTATCGTGGAGTCGTCAAAGACCCCACCGAGAGCTCATGAAGTGTTACAAGAACTGCGGGATATTTCCAGTATGGCAATAGAGCATTTTGATGATAAAATATCTCCTGCTTTCCGCAAACGGTTACAAGATGGAGTATCGCCACCGTCGCCAAGACCTTCGCAAGGTAAACGAAAATATATGATTAATTTTAATTTATATTTTCTTAAACAATATAACCTCAATACAATGCCCTGGTGACCTGAAACAGATTTAATGTAGTTCAGACACCGGTTTTACATTATAAACTGCACCAAAATTTGTATTTGTAATTGTCAATTTGTAAATTGTATTTATTATTGTTACGTGGAAAAAAAAATACATAATTCATTCATTAATAAATCAAAATTTTCACCATTGAAAATTGTAGATTAAAAGTATTATTGCCCTCTATTTATTTATTTTTTCGATTTATAAACTTTACGTAAGTTACGTCCAATCAATTAATCTCACCTTATTTGAAAACTTTATTTAATAATTCAGTAGTAATTCATGTCTTAACAAGTTCAGACACGTTGAATTCTTTGTTGTTTTTTACCTTGTTAAACGAATCTTAATGTGACCTAATTTTATATAACTAAACACCATTGTAAAACTTCACTTGTTGTAACGAATATTTGCCAAGTTCTTCAGTTTCTATTTATATATTTTTCAAACGATAAGTTCGGTAGTTTAATGAAGTGATATATTCTTCGACTGTACATAAATGTCTAAAATGTAGGTTGATACATCGAGGTCATCGATATAAATCAACGACGAGAATTTTTTTTGTATATTTGTATTACTTCTTTGGATACATTGGATGTTTTCTTAGCGCCTCTCGCACCAATGGCCATCCGTCAAGAGATGATGCACCTCCGTCGAAGCTTGATCCTTAACACCAAATTGTCGTTGTACCTATCAGCGCAGTACAAGAAGTACCACACTCGGGTAAGATGTGTTTTGATTTTTTTTTGTGTTGAACTGTTATTTTCTAATCTGTCTAGGGCATGGATAATTGCCACCCTACAGCAAAGATGTTTAATTGTAGAAACTATTTACATAATAGTTTCTGTGTACCTCTTACCAGGTTCAGGCAGCTAACATTAATTAGTTACTACTATCATGCGTGCCTTACATATAAATGAGCTCTTGAGACAAAGAATGCCCTATCTGCTAAATTAGCGTAATGACATAATAAGGAAGTAAGTTTAAACACTTCATTATTTGGTGTTCGTGACTACATGCGTTGAACTCACGACTTAAACCCTTGTCAAAATGTTTATATATATACACACACACACACACACAACGAATGCTGTTGGGAAACAATCCCTATTGAACGAGTAAGCGATCTGCGTAAGTAAGCGATCTGAGTAAGTATTTTTATTTACATCATATTATTAAAAATTTATTTCTTATTCTACTTTGTATAAGAATCTCTTTCTAATAAGAATCTTATATATAATGTAAAATTTAATAAAATTAAAAAACGACCTATTAACGCAAACGATATAATATAACTATATAACATAGATTACGTAACGGACACCAGCTAGTAATCGTGTATAAACTATCATGTTCATACTATTTATATAAATCAAATCAAATGTTTTTTTTATGCAATTAGCACTGAATCATAAAATATAGTATTTATATACATTTTCGATTACACACTCGTCAAGTCGTAAACCCGCGACTGCGTGGAATGTTTTTTTGGTAGCATTTTCATTTATTTAGGCAAATTGTTTTACAAATAAGAAACATACCTGCACATTTGAGGCTAGAATTTCCTAAAATTTACTTTTGATAGCTTCTATTATGTCAAAAAAAACTTCTGACCAAGTTTTACATACCATAACAGTTATAGTTTGTAAATGTGATGTTTGAATTTTTTAAATGTGAAAATTTGAATTCATTTAATGAACCCCCCTTGGGGGTGGAATTTCTCAAAACCCATTCTTAGTTAACATCTACTCGGTAAAAGGAATAATCCTACCAAATTTCAAGTCTAACCCTTTTGGTTCTAGAGATATCGTGATGAGGCAATAGATACTTGGATATCTCTTAACTTTTAGCTAGTGTTTTCGATTTAAGCGCACACGTGTTTGTTACGTCATCACGTTACAAATCGTTGATTTTTTCGGCTTTTCTATAGTATAATATGTATATATTATAGATATAAACCTTTATCTTGAATCTATCTATTGCTGAAAACTACATTGAGATCCGTGGAATAGTTTAAAAGATCTAAGTGAGCAGACATCGAAAGCGACTCCATCTTGTGCTATGTAAAGATTTTTACTTTTATTTAATAGATGCTGGAGTACAAGAAGATAGCATGGAGGCAACATAAAGCTATCCGCGAAATGACAAAACGACATAGACAACAAGATAACGCTATAGGTATGTGCCTTTGTCAGCTTCATCCCCTATAATGCACATTTGAAGTATTTTGTTTCTATAAAGTACTTTTTGGTTCCTAACGTCCACCCGTTCCGTCTTTGCCCCGAAATTAAGTGGGCTTAGCTGATTGTTTATGGTATTTCATGTAAATTTATGACTGTTTTAGACCAGAGTTCCCCAACCTTTTTTAAACCATGCCCCACCTTAACATTTCAGAAATTTTCATGCCCCCCATGCATAATTTTTAACCTTTAAAAATTGATTTGTTCTTTTAAAAATATAAATGATAGGTTTTAGACAGATATATAATGAAATTAAAATTGAAATTCAAATTCCAAATAATTTTAATATTGATTTTTCTATAATAATTTAGTGCGATTCTTGCGTCCGATTTTGAATTGCTCCAATTGACTATCAAATAGCCCCCTTTTGGAGCGTGGAAACACACATCAGGAAACACTGGTTGAGATTGTCATTGCGATCCTATAAATAACGGCTTATCCCAAATTTGCACGGGAACGGAAAATACGCGGTGGGCACCGATGGGCATTTGGTATTTAAATTATTTGAAGGAAACCTGTATATAATGGGAGCAAGTCTGGTGTGTGTGTATATGTATGCGTGCGTGCGTGTGTCCCTACGTGCGTGCGTGTAACCTCTGGAACAAATCTTTAGCGATAAGACTGCCTGTGGTACTTTTATCTCTCTTACATTTAAGTGTATTTCATTGTATATTTATTGTAGACGTGCAATAAAGTGTATAAATGAAAATACAATCTGTCAATCTACATCGGAGTGTCTTGAATTGCTGCATCAATACCCTCCAATCAAACAATAATCTTTTATGAGCGCAGGTCTTAAGTTATAAAGGGCCGTTAATCGATTGATACCTACCTACCCATTATATTCATTACAGTTATGTTTATGTGTACGTGTGTATGTTTTGCAGCCGATCTTAAAAAGCGTATAGAGGAGTGTGACATTAAATACAGTGAGCTGACACATACCAACCAAGCTGTAGGCGGGAAAACTATTGCTGGTGAGTTTTCAGAAGTGAAAACTTCTTTAGGTGCGCTGTGCACTTTATTTTCTGGGTAAATAAAAATTGAATTTTTCTTTTGAGAAATATAATTGAAAAGATTTTTTTTCGAATTGTGTTTAGCTGTTAGCCCTACTGGCTTTTACAGCGTAATCGGAAAGAAGGATACGCCCTTAAGGAGGCAGCCACTTTTCGAGTGCGTGTCCTGAAAAGGGCTCAATGTCAAGGGAAACGCCGCTCCAAGGGTCTCTTGCGAGACCGAGCCTTGGCTTGGCACGATGCTATCATATAACATCATATCGGACAATCGTGAAAAGTTATAGGTAGAAATCACTATGAAATTGTTATCAAAACATCTTATGTACAAATTCAAAACATAGAATGGAAAATTAAAATTCAAATTCAAAAGCTTTTTCTATAACCATTTAGTGCGGTCCTTGTCTTTGTTTTTGAATTGCCCCCCCCCCCCCCCCCTTGACTATCAAATTGTTCCCCTGTGGGGCGTGCGCCCCACGTTGGGAAATATTGGTCTGAGGTCTAACCTGTCAATAATATAATAAAAACGTTTTAGCCACAACAGGGAGTGATGGAGCTACTGGACAACAACCATTGAGACACTTTGGAAGCCAGATCAAGTTGGACCTTTCCGTTTTGCCCATTGGTACATCGAAAAGGAATCAGAATAAAGGTAAATAATCGTTAAATCATTTCAATACTATGTTTGTTTATGAATCACAGTAATAATAATTAAAATAAATAAATAAAAAACAATGCTATGTGTTTAACATCATACGATGTTCGAAAAAACCAAGACATAAGATAATAATAACACCTATGACACCTGTAGAGGTTCGGCAGAATAAAACCACGCAGATGATTATGCTCGAAAAAGCGGGGAATGCGTCGCCTCTGTGCAGGGATTGGTTGGATTGACGGTTCTCGAAGAATCTTGGTAACGATGTGTACGCTTCGAGAGCCGTTGCAGCAGAGAGCGTTTTAAAAATGATTCCTTTTCGCCCCGCCCCCAAGATGACACATACCCCGTCGAGTCGAGCGTTTATTGGTTGTTGTTTAAACAGATTACACATATGGAGACATTGGTTTACAGATTATTAATTGCGTCGCTTACAACACCTTTGATGATGGGACGGAAAAGAAAACGATCCTGATTAAAAAAATCATCTAGCTAAAACTTATTAGTATTATTTACTTGATTGCTCCATGCGTACAAGCATCAGCTCATTTTGGTTTTGTGTTTCATTGCTAATTTTTTTAGTAATTTATTTTTTATGAAACTATCGTTTATTCGAAGTACCAACCTCTTGACGTCCCAATGCTGGGCACAGGTCACCTCCCTCATAGAAAAAAGGGTTTTTTTTTTAAATATAGACCCATCATGCTACTCCACTACGGGATGGTAGGTTACATATCCCAGAATTGCCCCCGGTATATGTTTCACAATAAAGAATTTTAAATAACAATTAGATAAATATTAAAATAAATAATCGAACAATCGACTCGAACCCGTGACTCTACCATACACGTGCCTAACCCAAGCTGTGAAGCCATTGGGTCATCGCAGCTCTTTCTATGCTTTATTAATGTGCATCGATAACATTTCAGTGTTGCCAAATATGAAACCACGGAAACCACTAATTAAACTACCGAGTCTATCCGAAGATCTGGAACCAGAACAGGATCCGGGTCCCTCCACATTGACTCAGAGCCCAAAAACGAAGTCGCAATCTACAATGGCCAAAATTCGTGGGATCACCAATGAAATCCGCCATTTGTCGAATTTGTCAAAAAATTTTGAGGGTAAATTAAAACGTCCGTTGAGCTCGGTGCAAGATGAGAGCGATCCACATATTAAAAAGCTGAAAATTGATTAGATTTTGAATTTAATAAAAACACAATTTGATAAATGTTGCAGAAATAAAAACATTCACACAGATCTAGTTCGTGATTATAATCAATTTTCAATCCCACAGATGGCGTTTTCGACAATAGAAATTAAAAAACGGAAATAGGATTTTTATATTTTATATTGCTTCTATGATTATAAAAAATACGAAGAAAATAGCTAATCTAATAATCAAGTTATAATATTAAAGCACATACGTGGGGGATTTTAAAACCCCCTCCTCGGGTCGGCATAATGGTCTAATCAACAGACATGTGGATTTTTGTTTATATTCACGAGTTCAAAACCTACGCCCTCTATGTTCTCTTTATTGAAATATGCGTAAATGATCTTTAAAAATCATGTGATTTTTGTTTGAAGGAAACATCGTGAAAGTACCTGTTTATCTGAAGTAATTCAGATATTTGGGTACTCTACTAACTTGCATATGCCTCAGAAAACTCCTCTCGTATGCCGGAGAAGGCAACAGTAGGACGTTAACAGTCTGTTATTTACCTTTTTTTTATTTCAATGAGGGTTTACCCACATTTACACGTTTTTTGATAAATTTAAATAGTTAATTTTATTAATTTACTCAAACTATGACTTTTTGCACCCAAACCATTTGCTCCTGTGTCGTTTAATTAATAATAAAAACCACGTTTGAGTTTCAATAAACTTTCATTACATATTATATTAACTAAAAGATAGTCATTTATTATAAAATTTTGTTTAGTTTGTATAATTTTTCTGTATTTAAAATTTTAATAAGTGATCGAGGCCAAGTTGATTTTAACCGGATAAGAGGTAATTTACCTCTTAATCGTTTATACACAACACTGTACCGGAATTTTTGTTTTGAAATTTTAAAACCATCGCAGCAAAATGAAGATAGAAATAAAATGACCCTATTTTATATAGTTGCCAAATGTATAGTCATTTATGAAACTTTGACTTCGCTTGTTTGAATAGTAATTCATTCAAATTTATCTTAGACTCATTAGGAATATGTAGTTGTAAATTGAATACAAACTTATTGCAAATTATTCCACATTTATTAGGTAGGCATCAAGCAAACGAAATCTGCCATAATTATTTAATATTTGGGAGGCCAAATTGACGCTTTGAAGATCATATATTGATACCCGATTTCACCAACCTTCCTTAAATCATCACATAGGAGATCACTTAAGGATAGAAAGAGTCCTTTTAACTGGTCCCATAATGTACTTACGGGACACATAAAGCTTAGGGGAGGTTGGTAAAACTGGTCATGAAATATTTTAATGTATTCTTATAGTAGCAAATTATATTAATAGAAATTAGTGTAGAACTAGACATTCTGTAGTAATTACATATTTAAGATTTCTATTCTGTAATCATTAGATAAAGGACTTTTAATAGAAGCTTAGCATTCTTAGAAATTCTTTCCAACAATCTATTACTAAGTGAAATTTTAATGTATATTTCGATTTTTAGGTAGAATATTGAAATTCTTATTTATTCAAGTATATTGATTGCTCACGACATAATTATCACCTCATCCATAATCATTTTTATGGATGAGGTGATAAGGTACTAGAACCCAGAGCCGTAAAACAAACTTTTAAAGAGTTTAATATTTGTTCATTGAAACAGCTTTTACAGATTTTTTTCTCATTAACATTTTACAATTTTTATACGGTAATGTTGTATGGTTATAAACATATTAGGGAATCTATGTGTTAATCATACGTTTAACTTATATTTATTTAACGCATATATAAAATACATATTTGATTTACACAAATTACTTTATTTAAAACTAAATAAAATGTTGTATTGATTAAAGTAGAAAATGATACTTGATCTAAACGTAGAAAATGTAAACATGTAATGATACTAAATAAATCGTAATGTGTAATGGTCTTTCATTGAAACATACGTGAATACAATACATTATTTTTTGAAATAATTTTCTTTAGGTGCATGAGAGAGACAGAAAACACGTGGCATTTTTATATACAATACGTCATTTGAGATATCAATAAATTATTGGTATTAATTTTAATGATATTTAAATTCATTATACTCCTAACATATCTTCCTTTTTCCTCCCTCTAAGTTTTAGATTTGTATAAATATAAACAAGACTTAAAAATGAATTTGCCAGAGAAATTTCACTTCTGACACGTGTATTTTGTACGCAAGCATTTTTAATTTTTTTAGGTAAGGTAAGTAGTATATTAATTTGATGACCTCGCTGGTGCAGTGTGAGTACTTGCTTTGCTGGCAGAGGTCCAGGTTTTGAGCCCTGGTTAGGCAGATATAGGAAATTTTCTAATCTGAGTCTGCAATGGTAGGAGGCTTCTATTAGTAAAGACGTACCGCCAAGCAAGAGATTTGTGTTCCCCTACGATACCATAAGAGGAAAATTGCCTCATACCAGGTTAGCGCGCTTCCAACTAACAGTGTATCATCACTTAGCATCAGGTGTGATCACAGTCAAGCGGTAATCTGTAGGCAATAAAAAAAAATTACCATTACTGAGCACAGGCCCCCTCATTCATTGGAAAGAGGTTGTCCAAAGCGTAGGCCACCACACTGCGTTATGGTACGCTACCGAATTGGTTCCAGATTATGTAGCTTTCTCACGATAACCAAGTTGCGTATATAATAACAAAAAAAAAAAACAAATTTTTCATCTTTTACTTTTAATTTGTTACTAATGCAATAATAGAATGAACGGCAAGAAACCATCATTCCATATAAATGTTACATTCTTAAATCACATACATGGGTATAAATAATATTAACATTTCATTTAACAGTTTTTTAAATAGCTAATAGGTGAATATTTAAAGAAACCGAAATTGATATAAATATGAACAAGTTTTTAACGGATATTGCACGCAGCCCAATCTTTATGCGTTTGAAAAAGATACACATTGCACATTCCCAAGAGTGTTTTGCATAATAAATTTATGTACACAAAGAAGCTTCTCACAGACTTATAAATGTAGAACCGGAATTTCTTAACAATAATCTTATTAATGGTGCTGCCACAATGCTGTTTTAAAATGATTTCAAACTGGAATTGTTACATTATGTTACAAATTGTTACATGTTTTGAGTGTACCGATAGAAATGTTTACAAACATTTGTGACACTTGAAATCATGGAATCAGCTCGCAGTTTGGACTTAGCACTTAGTGTCACAGCACCAAAGAATTAAAAAGACTGTCAAAGATTATATGGGAACCGCAAATCTGCAACTATTGACTTGAAATTTTACACAAAATCTTATATCCTTCGAAATTTGGTCAGGTTAGTAGCAGCCCATTATCGTCCCACTGCTGGGCACGTGCCTCTTCACTCATAAAAAATGTCTGTATTTTGTACACGCAAAGTCCAATGGGACTGCAATAGGACACGACCGGAGCGAGATTAGGCGCAAATACGGTAGTATTCTCATAAAATCCATAATTATGTATATTTAACATTGCAGTATTAATTCATATAACTTAACTTCGAAATTCTGCTTAAGTTAAATAATACATATTTTTAAATAATTTTTTTAATATTGAATTCGGTCAATTATATGTCATATATATAAATATAGTGTAATTAATTACATTTGGAAAGATGTGTAACTAAAAGTGCTTGTGGATTGGTATTTTTGATTGCCCTTAAAGTTTTCATTTGTTAGAAACAAATTTTGTAGATGACCTTAAAAATCGCTGACTTTGTTTATTTTCTTAAAAGTTATGAAATAAAGAAAAATCTAATTAAAAATAAACGAATGAAGGAAAACATATCGGAGCCGACGTGACTTCGTTTTGGTCCGACAAAGTAATTTGTACTATTGACTAAATAAAAAACTACTTAGCAATGCAACATTACAAATGCGTTTTGCATTTGGAATTTTAGAAACAAATATTCAGAATATTTTTGAAATAGAACTTTTTCACTAAAATTTATTAAATATTGATAAATTACAAGACTTAGCCTTATTAAATAGGTATATGCTTTATATACAAACAAATTACAGAATATAGTTACCGTGTACTTAAATTATTTTACAAAATAAAGCACAACGCAACAATAATAAGTTTCCCTTATAAAACACGAAATGTCATATTTGAAAAAATATTTGATTTATTGATTGGCACGTGAGTTTTGTTATTTCACCTGTTGATAGAAGAATATCTCAGTTTATACACTATGTTATTATTTAAGGTGATCGTTTCAATATATATTGTGATAATAATCTGTAATTAAATTTTTTAAAATTATACAAAATAGAGCATTATTATTGTTTGTAAAATATACAATGCAATATACCCAAAGTCTTTCTTTTCCAGTTCAATATTTATGGGATGTGTTGCGTCACCATGGCTGTTCATGGATAACTGCTTGAAAGATTTAGAAGTAAGTATGTATGGGTTAAGAATGAATGCATTGTTCATCAAATGTTTACCCTACGCTTACGCTGATGATTAAGTAATACTTGCGTCATCTGCTAATGAGCTACAGGTGACGGTAAAATTGAATGAAGCTATGAAAAGGAAAGGAATGATTTTTGAAAGAGATGAATGATGAATGGCAATATTTTGATAGATGGGGAACAAGTGGAAGAGGTAAAAGAATTTGTATACTTGGGATCTAAATTGAGAAAAGACGGAACATGTGAAAGTGATATTGAGAGGAGAGTGAATGCAGGGAATATGGTAAATGGTGCCCTGAACGTCTTTATGAATAGCCAGATGGTGTCTCAAAGAGCTAGACTGGCTGTGCATGCAGGAGTGTTGGTGCCAACACTTATGTATGGGAGTGAAAGTTGGGTATGGCAGAAGAATCACAAAAGTAAAATAAATGCTCTAGAAATGAGAGCGTTGAGAAGTATGAGTGGGTTGAAATTGAGTGACAAAGTAAGAAATAGTGATAAGAGAACGTTGTGGTATAAAAGAAGATGTAGTGACTATAATTGAGAAAGGTATGCTTTGACGGTTTGGGCATGTAGAGAAAATGAATGACTGACAAAAAGGATTTATGAGTCAAGAGTGAATGGGGAGGTTGGAAAGGGAAGACCAAGGCGAACGTTCCTGGACCAAATCCAAGATATTTTAAATAAGGGCCAGGTCAAGAGTACTCTAAACCGACGAACTTGTATGAAAGGTTTAATGAGAATGAAAGATGCAAAGATATCCCTATGGCTACTCCTATACGAATGAGGCGTGATGCTACTCGTATGTGTGTATGTCAATATTTATTTGTGGTGCTTATCTAAAGATGTATATGTTTTATTTTCTGTGGAGAGATCATAACAAACATTAAACTAACAATAATTCATTACAGCAGACTAATTACATAATATTTTATGTAACAAAGGTAGTAGTGTCACATTGAATTGTCAAATGACATTTGCTTTCTACAAATTTCACTTCGTAAACTTGGCGGGAAAAGTGCTATATATTTTGGTTACATTTCCATAAATGTTATTTAAAATATAATCATTGCTGTGGAGACACGATTATTTTGGCAGTGGTAAAAAATTATATAAGCTCTTTTTAGTTTAAAAATATAAATTTCTTATTATATATATACTGTTATAATAAATATTATGTAAATATATTTCATTTTTGTAATAAAAGTAACGTTTTGTTTGTGTTTTTATTTGTACTACAATTACGATTAAAACTATTCTTCAATTTATTAGTCAATCTTATTGATTAATCTTTATTTTGCATCTATACATACGTAAATTTTTGAACTTTTATATTATGTTATTATCTTCTGAAGCAGTTTTCGACAGGAATTATATTGTAATGTTTACATAATCATGTATTATTGACATATTTATACATAAATAAATTATCTTCAGACATGATTGAAAGCTTGTGATTCTATTTCGAAATGCCATGTATAAAAATAGATGATGGAAATTAATATACTCTTTGCAAATACTCCAAGTTCAAGAAATAAAGTTTATAAGTTTATGTTAAAGGTCCTTTTCACGAGTATTACTTCTATTTCTTATACTATAATTAAGACGTCTTGTAAGTCTGGATATTTAATCGCATTTCATCTAAAGAATCGCAGTTTCTAAAATATCGGATAAAGACGGACTTTCACTCTCACGATCTATAATTCTATATAACTTTAAATATGTACAATGCAGACGTTTACAAAAAACGAACCAATTTTTTTATAATAAATTAATTGCAGGATTGATGGAAATGATATAGAGGTATGTCTTAAACTGGTATTTCCATGACCTATTGTAAATGGTCATATGAAATATCCGCATGAAATCCTGATGGTCCTGCGGAGTACTTAACCAGCTGCATCCTTCCATCTGGCAGAAGGACATGGTAGCTTCCTTTGGTGTTTTTCCCCTTTTTGGCTTCTCGGTGACCGTAGTAGTTGCCACTGTCCTGATCTCGCACTCTGTATCCAAATTCATAGTTGGCTGCATACTGGAGCTGAAAATTAAATATATTTAAAGTGAAGATTTGAAAGAAAAAATAGGGTGTGGCTTAGTTTTGGACTCGGCCGTTTGTTGTACGTGAATATGTTTCGTATCGGGTAATATTCTTCATATAAAATAACGGGGCTTTGTCCTTATTTACCGATATAAATTCTTTGTCTCTTAAGTTATCCAGCGGATGTATTTCGGATGGAGGTGATGTACATGTAGCTACAACACCAAACTGTATTCCCCAGTATTGTTTTTTTGAATTGCCTTCCTATTGATGCGATTTTAATGATGTATTCTCGTCAAAAGTGGTCTTATGAAATTGTAGTAAATACCAAATAACTAAAATTATTCATATTTAATTATGTTACGTATAAATCTTTGTCAACTGTCAGTAGCAAATCAATGTATAAGAAATGAATGAAACCATTACATGTTAATATACCATCAGATTGTAAAGCTTTTAAGTGTCTTTAGAAAAAAAAGTCCTGAATATATAATTTAATTTATCTTAAATTTAATAACACACAGATATACACATATACACACGCAAATATACACGCACGGAGTATCAGCTGTAACTGTTTATAAAACATTGTAAACATAAGAAAAAGATTTGCTAATTAGTTTTTCTGTGTTAATTAGTTAAGATGCTGTAGATTTTTGATAATAAATAAATAGAATAACTAAAAATTAATCATTCATGTGAATTGCCTTTCATATATTTTTTCTTTTAGAACATATTGATTAAATGATTAATAATAAGAAAAATCCTATATATAGTTGGAATAATTGGTATTTGATAAGATTTAATGGTATAGCATTTGAGTAGAAACAACAAATTATCAACATATTTCATTTAAAATAGGCTTATTAACATTAATAGATCAATGAAATAATAATATTATCGAGAATAGTCTCGTCGATCTTTCTTGATGTAACAAAGTTTCATTTGTTATTTATTTACTGAAGTTGTATACTTAACCCTAAAGTAAGACCTCGTCCATCATAAATTATGTAGCTATGATGAACATGAAATTCTTAACATATGATCAATGTATATATGTCTATAGTTTTGCTATAGGATTAGCTAACATCTCTGAAGCTATACTTTCTTTAGATCTTGTCAGCTATTGAAATAGAAAGTAGGTGCTGGTCACGTATTGGATCGAATTAATTGTGCCTTGGGAGCTTCAAGTTGCACAATCACTTACATCTGTTGTATGTAACGTTTTTTCTTTTTATAGATATTCCATGTTTACTAGCCTTCAGCCGCAATCCCAACTTAATCTTGGCATTTTTTTAAAAGTAATCTTATTATGACGCGATGATCAGAATGTGTCACATATAATGAAATTTACATTTATATTAATATATAATGGAATCCCGAATTTAGTTTGTCTATTATAAAATCTTTAAATTGTAATTAAGTACGTGTACTGGAGCACTATCTCTCCTTATCGCAATATTATACAGCCATGGATAAAAATGTATTATATATCTTTGTATGTATATATTCCTTATATGTATTTATTTACTGTATATATATATATATATATATATATATATATATATATATATGTGTGTGTAAAAGTATTTATATGTACGTATATATTTCAAGTAATATATGTTTGCATTTTAATCTATAAACACCGCCTACCTTCTCTCTCCGTTCTTTGGTGGTTTCCCTAAACGTTGAGTTGTCTGGAAGAGATCGCTAAATAGCGATAAGACCGCCCATTGTACACTAGAATTATTTTAAGTTAAGTCATTGTATTATTATTTTTTTTTGTGTTGTTCAATAAAGTATATTATCTATCTAAGTTGAAATAATAAACTAACTAAGGTAATTGTATTGGCACCGTTTAATACGTATAGGGCCAGAATGACTTAAATTAAATAAATGTTATGATTAGTTTTAGTCCCCGTGACTATAATAAATAACGAAATTTATTTTAGAAAAGTAGTCTGGTATACTTAAATATATCTTTCTGTCTTACACTGTTCGACCCGATTAAGTTTATGTATTTATATATAAGATTAACAAAATTTTATACTTAAATTTAAAGTCAAATTTTGTGTAGACCAGTGTTAGATGTATACTGAATTGTTTTACGTTATTCTATCCATTACATTCTATCGCACTTTAAAGAAAAACATATTTACAGTTCAGCTTATTGCTTTACTAATACCATATTGCTAATTTTCAGTGTTTCTGATGAAAAACCATGTTGATCAAATATAATGCACTTAACGTAACATAATTATTTGATTTTATAATTTGTAATGAAAATAATATCACAGCAGAAGTGTATAATAAATAGAGCAAGTATTCCATTAAAAAAAATAAAATAGATATTATCATTGTTTCAGATTACTAATTGTTTTCACAATCTGTATTACGTTTATTCATAATGTAGCAAATACAATTTTCTACAATTGATTTCAGCAATAACAATTTCCTAAAATTAAAATGTCCGATAATCGATAAAAACATGCGAAATGACTATTAGCTAAATTATACGTATTGAAATAAATAAGTTGGCCAAGAAGAGTGAATAACTCACGGGTTATAATAATAACTAAATCGTGACTTCGTTCACGATATAGTCTTATAACGGCTCTTATCAATAACCTTATTTACGATTATATTGTTTACTGGTTAACACCTGACTGATCTCACGTAACTGTAGGTGATGACACAGTTTAAGAAGGTAATTTGATAAGTTCTCTTTCAATGGTCACAAAATTGAGTCGTATGGAACTGCATTTTTTGTTTTGCCACATACACATGTCTTTTCAGGGTTAAGTATAAATCTAAGTAACTAAGAAAATAGGCCAGATTAAACAAAGATTAAGACGCTCTGTTATACATGTTTTTAATAAATAAAATGCTGGTTTATATTAATCTTGTTTATTATAATATACCCTGTGATATTTAACCTAAATAAAAATGTAATAATTAAATAAATATTTATGCGCTTACTTTTGTATTTTAAATAGCGTATTTCTTAAAACAGTTGTATATCGACATATGTTCAAATCCTCCATATAAATAAAGTTACAATAAATTATTGTATATATACAAATTAAATGCTAAATAAAAATTTTAAGAATATGTTATAACTTGAATTTAATGTCTTTTTGTGAATAGTAACACCCGAATAAACCATATTTAAATTATTGAAATTGGTCCTTGAATAAACAAATAGATTTATAAATTTATTTAAAAAAATTGCTCAAAAGTTACGTGATTTTGGTAAACGACATAAAAATTAAACGACATAAATTATTTTACCTTCGCGTACCAATTAGTCAGTTTATATAAAGATATTGAGATATAAACGCTTGAATGTATATCATTCTTAATGTCTTTTATATATTAAAAAATCATTTTTATATATTAAACTTAAGTTTCTGGCGCTGTTCTGCCTTATTATTTATTTTAGTCTGCTTCTTTACATAATAAGGTTGCCTGGAAGAGATTGCTTGTAGCAAGACGTAAGCAAGACCCCCTTTGCACGCTATAATTTATAGTAATAAATATCTTAGTTAATATGTCTTTTTATTTTTATTTTGTGAGGAAAAGTGTTATCTCTCTCTCTCTCTTTTTTAGTTCTGCAATAATGAATGTATTTATTGAGTCGGTCTATTTGGGAATGCAAAAATAAATTACACATGAAATTTATGGAGCTTATGTAAGTTATTTCTAACGTGCCTGAAAGGATTCCTTTTTTTATATTTTCTTGGAAAATGTGAGAGCTTTTTCCCTTTATTTGCCTTGGATAACTGATACACGTCAAGATGCTCTATATTTAAATTATGGTGTCCTATAAGTTCTTTCAATTGTGTTTGCGTTAACATATAAACTGGTTCAATTACATTTTGATAATTGCCTATAGTATTAATTGCAGGTAATTCAAATTTAGGTTGGACATAACTTTGTTGGGTACTAAATATTGCTGGTGTCCCATAAATAGGCACTCCGTACGAAGTTGCAGGCGGTGCAGTGTATAATTGAATTTGAGTAGATAAGCTTGGCCGACGGAAATGACGAATTTTGTTTGAAAAACTCCCTTTTGAATCTAACTGATAACCAAGACGAGGGTATTTAGGAAAGGATTGTTTAGAGGAAATTAGGTCGTAGTCAGGGGAACTGAAATCGTCATAGCTAGAATAATCTTCATCTTCATAGAAAGGTTCATATTTGTTGGGAGTTTTTGCCGCGCTTAATGTTGGATAGTCGTAATCGTCAGTGTAATCGGTTGCTTCACCGATCGGAAAGCTGGGTGCTACAAAAACGTTGAAATCGCTCGCATGTTTCTTGTTGAACGGATTTAATCTTATAAGGGACTCGGATGTGGGTGTGTCAGAATTATTAGCAGTTATAGTTGCTTGTGTTGTCGTTTTTTCATCTTGTAAAAGAAACGGTTCGGTTTCTAACTCGGAGCGTTTAATCCTATGCAATATTTTATGTCTGTTAAAAGTACTTACGCTGTCTTCACTATATGCGGATGTTTCAGTTCCATCTTCTAATAAATGTTGGACACCAGTAGGTTCAGCGTTATGATGCAGGTAACTTTCGCTTTTGCTATCATCCGTTTCTGGTTTGTAATATGGTTGATATCCGTAGGTTAAACTTTGGTAATGTGGATCGTCTTCTTCCTTAACATAGTATTCTTGTTTAAGATGTTTAGGCTTGAGACCCGCGCTTATTGTTTGACTTGCTACTTCAACTTTGTAATAATTATTACTTTTTGTCGTAGTTGTTTGAATTTCCGGTAATATTGTTGAAGCAACCGTTTGTGAGGTTAAAGGTTTTGGTTTTTGGTTCGGATCTTCGATGTCATCGACTTCTTCTGTTATTGGCGTATATTCTTTTACTGGTGCTGACGGCATAAATGCATTGGAGTAGCTATTAGGGTATTGCGTATATTTCAAATTATCCAAATTTTGTGTTAATGCTTCTTTTGTCGAGTCTTTGAGATAAAAATAAAAATCGACTGGTATTCCTTTAGTTATATCTTGAGTATTTTTATCAGGGTTCAAAAGAGCATTTAATTCTGTCAATTGTTCGGAAGGGCTCCTGTTTAGTATTGAATTAAGGGCATGTATGTCTTGAGTTGATTTATGGTAGGCATATCGTGTGCCACTAGGTATAACTGCTGTATATAGATTAGATGGTTCTTGTCCTTGTACTTGTGCAACGCCATTATTTCCATTTGGATTGATTGCTATTCCTTGATCTAAATGTACACCCGCTGTATTGTAACTTTTTGGTCTGCTAGGCTCTAAATTTTGGTGATAGTCAGATGAGCCGTACGATCTGTGGTTCCTACTCCTAGATTCCTTTTTCACTGCATCAGCTATAGTAATTTTTGTTGGTTCTGAGTGTTGTAAAAATGAACCTCTTCGTGGAAGTTGTCGTCTTTGATTTTGTCCTATATTAACAGCGGATGACGGTTCATTTTGTTCTTTACTAGGTAATATTTCAGGATTTGATATTTTTTTATTTTGCACTGTTCTCTGTCTTGTTAAACGACCTTGTGACCTGGATGGAGGCGCGGTTGTTACAGGTTTATCTTTTAATGTCGCCTGTTGTTGTTCCAATACTTGCTGATGACTTTCCTGGGATTCATGATAGGCTTTCATATAGCTGTCTATGATTTGAGGACCTTTATTCCACCTTTGCAGTTGCGCTTTATGCTGCCGCATTCTAACAGCATTGAACATAGCTTGTTGGTTGTGCGCATGTATCCGTGCATTTTGTTTGGAATTACCAGCTAATGGGTTTCCATATGGCAATATTCCTGGGCTATTCTGTATTTGTCCAATATTACTTATCCTATCTTGTTCCTTGATGCTTTCGAACACTGGTCTGGTATTGTCTTTTTCTGATAATGTGACATGTAATGTGAAAAGTAATGTAAAAACGAGTGATTTGAGGTGTAGATATAATTGTGCCATTTTATCTGGAAAGAAAAAATACAATTAGACATACATTCGATAGCATTTAAAGCTAGGTCTCTTGATATTTGTATATATTTTTTTCACTGATTTTAACTGTTGTAAAAGTTTAATTTAGGCTTGTATTAATTTCAATCCTGAGCTTTATATTACATTAACAATAAGATATGTTAACTCTCTAATATAAAAAGTATTGTAGACAATAGAAAAGGTCAACTATTTGTAGAAAGTGTAGGAAGTAACAATCAAAAAAGGTGTGTATTAAAATGAAAAGTTTTCGCAAGTCATTAAAAGTGTATTAGGTCGCACTTTATGTTGTATAAGTATTATGTTATGACCCATGATTTGCATAAAATATTATATTTAGTACAAGTAACACGTTTTGACGTTTGTTATACTCATTACAGGCATGAAGGAGTGGCATTATCAAAATCAAAATCAAAAATATCTTTATTCAAGTAGCCATAGTACAGCACTTTTGGATCGTCAATTTATATTTTTTTTCCACATTCTATCTCTATCTGCAAAGGAATTCCCTATTCTATGGATTAACTGTGACAAAATTGTCAACTAGTGAGTAAATGCGTGATTTTTGGCTTTTAATATAAGTGTTTCGCGCATTTATACTACTATTACTTTGATATTGTTAGTAAGTTAATAATAAGTTGTTAGTTTAAGTGCCTTATCGGTCTAGTGGTTAGCATATCGAACTACAGACGAGGTTATGGGTTGGATTCCCAGGTCCCGCTAGCTCAAAATGGGTGTTGAGTTTTCTATTAAGATTTGCCCAAAGTTGGGAAGTTGACTATGTGCTCCACCCCCGTGCCTCGGAGAGCACGATATGCCGTCGGTCCAGCGCCTGATCTCTTTCTGCGAGTGTCGGATTCCCGTTATATTGGACTATGAGTCCAATATGACGGGAATGAAATGAGAGTGAAGGATGAGAGTGCACCTGTGTTCTATGCCTATATTTTGGAAATACTTCCCTTAATTACTACATGGTCACAAACAGCTAAGCAATTGGTAAGCAATTGGTTTAGACTTTTTATATTCGTTGTAGTTTTTAATTTTACTGTATTACTTTTTAAGTTCTTTTACCTGTGTTGGTAGCGCTTGAGCTAAGCTGAGCTGTACACATTTTCACATGCGTCATTTTATTTATTTCTTTTTACTTATAAACCATGATATGCGAGTGAAGTTCTTTTTATTGCTGTTCACCGCGGTGTTATCCAATTCTTGAAGATTTACAAAAAGTCCCGTAAAATCGGTCCAGCCACTTCATATATTAGTTGGAACAAACAGATAAACAAAAAAATTCAGTTTCAAAGAAACAAAACACTATTCGGTGTGAGGTACAATTATACAAATGTAAGCAATTATATTAATTATGTTTAGGTATATCTAAAAACGGTATAAATTTTCAGATGAATTTATTGAAAAGCGGTTAATTTGAAATTACGTACAGTGTCGAATTTTATTTATTTGTCAAAATATGGCATACAAAATAATGTATCTAGTAAAGGGAGAAATTTCTAATAGACTATTTAAATGATTGTAAATTCACAAGTATCGTATGCGTAACTTGTGATAATATCAAAGTCGTCTAAAGTATCACACGCGGTCATACGTAATAGAGAAAAAAATAATATAAAATTACATAAGAATATTCACTGAACATTATCCGACTCGGCCGTAAGCTCAATGACTTTGGAACTTTCACTCTCACTAAAAACAAGTTTGCATGTCCGTCCGATTTGCGCATTTTATACACAAATAGAGATATACCGTTTGAACGATTTCCTGTATTTTCTATCAGTTAACCAGTTTAAAGGCATTCTCAGAGGACCTATAAATACAAAATAAATTGCTTTAAAAATGCCTCATTGGTCTAGTGGTTAGCATGTTCGACTACAGACATGAGGTCCTGGGTTCGAGTCCAAAAATGGATATTGAGTTTTCTATTACGATTTTCTAAATATTTTTAGTTTTTTAAACTATAACTGCTTTTTATACACAATTTTTCATTCAATTTTATTCATATTTATAGGACTTTATTATATAAAAGAAGGCGTATTGCTCTTAGAGATATGTGACATTGGTTACGTTCTAAAATATGCATTGTTAATTGTAACTAGTATATTTTATATAGAGAACGACTGATAAGAAATTAAAATAGTACGCCCACTTTCCGGTCTTTGAGAACTGGTTAATAAAAATATTTATTAGCTGTTTAATTATTTACAACGATCACAAGCGTTACTTGGTGGGAGAATTGACGCTAAAAAATTAGGGACTGGAATCCTAAATGGCTTTTAATTTATGTTCCTTTTTTTTTACATATTAAAGAAATATGTGGGAATTCAGAGAAATCCGTCTGCATTGCGAAAGGAGTAACCTCTCTAAAATTCAAGTCATTTGCGAATACTTTTTAAGATCTCGTGACAAATTAGCTAAGCTTAGTACAGTAGTTTATAACTTCCTATTATTCCCTTTCAAATGGAACAGTTTTGGGGCACATCACCGGTTTCATATATATTATATTCTTTAATTTATTAACTAAATCCACACCTTTATCTGAAGTATATATATACAATGCATGAATGGAAATATAACATGGAGAGAAGTTAAATAGACTACTTTAGCTACTGAGTTATTCTTCTAAACAAATATTATAAAGAGGAAACATTTGTGTTTTTGTATGTATATATGTTTTTTACGTTTTCACACAAAAACTTCTGGAATGATCTGAAAATTTTTTCACTATTAGAAAACTGCATTTTCATTGAGCGAAATAGGCTATATTACTTTCTCAAAAAATAATTGGGATCCCTAATAAAAATGCATTAACGTAATCCAAGGTGCGAAATTGGTCACACAAAATATGTCGTTATGTGCGCTGGGAAAACTATTGTTGACAGAATAAAAAAATGTTTTACAATATTGTAGAAGGTATTAATATCTACAAAAAAGTCTGGAATACCATATGTCCAACTACTGTAGTTATGCCATTATAACTCCTTTTTTGCATTTCAAAAGTTAATGGAAGTGCCGACAATGTTCAAACCATATTATTCATATCCCCGTATTAATCCTTATCCTATTGATTGAAATTTAATTAAAGGCCGTTTCAATACATGTAAAATTATTGAAATAGGATATTCCATTCAAAAGATATGATGAATTTAAAAAGGTCAATCTAAAGAAGATCGTGGCGACCCTTATAACTGAGCCTGCAACTGGTGAGTTAGCTCATATTCCAAGGATACCAATGATAACCACCGATATACTTTTACTATTTTTATTTTTATCAAGCTAAAAATTAGGGAACGATTTTAAAAAATCTTTTATTACCTCCTTGAAATTAATTAATCAATAGAAAAAAGAATTAATCAATACCTGTAAAGTATTTCTAAATTTACTAATGTCGGACAGTCCACGTAAATGATGTTAAGAATTTAAAAATGTATTAGATAGATATATATTCGTTGTAAAGTAAAATCTGTATATTGACTAGAATATTAATGGAACTGCCACGAGATCGGTATCTACGCGGGTGAAATTGCGGGGTATTGCTAGTATTATATATATATAGGTAACTCGTAATAGGATACCAAAATTCTTTTAATATGGATAACGTGTCCAACTGTGGGACATGGTTTGGGTTTCGATCAATTCCAGCTTCGTTAGCAACGAGTTTCATACGAATAAACGAGGCAGGCTAGACACGTGGGCGTCAAACTTTATATACAGTTCTCTAGATTTAATTCTAACGTTCAATGTCACAGTTAGAGTTCCGACTTGTTAGTTATGCCAATAGATAAGATTGTCTGTTGCATTTCATTTTATCTGTGTGTCAATCTATATATAAAAGTGTTACTAAAATAAACACTAAACCGGTTGGTTCTCATAATACGGTACTCTGTTGCTATTAAGTCTACAATTTAGGATTTACTATGTAAAAAATATGCAACTATCCTAGATAGTGATTGCAAAATTTTAAATGTCTGTAAGAGTCACAAGATAATGAAAATGAAAATAAGCTTTATAAAACATTTAGTTTTATGTTTCATGCTAAGTTCAAATTTTGAAATTTTTTTCGATCTTTGTGGTAAAAAAATTTTATTATTGAAAACTACTGACGTAATAACTAAAGATATATGGTTATTTTTAAATGCATTTACGTTCAAGTTAAATTGCCTATTAGCTACGGATATCCCGTTCGCCAATCGTACTTTAATTTTGTTTGCCTTGATTTTAAAGTATAATATCAATCGATTTTGGAATCGTACATTCATAAAAATTGTGAAACAACGTAACCTTAAGTATTTATAGTAACCTAGAGTCCTTCAATTTTCTGTTTTTGTTATGTTATATTAATAAACTTTTACACGTTTCTTCTCATAAAATCGAAATGATATAAGATTATTGAATTTTACTTAATTGAATAACAAATACTAACGTTACTTTTTACAGAATCTGCTGTAAAATATATTGCAAACTCTTTTTTCAAATGGATCATTAGTTTCGATTATAGATGTTAAAAAGACTTGTTATTTAATTGTAAAAGTTTCATTTCATAGTTAATAGGCATACCAGGCCTTTTTACTGGAAAATTATTTAATGCACAGTCTTCGTGGAAGGGGTGTATGACTCATTTTCTATCTGACATCCCCGGATAATGTGTACAATGGGGTTCAAGGAGGAAGGAGGCTTTCATAACGTCTTTTGCCACCTAGACTCTTTCCAGGAAGAAAAGAGGCATTTGCTGCTTTTTACCTTCTTCCCCTTATTGCCTCTTTGAACAAGATGAGAACTTCACTAAAAGAGATACCTGGACTACATCGCATCTCACTGCCAACTACTGCGTCTACTATACTTGGTAGCGAGAAGTCTTTGCCGATCAAGGACACTACAAGATGTGCCCCATTTGACCTGGGGTTAGGCACTTATACTGCTTTTTATATCTAATCTAAGTAAGCAATATAGTAAACTTTTAATAAGGGGATAATGTAATAGAATAACAACAATAAAAACATACTATTTCCCTTTCACTACATGCATAATTTTATTTTTGAAGCTATGGTTTGTTTTTCCTAGTTAAACAAGGTGACGACTGCTTAAAACGTGGTCTGACATAGCTACAACCTTAACACACAGTACAAAACGATAGTAACAATTGGTAATTACACGGCTCATAATGAATTTCACAGATGTAATCAAGATGGTTGACATGAAGGCGATTTGTTATCTTTATATATACATACAAATATTTTTGTTTAATTAATAACATTGTTATACTTGAAAACACAATTTACAGTTAATTATGTATTCCCTTGGACAAAGATATCGATATGAACGCTCGATGACTAGAAAAAGTCTAACAAAACAGAAAAAATACGTGTGACGAAATTTATTACACCCATTGTGTGTAGTTTAGGCTTGACACACGCGATCATTTGAAAGACTCCTATGAACCATCAGTACGCTTCGCTGCTTTTTTAATTTGTCTTAGTCTGGCTTGATGAGGGTCTTCGGCCGAGGCTAGTTACAGCCCTACCAGCAAAGACGATGCTAGATAGAGATAAATTGCCTCTTACAAGTTAACGCGCTTCCATCGTAGACTGAATCATCAACTACCATCAGGTATAATATGCCAAGGGCTCATATTGCAGCATTGTAAAAAATAGATCATGTTAATGAAAGAAAGATCAAAATAAGAAAATTTGATTATATACTGCATTCTCAATTCTATAAAGTACAATTTAATTTAGGAGAAACAATGAAAGAAAGGCGAACTTATCGCCAAAATATTGAGTTTCCATCTTAAACTGTATCACTCACCATCAGGAATGATTACAGTCAAGCGCTTATCTACCAGCAATAAAAAAATTAAAAGTGCGTGCGTACAAAGTACACATTACAGAAATAAAACTTCTTTGGAAATGTAATTTTTATATGGCATGTGGAGTGGCAAATTAAAATGTCACATGTTATTAGTAAGTATTAAAACTACCTCGTCTTCAAACGAATTAGCATACAAAACGCTGCACATCTTCGTGGCGCTAATCACGCGTTACATCCGTAAAGATTTTGCGTCTAAAGAAGTTTCACTTCAAATTTTTAACGAAATTCATCAGTAATAGTAGAAGGTTAGAAGAACAGCGACACATTTAAAAAAAAGACAAATATGACAAGAGACCTTTGATAATTAATTGAAATTTTTAAATCACCCCTTAATGAAATTTTGTTTACACCATTACTTTTGCTTATTTGAATATCAGTTTTTGTAACATTACAAAATATAGACTTTTTGGATTCTGTTGGGTAATTAACTAACATTTTATCAATTTAAGATTGTGTAATCATTCATCCAAAGTAGCGATAATTGTATACACTATCATAACATATTCACATTTTCACACACTCAGATACATTTTTTAAGAATAGTCTATTAAAGTCAGGCTTTTACTATAATCAATGTATATAGGTGATAGATTCAGGTTTTTCACATTTAATTTATTTGGAAACTGCGACGAATTGTCGTTTTTTTGTATAAGGCTCAAATAATAGCGAGGTTAAGTTTTTTATTGCATTTCTCATACTGTTGGTGCTATGTAATTGTATTATTGTCCGTGAATGTTGTATAAGAAATATTTTTGTAAGAGCATTTTCGGTATATACCATAAGGGGGTCTATTATAAAGTCGTATAGACAACTATTTTGAACCATTGAAAGGTTTGCGTCTAGATTATCGCTTGACTATGATCTCACCTGGTAGTTACGGTTTGTACAGTTGTTGTTTGTTGTACAGTTGTTGTTGTTGTAATTTGAAAAGATTTGATTGGTTAGTGGGCGGCGATAGAATGATGATTCACTGCTTTTTTAACGCGAACAAACTATAGTAAAGGTATTATAGTCTGAGATGGTAATGGACTAACGGATATGAAGTGAATAATGGTTTCTTATACTAGTAGGTTTAGATGGCTTAATGCGATTATTCACTTTTGCGATGTTTGGGTTTCAATTTACATCAGGCCAATAGGTAGGAGGTTTTGGCCGATGTTAGTTATTATGCCACCAGGAAAGACATGTGTCCACACAAAATTTGTGTTCCGGTACGTTGTTAATGTAATTCTGTCTTAGACTGTATCCACCTCAATATAAAGAAATACTTATTACATAACAACAGCTATTTTTTTTTGCCAAAATCATTAAAAAGAAACAGAAAACAATTCAATTTTCCTTCAGTATGGTTCACGTTTAACATTCGCATGCAATTTTTATTTTTATGTTAAAGACATAAAAAGGTAACAAGCAGTTCATTAAATTCCCACTGTTGGACACAAGCGTTCCCATTTTTATCAGAGAGAGGGTTTTTAGAGCATAGCCCTAAAACGCTGCTCCACTGCGGATTGGTTAGCATTGCACACAAGTGTATGGCCTACACAAGTGCACTCTCTCTGTTCCTTCACTCTCGTAATCCGATGGGACGGAAATTTGACATGATCAGTGAAAAATCAGGAACAGGACCGACGGCTTAACGTTTATTAGGGGAATTTCTTTACATAAAACTTAACATCGATTTTTAATTCCCTCAAAGAAGATGACCAATAAGACCAATTAGGCTAAAGACACATTTAATTTTTTAATATAGAATAATTAGACCAAATTGCGACATGGTTGTGTATGTTATATTACATTACTGCCGTGGGCTATAATAAATTCCAAAAGAGGTTAACAGTAAATAATTGAAATCTCGGCCCTAAGTATGTTTACATCGTTGAGTTGCAAAAATTGTTACTGCTTTTATTCACAACGCGAGATATATTTCGCCCATGACCTACAGCGGGACAGGTTTTACAAATAAAATTTCAAAATACTAAATAATTTCTCGCACGATTAAAGGGTAATTTATACGTTTAATTAAAATAAATTTGGCCTATAAATTATGCACGATTAAAGGGTAATTTATACGTTTAATTAAAATAAATTTGGCCTATAAATAAAATATATATTTCATAAAAAGTGGACGTGTTTGGACATATTATTATGTTAATCAATTTTACAACTGCTACACCTTTTTTTTATTTAATAACTGTAAATCTGAAATGATATATCTTTTTTATTAAACAAAATTTCGTACACAAGTCATCCTTACTATATAACTCATAAAACGAAACCTATAGGAGTGCCGGTAATATATTTGACGGTCTTGCTGTCGCAGTCACTTTGCTAGCAGAGATCCCTGGTTCGATCCTCGGTAGGGCGAATTTACGAAATTGCATTTTCTAATTTGTTTGGCGGGTCTAGTTACCACCGTACCAAGAAAAAACTGCTGCCAAGCAAGAATTCTGTTCTGGTGCGATGCTGATTAGAAACCATAGGTAAGTAAATTGCCTTTACTACATTAGCAGGCTTTTATCTCAGACTGTATCATCACTTACCATCAAGTGTGATCACGGTTAAACGGTAACCTGTTCTACGTATCTTCTATAATGTCTATTACATTGATTTAAATAGTTTACTTAAGTTAATTTAACTCAAATTTAATTTTTTTTGTTATTCAAATAGGCTTTTACAGTTGTACGTGTTCTTTCCAATTTACTGTGTGATGATGAAATTTAAGAACGACTTAAAGGCTAGGTTTACGAGAGCGCGACTGCGCTCTGTTCTGCGAAGAACCCTCCGAAAACTCATTCGCATATACTTTTTTCATTATGTCCTTAGCCGAGTCCGAGATTTTTGAGTAAGGGTTTTCAATCTCAAAAGGTACTCATGTAAATCAAGCTTTTTTTATCCAGTTGCTATTCTTACAAAGCAGTAATATATTAAAAACTATGTTATAAAATGTTATGTTAGATAGTTCTCTACAGTTCGGTTTTCTTCATTGAAATTTTAGTGAAATCTTTAAATCCGGAAACGTGTTAAGGCGCCACGCTCAATTACACAACGCTTATGCAATATTCGTGTGATATGTCATTCATTAAACTCACTGTCTCAATAAATAACTTAGCAAAAGAAATTATTTAAATATGCCTTTGATAGTATAGAACCTCATTGCTACTCGAGTTTTTTCAAGTCAGTATGAAATTTCATTTTTAAGTTGTTTATCTTAGTGTTGCCTTTATTTATTAAATAATTGTTTAAGAATATATCGGTACAACATTATGAAAAAAAGATGATGCACATGGTTGGGCAAAAGTCCTGCTACCAATTAGATTGCCTATAACTTCGTTCAAAGAAAAGATAATAAGGTTTGGTTTTCATAAAAACGTGACGAATAATGTCTTTAAGATGTTGAATCGTTTGGAGCTTATTGACATATATTTTTGATTTAAAAAACCCTATAAGTTAAAGTCTGGCACGATTAAAAAATCTGGACATTTGACTAGCTCTGCAAGCTCGACAAGAAAATTTCGCCAAGAATCATTTCTTGGTAGCATTCGGCAGTAACAGTAACTTCAACACCTTGGTCATTTTCAAAAAAATAGGGACCTATGATGTTTCCATCATGAATACCACATCATACAGTACTTTTTAGTGGAATCAATGATGTTTCATTAAATGTAAAGACCAAAAAATTTTTTATTTTTTTATTTTTGACTTTATTGCACACATAAAGAAAGAAACACATTTGCATATATTTATAAAAAAAGACAATATTTGTCAATTAGCGTGCAAAGGCGGTCTTATTGCTATAAGCAATCTCTTCCAGACAACCTTTGGCGACAGGAGATATTTAAAAAGAAGAGTGGGATAGTCCAATTTAAGATATTTCTGAGTAGAAAAAATAATACACAAAAAAAAGAAAATGGGGGTTTTAAAAATAAATATATTTTAGATACAAAAAACATAAATATATATCTATTTAATACTAGCTGACCCAGCAAACGCTGTTTTGTCAAATAATTACTATTATCGCTATCGAAAAATAGGGGTTGGTGATAGAAAGGTGAAAATTTGGGGTTGTATGTATTTTTGTGTGCTGTATCACAAAAAAATAAAACAAATAATTTTGTCAAAAAAATAAAAAATCTAATTCTGGGATATAATCTCGTATCTTGCTTAATCCGTCAGTCCATGTTGCATTTCTATAAAACATTTATATGTAGAGCAAAGAAAATTGCCTTCAATTTATTTATTAGCATTTTTTTTGGAAAATCTTTACTTTGAAATTTTGAATGTAGCCTGTTTAAGTTACCACCTTATTTTGAACTAAATGAGTAGATTATGGGCCTCTAAAGTGAAAGAAATAATCTTTATACTCCTTTCAAACGGCTGAACCGATTGTAGACTTTTTTGTGCCTCTTCAAGTGGATTCGAGAGTTTTATTCGATAAATAATGAATTTACCCATATTTCCGCCGGATCATAAACCATGCGGGAACAGCTAGTTATAAATAAATTCTAATAAAACGGGTACTTATAAATGTTATGTTTACTTATAAATTGTAAATATGTGCGTGATATTTAAGCTCCGGACCAAAGCCTACAACAGGTCATAACGTTCAAGGAATGCAACTTTCGTTCGTAAACTTTAGCATTAATGAATTCTTCAGGTAAACAGACTCACGGTAACGAAGGGAACAATATGAAATGACAGATCTATAAATCACTAGCAGACCCGACAGACTTCATTCTGTCAAAAAGACTTGGAATGTGGCACAATTCAGTTTTACGAATGATTTTCGAAATGAAATTACAGCAGTACTAAATATCTATAGCTCTTACATTTTTGGGACTATTCAATTTGGTCGGGTTGTGACTATTCAATTGAATTTGAACTTTGTGCAGCGGTAATAAAGTGCAAATTGACTCTTTGACGTTAGGAACACACCTACATTACTTAGACAACAGTGAGTACTTATAATTTGTTATGAACTTTATTGAATAGCAATAAAGGTCAAATTTACTCTTAATTTTAGTTAGAAAACATTTGTGTGGGAAACAGAAAAGGGCTGGTAGTATGGGAAAACGAAAAGGGTTTTCCCCTGCAATTATTCGAACTTTTCTCGCCTAAAAGCCATCCTTGGACTTTAACGAACATGAAAAAAAAAGAATTATCAAAATTGACCCAGGCGTTGTTGAGTTATGCGCTTACCAACACATTTTGCGATTCATTTTTATATTATAGATTATATTCTCTACGTAAAACATTTGGAACGATTATAATGATTTTTGTGTTTTCAATTTGATTTAAGCATGGCTTACAGTAACAATTTGATCCGAATTTCCTCATATTTTCATAGGATCTGAAAGTACGCATAAGATTATTCTTTATTTTAGAATGACCAATTACCTCACGGGTTTAGAAACAACGCTGGTGATAGTGCCGGACACAATATTTACATAAAATTCAGTTTTAGAGCGTTTGTATCTGCAAAACTTTAAAAGTAATCGGTGTATTAAAAATTTTCGCAATAATAGGAGATTCTTCCTTTTGTCCTCATATTGATACAATAAAAATAAAAATTAAACCGAATAAATAAAAAAAAACTGCCACATTGGTGTAGTGGTTAGCATGTTCGACTACAGACATGAGGTCCTGGGTTCCAGTCCCAGGTCGGGCCAATTCAAAAATCAAAACTGAGTTTTCTATTAAGATTTTCTCAATATTTGCCCGAAGTTAAGGAAGTTGGCGGTATGATCCACCCCCGTGCCTCGGTGAGCACGTTAAGCCGTCGGTCCTGCGATTGATCTCCCTCCGGTCATGTCGGATTCCTGTCACATCGGACTATGAGAGTGAAGGAATAGAGAGTGCACTTGTGTACTATGCCTGCCAATCCACAGTGGAGCAGCGTGGTGGGTCTATGCTCTAAAAACCCTCGCTCCTCGGAGTAAGGAGGCCTGTGCCCAGCAGTGGGACGTTAATAGGCTGCTACTTACTTTTTACTGTTTTTACTTGTGTTATCCCGGTAACTTTATGTTAGATTTTTATTATTCATATTCTAGTTCATTCATTTACAAAAATATTTTCAATTACAAAGTTTGTTTAAAAATGTGAGATAATTGCATTGGAAGGTTATGACTGTATTTTCATTGTATCCTTGTTATTAACATTTTATAAAAGCCTTACATTCATGAATATAGTGGGATTTTATTATCATATTATATTAAGGAAATATTAATTGATTTGTAATTAGACCTCCTATAAAATTCGCCATTACATCAAATTTACTCGACCTTCAATTTTATATTTTAATTAACAGTGGTTTGGTCTCTTGTATAAATAATTAATATTGAACTTATAAATAAAATTATCATTGAACAATGCAAAGCTTCTTGGCGTTTTATGGAATGTAGGTAACACATAGTGCAAGTGTTTATCAGTTTATAAACTCTTACTATAATAAGTTCACACTCTTTCTAAATAGTGTTCAAATTTTCAATCGAAAATAAAATTATAGGCTTCTTTCTATGATAATGACTTTGTATTAGATGTAATAGCTTGTTATGATTTGCGTATGTCTTAACGAGCTCTTTAGGTAGTTCAGTATTTTTATGTAGTGCCAAACAAAACTGAAATTTGTAAATTCTGTATATATATAAAATAAAGGGTATTTATGATTGTCCGTCTGCCGTTCGATAGGTATTTTCGTACTCAAAAAAGATGCGTAAGAGCCCTGCGAAGATAGTTGCAGAATATACTTAAAAAAAATGTTTTTATATGTTTTAGAATTATGTCTATTTTTAAGGAATAATGAAAACCTGTTTCTTCGCAGAAACTCAGAACGTTGTAGGGATAAATTTCAGATTCATAAAACCACATTTTTTTAATAAAAGCACCCGCGCAAGGGCCATAACAAATTAAAAAATTAGGTTTTAAAATTTTTTGTTTATTATAATGTATTGCATATTGTATTATATTGAACACCCTATTAGAGTTCCTATTTCCTGCATACATTCCCTTGGATTACAGGATTGGATAGAGCAATTTGTTTTACTGCATTAGTTTGATATTCTTTTAAATTCAATTGCTTGAATTAATTAAATTTGCATTGTTTTTGTATATAAAAGACTTATACGTGATCTTTAATTAGGGATTGACAACAACTTACCATAAAATTTTATCCAAGCGAACACATTAATATAATAAATAAATTTCAATTAATAAATAAACATTTGTAGGAGCACAAATAATGTTATAAATATAAAAGCACTATCAAAATATATAACGCGTGTAGACGCTTTGAGACTACGTAAAGTTTTGTCATCGTAAGTACCGCAGTCTCCTTGTGTTAGATTTGTGGGGGAAAAATAATTATCGTGAGCTTTGTGGAGACGTTCATTCCTAAGTATACTACAGACTGATCTCCGTTTGTCTGTTTGATTATAATAAAAGATGAAATATTGTGTTATTTTATAATATTGCTTGTTTATAGCTATAATTTGACAGCTAAGTAACAAACTTACCAAGAATAACATATTTTGACGTGAATACGTCTTTAAAATCAGGGGATACAATTTGGTGTTGTAGCTACATATCTATTACATCCATTCGAAATTCAATTATACCAATGGATAGTTAAAGGAAAAAAGAATTTAATATGCTGAGTAAGGACTGTAACACATCGCGCGCGGCGAAGGAGGAAGCCCCTATATTTTATACCCTTGACGAGACGTATTCACGTACAGCGAACGGCCATGTCTATAACATAGTCACACTCCTTTTTTTCCTTCAGTTAGTTTGTCTGTATACACAAAAATTATTTCTATTTATGTCCTTTAATACTTTGAAGCCTTAGAAAAACAAGCTAATTTTAGATCACTGAACTCATTCACTCATTTCGACATATCCAGAAGTATTAGTGTTAAACTTGTCTGTGGTAAAGTTACAATTTAGGCCACAAAATACAGATTTCCTCATTTTTCCACGGGATCAGAAACTGCTTGGGAATACCTAATTAAATATATCGCATTTTTATTGATCATTCATTTTTAAAACTATAAATAATATTAAGGTATCTGTTTGAAACGGGTCAATATTAATCCTTTGCAATTTTTATATGTTGTTTAATTGTTCGGTCCCGCTAATCTATAAAACGCCACGACCGTTTTAAATGGTTAAAGGATGAATTAAATATTATAAAGAAAAAATATTTCATGGCCTTTAATCTAATTCTAAGAGGATTGCATAATGGAAAGGCAGGTGGATTCCTATTAAGCGATTCTAGTTGTTCAGCGTTATGGCTATAATATACTTAAATATAAAAGTATATTATACTTTAAAAACCCTCTCTCCTATGAAGGAGGTCTGTGCCCAGCCGTGGGACGTTAATAGGCTGTTACTTACCTTACTTTACTACAGAAATACCATAATACAGAATACAATATTACGAGGAAAAATAATAAAAACTAAAAAAGTGACTTCGTTGTTGTTTTTATATACGTTGAAAATTTTCATTTTTGTCGTACCTTTACGTTATATGATTTCATGATTAGCGGCACTGTTTCTTGTAGATTTTTCATATAGTTGATCCAGCCTGCATTTTCCCAGCAAATTACCTTCCATTGATCACGAGATAATGGTTTTTTGCTTGTAATTTCACCTCCGTAACAATGAAATGAACTGTTGTATCATACTTCAACTTTTACGTAATTGCAGCCTAGTATGGTGCACATACTTTGCCCGCGTACTTTGGCAGATTAATTCAATATATAGTGTGTGTATTTATTTCTACTAACATATAAAGGGTATAAATAACTGCCTGTCTCGTATGTCTAGAGACAAAAATACTACTATTTATAAAATTTCCTTGATTTTACGCAGCCACTAAAAGTATATCGTTTTATTTAACTGTTACACTGGAGTTTTATGAATTTGCCACTCTACATGTCTGTTTATGTATATAACTGCAGAGCTATGATTTTATAATAAAGAACTGTTAAGCGAATTACAGTTTGTAGGGAATTCTACTATCTTCATGCAAGAAACCTTACAGGAATTAGGAAGTCGGTGGTGCATCATAATCTCTACGTCATTGAGCCCTTCATTTACTTTAAGTGGTATTCAAATTTTTTTTGTGTTTAAAAATATAAGATAAGAAAGTAGCAGCCGATTAACGTCCCAATGCTGGGTATAGGTCTCCTCATTCAGAGGTTTTAAGAGCATAGAGCTTTATTCGAAGAGACCCGGATTCCACCCTAATGGGGTCGCTCCCCATTAGGGCTTATTCAAAAGATTGCATTATCTAATTTTTACGTCTTAAGTTAAGTCTTAACTTGTGGGAGGCTTCGGCCGGGGCTAGTCCCCACCCTACCAGTAAAAGATGTCCGCCAAGCAAACAGATTTGTGTTTCGATTCGATGTTGTGTAGAAACCATAAGAGGTAATTTACCTTTTAACAGATTAGCGTGTTTCTATCATAGATTGTGTCGTCACTTTCCATCAGACCACTGTCAAGTGCTAGTAAAGTAACAGACCCACGATACTGCTCGACTAGGGTATATCCACATTATTGTATTCAGTTTAATAAGAGTTAAACTTTTTACTAGACTTATTTGAAAGACTGAACTCTATAGTTGCGATAAACAATATATCAAGAATGTAATGATCATAAATTTGTATACTTTCGATTCTGATATCGCACTAAAACGTGATGTATTTTTGTCACCATAATAGTGTTGATTTTGTCGTACCATAGTCTAAACCAAATTAAAATGTATTAACTCTTCTGTACGTATGTGATCGATAATCTTCTAAACAGTAGACGTCCAATAAATAACGATATTCCTCATATTGCTACGGTGTCAGGAATTGCGCGAATGACACCGCTAGGATCATCTAGTCCACATAAATTATCTAATTTTGGAGATTGTATGTATGATGCACAGTGAAAGTATCTAATAGTGAGTAATTTTACATTTATTTTTAGCTTGGTATCAATAAAGCCTATTATCTATCTTATCTATTTACTGTATACAATATAACAACACAATATAACAAGTATTTATAATAACGACGACAGTTCAGATTAAATTGTCCGTAAAGTGTTATTTATAACTCTATTTTTTAAGGGTACCTTACTGTGTAAATACGTCGTTCAATTCTGACTCATATTATTAATGTGACGGCCTCGAGTGCGAGTACTCGCTTTGCTAGCAGAGGCCCCGGGTTTGATCCCCGCTAGGGTGAATTTAGAAACTTATATTTCTAATTTGTCTGAGTCTGGACTGGTGAGTGGCTTCAGCCGCGGCTAGTTACCACCTACCAGAAAAGACGTACCGCCAAGCAAAGAGATTTGTGTTCCGGTACGATGCTGTATAGAAACCATATGAGATATATCGCCTTTTATCAGATTAGCGCGCTTCCATCTTAGACTGTATCATTACTTACCATCAGTTGAGATCAAAGTCAAGCGCTAAAATGCCAGCAATAAAAAATATGACATCCAAAGGTTATAAGAAATTTACCTTCTAGGGTGTAAATAACAATCCTTACTAATATTATAAATGCGAAAGTAACTGTATGTCGGACGCGCTTGCACACCAAAACTAATGAAGCGATTTAAATGAAATTCGATACACAGATGGTCTAGAGCTTCAGAAAGGACAATAAGCTATTTGCATTGCTAATATAATTAGCCTAAAATTATACCCAAAAACACAATTCCACGTGGACGAAGTTACAAGCTGATGTGTAAATAATCTTAATTTGAGAATTTCCGTTTAGAGAAACCCATCTGAATTAACACTCATCATTTCCTTGCCTATATACCACTATGTGGGGTTGGCACAGCATGTTTCCTTTCGACACTTCACTCTATCAGCTGTCATTTCTACATTCACACACATATCCTCTTTCACACAGATCATCATAGGGCCCCCTTGCATACATGGCTCTCCTCCCTTTTCATGACGTTTGCATACCGGGATAGCCTTCCAAACCTTAACTTCTCGTTCACCGGTGCTCCTTTCATACTCCCTCTAATATATTAGTCCTAATTTTGTCTAATTTTGTTATTCCACACATCCATTTCATACAATTTCCTTCAATTCTCCCCTTTGGTGGCCCAGCACTCTGATCCATACAGGACGAAAGGTCTTTAACATTCATATTATTTATTACTTGATCCAATTTCTGCTTATAACGAACTCGAATAATTCAGTTTTAATTGACAAATCCTATCAGTTTAGGTAATATTGTAATACAGTATGTAATCAGGTTAGCTAGTAGTTGTTATATAGTTGAGAACCTCATCCTTTTCATAAATTATATTCAAAACTACAATAACTTAAAATATATATATGAAAATTAATTCATAAAAAAGTCTTATACATAATTTTAACGTGGTTATCACCGGCTCGTTGGTCTAGGGGTATGATTTTCGCTTAGGGTGCGAGAGGTCCCGGGTTCAAATCCCGGACGAGCCCAATTCTTTTGTTTTTTTTTTTTTTAAATTTTCTGTTATATATAATTTATAGTATTTTTGCTATATCATTCTGCATGGTAATCACTTTTATATATTTTCTTTATATATGTACGAAAAGTCCTCCGCGATCAGAGATGGCGCTATGTATATCTTTAGCTAATATTCCATATGTTCGTAACACTTTCGTAGTATTTGATATGTGTTGATGTTCTCAAAAGCTATATTTAAATCAAGAAATTCATGTTTATTTATTAATTAACTTAGTAAATCTAGATTTGTTGTTTTCTAAGACATTTCCGTGAGACAAAATTATTTAATAATTTATATAAGTGCCTTATTAATAATATCCATAAACAGATGACATGAAATGAGTAACTAGTTACATAAGTATCAATAAATATTGTAATGTGTTTCAAATTATTTCAATATTGTACTAACCCCGCGGTTTCACTCGTGTAGATGCCGAGGTCTTGGCAATGGAAAGTGTACTAAGGCGGACTGTTATTCACTTAGTTTTTAATTACTTCCTTTCAGATTATTACACACTTACATTCTAATGTAAACAATAAACAGATTTTACTTTACAACGAATATATATTCCACTAATACATTTTTAAATTTTAAAAACATATTGAATAAAATTACGGGACTCCAAAGATATTTTAAATAAATACTTATTACCATTCAATTATGACAAAGTGGAATTCTTACTAAAACTTATACTATAAAATATAAACTAACATACCTACTTTAATATTATATTTTAAATATGGCTTATTTAATTCTATTTATTGATTAAGATCTATAACACTTACACGACACCGTACATACAAACTCTGACACATTTACTCTGCACAATTGAATTATTATATACTGTAAACGATTTTGTGTTAAGTTCTTCATTATGTTATATTCTTTGCCTTGGTCGTTTCTTTCTAATTTTTAAATTGTTAAGGAAGAGCGGAGTCTTCTGCCACAGGGGTAACTTCCGTCCTTAAAAGAACTACCTTTTTATATGTTAAAGTGAAGTTTTGAAAGAAACTATTTTTTTATTGAAAGAATTTTCTTAATTGGTCTAGTAGTAAGTAGCAGCCCATTAATGTCCCACTGCTGGGCACAGGCCTCCTCACTCATATGAGAGAGGGTTTTTAGAGCATATACCCACCTCGCTGCTCCACTGCGGATTGGCAGGCATAGTAAACAAGTGTACTCTCTATTCCTTCACTATCATAGCCCGATGTGACGGTAATCCGACACAACCGGAGAGAGATCAGGCGTAGGACCAACGGCTTAACGTGCTCTCCAAGGCACGGGGGTGGATCACGCCGCCAACTTCCCAACTTCGGGCTAATATTGAGAAAATCTTAATAGAAAACTCAATATCAATTTTTGAATTGGCCCGACCCGGGACTCGAACCCAGGACCTCATGTCTGTAGTCGAACATGCTAACCACTAGGCAGATGCAATGAGGCAGAGGCGGTGATTTTTAGCATAGTTATTATAAATTGTTAAAAATAAAAACGAAATTCAAAATGCAAAACATTCTTTATCATGTATCAGAACTTCCCTATACACGACATTTGACGTAGTTCAGGAGTTTGACTCGGGATAACATTATTCTTATTTGTAAATAAAATAAAGATTTACTAGATGAAATAGGTAATCACTTTTATTTAAATCAAATGTTAAAATTAAAATCGTTACGCCTGTACAAGATTCAAGAGCAATAATTTTTGTTGATGAATGTGCGGCGAGTATTTGAAAGACAATTATTCAGAAAATATGTATGAATTGTTTCTCGTATTGTTAATAGAGTAGTTTTAATTCTCGCGGGGGTATTAGTGAGTGAGTGTACGATCACCTTGATAAATATCTAGTGATGGTTTTGGATTTAAGTATATTATGTTTATAGCTGACAGATTACTGCTTGTCAGTGATCACATGTGATGGTAAGTGATGACACAGTCTAAGATGGAAGCGCACCGATCTGGCTAGAGGCGATTTAGCTCTCACGGTTTCTACACAGCATCGTAATGGAACACAACTCTCTTGCTTGATGGCAGGGTGGTAACTAGCCACAGTCCAGATTCCTTCTTATTACATGGTAATATTAATTCATGTATCTCAATAACAATAAGCAAATTACACCGGCACACAAAAAAAATGTCTATACACCAGGCGCCACCTATCTACGAGCATGTTTTTCGACACGCTGAATACGAATTTCAATTCAGTTTAGGTCGTCCATAGTGATTGTTTTCGCTTTTATTATTTCTTAAAAAGTTATGACGCACATTTTTGAAACTTACCCAAGCTGCTCTCTCCGTATCATTCATTTTGCCTAAAAAACCCATCCTAAAATCGAGTTCTAATTTGGGTCCGTTAAAAATTCCGTCCTTTAATTTTTCATCACTTGTCGCCAGAAACTTTGCTCTCAAATACTGAAAACAATCACCGTCCTTGTCCAGATCTTTGACATATTGAGTTATGAGACCTAGTTTGATGTGAAGTGGCGGTAGCATTTTTTGCAATTTACTCGAAATTGAAGGCTGCACTGGCAGCCTAAACTGAATTGGAATTCGTATTCAGCGGGTCGAAAAACATGCACGTAGCGCCCGGTATACAGACATTTTTTGTTGTGTACCGGTGTTATTACTTTAAATAAATCTAAAAAATCATAAAGTAAACCAACACGAATTATTGTATTAGACACGGCCCTACTTTACAAAAAATTTACAGTTTTTTTTTAAGTAAACAAACTTATGTAACAGATTTAAAGATCCTTAATATCAGCTTTTAAATGTACAAGGAATTACCACACTACTTCGTCTTACTTGCGGTATACAGTTCATATAAGTAAACAATAAATGAAAACCGCACGAACTTTCTTAGATGGGTAATAAAGTAGTACAAGTAAATATCTGAAGTGAAACTTCTTTATGAGGGTAAATTTTTTATGAATGTAACGCGTGATTAGCGTCACGAAGATGTATAGCGTTTTTTTATGCTAATTCGTTTGAAGGTTACGTAGTTTTAATATTTTCAAATAACATGTGGCATTTTAATTTGCCGCTCGTCATTTAAGAATTTAAAATATTATAGTTCATAAAATATAAAATAAAAATATTTCATAGATTCTCTTTTCTAAATTCGAAAACAAAATTTAATAAATATTGACAAAAAACACGTGGCATTTTTATTTGAAATTCGTCATTTTTTTATACTTTTTCCCTCTCTCTAAGTCTCGGAAATCTAAAGTTTTTGATTTGTATAAATATAAACAAGACGTAAATATTAGTTTGCCAAAGAAGTTTATATAGATAGAAACATCTATACAAATAAGTAAAATTGAATTGTCTATTTGTAACTTTCATGTTGCTTACAGTAACCTTTTCAATATTTTTGTCTGTCTACATGTTGCCATTATTCTTGGAAACAGTCGGATGGTTTAAAATTGATCCCACTTGAAGCATGCATGCAATGGACTTTTAGTCTTATATAGCTAAGGGTAAAGGAACAAGACAAAGCACTATATCAAAATTTGTCACCAGGAACACAATACGGGAAATTAACTTATGAGAAGAGTTTTCTACAATATATGACAACTCCGTAACCCACTGATGACTACAAAACATGGCTCTATTGTACTCAATGTCTGTCCGTTTGTAAACAATGTTTATATCAGACATACATACCCTGATTCGAAAATGTCCGTTATATTCCCAATCGAATTATTCAAGCCGCTTAGGGACATATTGGTTGTACGGTTTCAAAATTTAGACGGACGTAGATTGTAAATTACTCGTTTAATATACATCGCATCGATACGTCAATAACGTGTTATCTCTAAAATTGATTAATTAATTAATTAATTAATTAATTTATTTATTTATTTGGACCACCAACAAAATTACATGTACAGAAACTTAAACTATAAAATACATAAAGGTAGCGCAAAACATGTAATTTCACTTATAGGGAGCCACAACATGCAATAACAAAAGATCGTACAAACATTTATTTAAACATAATGTAGTAAGTAAAAAATAAAAAAAGTAAAGAAAAAAGCAAAAAAAATTAGGAAAATACGTAATTCAACATTAAGTTAGTGCGACTTATTGATTGGTGTTTCTAAATGTTTTTATAATTTTATTTTTGAAGGTATATAATTTATCACCGAATATGTCAATGGAGTTATTTTTGGAGATTAAATCCCTGTATAGTCTACATAGCCGGGGTATTATCGAATGGTTACCAAGGTTGGTTCTACAAAATTTATGGGCAAAGACATGAATTGGGTATCGTGGAATGCGATTGGGCACTTTAAGGGATACCTGACTTAGTAGTTCTGGGTCATCTACAATTCCATTTATAAGCTTGTATAAGAACATAATGTCATGCAGCTTACGCCTGTCCGATAATGAGATTAATTCAAATTTTGTGAGACGGGTAGAGTATGATACTCTTTTATTTGATCCAGATAGCAATTGTGTAAATCGTCTCTGAATGCTTTCTATACGGTCTATATTGGTTTTATAAGATGGATTCCAGATTGGGGTACCATACTCGAGTTTATTTCTGACGAGATTGGTAAACAGAAGCTTTTTAGTTTGGAGTTTTTTAAAGGGTTTGGAATTTCTAAAAACAAATCCGAGAATTTTGCGCGCAGATCTGCAGATGTTGTCAATATGGCACGTAAAACGTAGTTTAGTATCCAGAGTTATTCCTAGATCACGCACATGATCTACTCTTTGCAGGTAACTACCATTAACTGTATATCTGGCATCGAGTATGACGTGTTTTCGCGTGAAGCTTATAAACGAGCATTTTGAAGGGTTTAGTTCCATACCATTTCGTTTACACCAAACTGCAACTCTATCAATGTCATCTTGTAATAATGAAATATCACTGGTATCAGTTATCTGTCTTACAAATTTGAGATCATCTGCAAAAATAAAATACTTTGAATTTTGGAAACAATTTGTAATGTCATTTATGAAAATGTTGAATAAAAGTGGTCCCAGTATTGAACCCTGGGGAACTCCAGAAGTGACTTTATAGGTTTGAGATGTATGTCCTTTAGCTGCTACATACGAACTTCTATCGGTTAAGTAGGAACAGAGCCATGTAAGAAGCGATCCTCCCAAGCCGAAAGAAGACAATTTTGCAACCAACAAACTGTGGTTCACTTTATCAAATGCCTTCGAGAAGTCGGTATAGATAGCATCCACCTGTTGTCGAGAGTCAACTAGATCTGTTACAAAATTTGTGAAATTAGATAAATTTGTTATTGTGGATCGTGCCTTCACAAAACCGTGTTGAGCTTCAGAAAGAGCGTGTTGCACGTGACGCGACAGTATAGGGTGAATCAGTGATTCAAAAACTTTTGGCAGAACTGACAGGATCGAAATAGGCCTGTAATTGGCAATATTCTGACGGACACCCTTTTTATAAATAGGTACTATCTTTGCATACTTCCACAGATCTGGAAAACACCCCGTGTCAAGTGATTTGTTAAAAATTAAACAGACTGGTAGAGATAGTGACACGGCGCATCTATTAATAAATAATGGAGATAGGTTGTCGGGACCAGATCCTTTCTTAATATCAAGTCTTTTTAACTTCTGTATGACTTCCTTAACGGTGATATTTGTGGAGCAAAGATAATTGCTATGGGTCTGAGATACAGGATAATAATCCTTAGGAGGGTCATTGACGTCATAAACTGAGGCGAAATGTTCAGCAAAAAGATTGCAAGCACTAGTGCCATCTGTGGTCTTTTTACAATTTAAAACCATGTCAGCTGGATACGTGTTCGGCGATTTTTTTATGTTTTTAAGATGCGTCCAGAAGTATTTAGGATTTTTTGATAAGTTGGTTTCAATGGAAACTAGGTACGAATCATAACATTCTTGAATTAACTTGTTACTGTCTGATCTATAAGTCTCGAACTTTAGTATATCTAAAGGATTTTTGTAGATTTTTGATTTTATTCTAAATTTATTTTTTTGCTTTAACAAAGAGATTAGTTTATGAGTATACCAAAATGGGAAATGATGATGTTTCGGTTTGGTTTTAGGGACATGTTTTTCGCAAATTAAATTTAGCTTCTCATAAAAAATGCTAATCATTATATTAACATCATTCACGTTGTGGAATAAATCTAACCAAGGTGTATCGTCTAGTTCCTTAACAATGCTATTGTAATTGGCCTTGAAAAAGTTAAATCTTTCAATACATTTTTCCTTTAAATTTGTAGGGATATTTAATTTAAGTGTTATGTTTAGTGGAGGATGATGGTTGTCAACGACGCTTATAGGTGTGATGCTTTTGTGGAGTAAAATTTGGACTGTGTTTGATAAAACTAAATTGATCTTTTAGTAACATTAAAAAAATAACTATTTGTTACGTTAAGTAATATATGTTTGCATTTTAACTTATAACCACCGCCAGCCTTGTCCCTCCTTTCTTAGACGGTTTCCCTATACGTTGGGTTGTCTGGAAGAGATCGCTAAATAGCGATAAGACCGCCCATTGTACACTAGAATTATTTTAAGTTAAGTCATTGTATTATATACTTTTTTGTGGTGTTCTAAAAAGTATACTATCTAATAATTGTGTTGAAACGATTTTTGAAGTGACAGTTCTTCAGACGCTTGAGGGTAAAATTATTTTTTTATGCAAATTCGTTTGAAGGTAATATTAATATTTACAAATAACATGTGGCATTTTAATTTGCCTCTCGTCATTTAATAATTTAATATACTATTTTTCATAAAATAAATATATTTCATAAATTCTCTTTTCTAAATTTTAAATTCAAAAACAAAATTTAATTAAGAACTTCTAATATTGACAAAAAACACGTGGTATTTTGTGTTACAATTCGTCATTTGAGATTTCAATAAACTATTTGTATTCATTTTCGCCACTTTTAATATTTTAATGACAATTAAATTCCTGACATATTTTCCTTTTTCCCGCTCTAAGTTTCGGAAATCTAAAGTTTTACATTTGCATAAATATAAATAAGACCTAAAAATTGGTTTGCCAAAGTAGTTACACTTCTGATATAAACACACACACTTTGTACACAAGTACTTTTTTTCATAGTAAATATGTATTTAAAATGGCAAAAGGTATATATATTTTTCGATTTATAAATTAAAACATTACGACTTTTCGGTTTCATCAAGTTATTGAACAAAAGGCGAACCTCTCTAAATTGAAGAATATCCACTCGCAGTTTTCTACGAAAGAGAATGAATATTAATTGCTAAAACTACGATTTTTAATGATGATAGGACTTATTTTTTTGTTCAAATAATTAAATTGCTTATAGAACACTCCGTATAAACAATGATAGAGTTGGCAATAAGAAATGATGTAACCAATCTATGACAGCATCCAAACGTAGAACAAAAGGGTGGGAAAGACGTACAAAATGATTAGTTTTCATAACGTACTTAGACTGTTAGTGGTTCAACATTTTTTTATTGAATTTTAATTATATTAATTCACACTATAACATAGTAAAACTATAGGAAATTATATTTACAATAATTGCAATTCACTTTCAGAACTTGTTATTTGTCCATAGCTTCAGATATTTAAAGGTGAGTTAATTATGTTACTTTTTGTATTTATTTAATACTGTTGGTTCTATTAAGTGATCATTACAGTATCATGCTCTCTGTAATTTTTAAAGTTTACCTCCAACTATATAATCAGTCATTTCTATGTTATAAGAAGCAAAAATACTGTTAAGAAGTTTTGTCCTCTAATTCTATCATTAAATCAATATAAAATAACTATAATTCCTTAAATAATTGTATTTGGTAAAATAGTTATGTATAACAAATAAAATGTTGAAAATTCGTTACATTTAACAATTTTTTGCTGTAATATGTCAATTAGTATTCATAATTACATTAGAGCTAGACTCCTTCTGTTTAAAACAATATATGACTGTATTTCTACCATTTTCCCTACGAAAAGCTACTCAACCTGATAAGAATTTTAGCCAAAAAGTCCATATCTGTCCTTATCCACACGTAGAAGAATGCAAGTGTAATGAAATCAGCCGAGGCATCGTTGTACTTGGCGTTACTATAGATCAGCACCTTATGTGGAGACGGCATATTGACAGTACCGCCGATAAAATGAGGAAACTCATATGGGTATTTAAAAAGCTCCGACACGTTGCAAACAAAACAGTCCTCGTTAATACCTATAAAGCTATGGCTCAGTGATAAGTTATTGCGTAACTGTTTGGGGTGGTTCTGCAAAAAGTCATTTAATCACCTTAGAAAGACTCAATGAGCCTTATTGAAGGTTATGTTCTTCAAGCATTTTTGCTCACCTACATTTGATCCATATAATGCATCTGAGGTACTTACAACACGTCAATTTTATATTTCCAGTTGCATTCTTAAGGTTCATCGTCAGTTGCCTTATATTTCGCAACAGCTGGCTAAACGTAGAGGTAACACTATCTGTCATATCCCGCAATGCAGTAAATTTAAACAAATTGAGTATGTTTTTCAATCCAAGATTCCTTATAATAAAATTAACAGTGAATTTAAAATGTACTCAATGAAGCGGACGGAATTAAAACGATTAATAACACAATTTTAATTTACATTAAATTACAATAAAACGGAGCATCTATTAGTAACGGCGATTTAGTATGGAAGAAAAAATGGTATTAAATATATATGTCCTATAAACATATAACTTTCAGCCAGGCAAATATAAACTTACACATAAACACATACCCATACACACACACACACACACACACACCCACACATTAATATACACATATAAACACCCGTACACACAAACACGCAAACACATCCATATTCACTAGCGCGCGCGCATTCTCACATGCACTTTTGTACCCTAGATATACATTCTACTACTTTTATAAATTGATAATTTTACTTAACCTATGTTAAATTTATTTGTTGTTGTACTAATACGGTGGTTGAACGGGGCACCCAGTAATACGGGTCTCAAGCTCAGTACAGGGGCCCTTGCAACTTGTTGGTTTATATTTATATACCGCAGTAAAACAGTTTTATTTTTTATATTTCATATGAGGAAAAAAGTAATAAGAGAAAGTGAAAAAAAGTATATCAATAATTGTTTATTATGATAATTTTACATTACGTTTGACTGTTGTCACAATTATTGCTAAACTCATAAATAACACCACTCGTGGATATAAAAACGCTAGTACCGTAAAAGGCTAGGCCAGATGGCACAAAATCTAAGTCCATTAACTTTTTAGGTATTACGGAATCAGGCTTCAACCAATACAGACCATCGTTTGCTGCTAAAATAACTCTACCATTGCTATCAACAGTTACAGCCCGAGCCGAATTTTTAGGTATTCCAACAAATTCAATTGGTTCTTGGAAACCTTTGAGTAACATTTTGATATACTTCGAGTCGCATTCGTAAAATATATTTTCTTTCTCATCAACAGCTAAAATGAGTGCGCATGGTACATTTTCAACTCTACTTTTCTCATTTGTACTTATATCTATAACATATACTTCACTGTCCGGAAACAGTACAGCATATAATTTATCATTGTACGGTGGTTTATACAGTTGTGTGATATCATCGCCTTTGAATCCTATGAAATTCGCTTTACCAGTTTTATTGATTACACCGAGTCCGTCATCAGTAGCTATGTAAACTATATTATTGTCAATATCAACAGCTGCGGCTTGACCGTTGACATTATCAATTTTATATGGTTCCCCATCTCTCATGTAATATTGGTCCATTTTTGTTTGTACATCGTCGCTTTGTAAAGATTCTATGTCAATTAACGTGAAAAATAGGTCCTTGGTATTCGGATTTATAACCAAATTAGTTGGCAGGCCTTTAATCGTTAGCACTGATCGCTTTGAATATTTCCCATCGTCGAATATTGAGCAGTTTTCGGTGTATACAGATGTTATTGCTAGTAGGATGACTATGATACGCATTTTTATTCTGAAATTAATAAATAAGCTATATTAATTTAACAAAATATATTGTTATCTTGTTACTACTAAAACAATATAATACGTTATATCCTTTTAGTAGTAACAAGATCACTCCTTTGCTAACAAATAGTTTCGTTGACCTAATGCTATAAGAACACGATAGTTTTGTGCTATAACAAAATTTTCTATTTGGCCTAATGGCCTAAAGATTACTTTACTATATTTAAACAAACAAGTCGATTTTATTTAAATGTACTTTATTAATAAAGCTCGAAACTGAGCTTAAAGTAATCTAACTAAAACATGTTAAGAGATTAAAAATGTTGATGTGTTGTTCATTGTACTAGAGAGATGATCGTGTTATAATAACCTTTCCAGTTAAAATTAAATGTGTATTTTAATGATCTTATCATTCAAGAGGTGAAGAGCAGTTCAAGATTCTGCTACTCTATTATAGATAAGTGCACAACAATTATTCTGTACCTATTAAATGTAACTGCAAAATAAAATAAAAATCTATTATTACAAATCTTATATTACATCCTAATTGATAAATTGTTAAAAGTGAAATTCAATGACAACTTCTTGGAACCACTTATATTAACATATAAATGAATGAGGATAAATACGATAATTTTACGATGGAAAAATCTATCACGGAATCTGGCATTAATTAACACAATTAGATAAATAACTTAGATTAGGTACATATATGAAAAAAAAATATTTACAATTACATATGCTTTTTAAATAGTAGAAGCAACTTTTCAAAACCACTTATTTCTATTGAGAAGTTAGTTTCTTATACGTCACCGAAGTTTACAGATTCTCCAAAAAACACAAAAAAATATGTACATAAGCGTTCAACAGTAAGATTGTTCAACAACTATGTGCGTTTTGTGTAAAAAAACAAACTTCGTTCTTAATATAACAGTTGTAAAACTGATTGTAGAATAAATACTAATAACCATGTAAGTATTATTCCCGATTTGATATTTCCGTGTTACATTATAATTTCAGGTTCCAGCAACCTTCGATACGATTTCTGATTACTTCAAAAGCGTATCTTTTTCGTGAAAAAAACGATGCTTATTTTCCTAATTTTTACATCTAATGCCAATAATTATATACTACTCGATCAACAAATATGAATGATATTCTTAGGAAATACTAGATCGAAATAAAATTTAAAGTCTTAAACTAATTTAGAAACATAATAAATACCGTATATATGTTTAAAAATGAAAACAAAATCGATGACCGGAATTAGAAATGAATATCAAAAACCTGGATTAATTGCCTTTTTACACAGAGTTAATTATACATAACTCAACAATATGAAACCCTTAAATGTTTCGTAACAAATATATTAATTAAAAAACTTACGTAAATAATTAAAGTTATTAAGTTTTACTTACAATTCACTAGAAGATTTGCCGGCGATCTCGAACAGATGACACGTTAAACTGACTTGTTTATTGCGTTAATCTAAAATATAAAAGAGTCACCAGTTCGATGGACCCTTATCGAAATGGGGCGCAATACCAACAAATAACATTTCCGCGTAAACAAATAATTGGTATTATGGCTACAAAATCAAATCTGTTTGGTTAATATCGCAGTTTCGTATGTATACTGCGTTTCGATTGTTCGCAATATATAACATTATTAAGGAAGGAAGGAAAACAAATGCGGGTGTCCATTGTTTGTTGACGTTTTTCAAACCAATAAATCGTATTATTTAATTTGTCTAGGTCTGGACTGGTGGGGGATTTGGTCATGTTCAATTATTGTCCTAACAGCAAAGGCGTGCCGCTAAACATGCTGTGTGGAAACTGTTAAGAGGTAATTGTCTCTTGCCAGGTTAACGAGATATCATCTTAAATTTTTTTTTGTTGCTGAGAAATGCTTTCACGCAAGACGATGGGAACCACATCGACTCATTATGACTTCGCTGATCGGTACAGACCTCTCACTGGTATGTATTATAGGAGCAATACTTCCAAGTGAGCAGTCCTAGAGAGCGGTTGCCTCCTTTTGCGAGACATCATCTTGCTTAAGGAGGCACGATAAAGGCAAAGGATTAATGCCATTGAAACACTCCAGCCTCGACGAAGGGGTGCAGGAAACAGGAAGCGGGGATTCGTACAATTCCTCCCCCTGTAGAATATCTGTGAGCTGCAACCGAGCGGCCAGAGATGAATGCCTTAATGAACCTCTGGCTCTACACTCATGGTTGATGGCGGTTCCACTGGGATTTAGTGGGTATTGCAAGTTCGTACCCTCGCGGAGTCCCATAATCCCGACCCTATTAGTCAGGGTGCGGAAATGAATTTCCCAGCGACAAAAAAACCCGAAAGACAAAGAAATCCTTCCAATCGGGAGAGTCGTACTCGCTGAATTAACAGAATACCCACTAGAACCTAGTACATCCCTCGTCATTCTCGGATGAGTTCACTAGTGGGTTCCATTTCGCATTCTATTCTAGTGAAACAGATGATGCCGATTATGACACACTACAGTTTACTGAGGGGAATATTGCCACCCAGCCTCATTAGGTGGAGAGGGAGGGCACCAGCCGCATCCTCCCTTTGCCTCTCCTCATTTACCTCCCTTAGTGAGATGACAGTCTCGCAAAAAGAGGTAACGGCCGTCTGTCCAAACAAACTGGTCAGCATCACATCAGCCATGCTCTCCAATGTAAAGTCTCCTCCGATCAGCGATAATAAGATATGCCTCTGGAACGTCCACGCCGGATAGTCTGTCAACCGTACAATGGCACCACAATCATGATAGGCGGGGATTTCCTCATGATCTATCTGGTGCAGATAGTTGCCGAAGCAACCAGCAACTGCTCGGTCAGGTCCTGTACCAAATGGTAGGAGAGGGATCTACGCCTCGAAATAAGTCTCCAGGTGAGGACGGATCGCGGCCACCGTGTTCGCACCTGCAGTTGAGGATCCAAGGTCTAGGCTGTATTTTTGGATCAGTGTTCCTCCGGATCGGATCGGAACGATCACGAGAATTTCCACCCGCAGTTCTTAAGGGGGATCACACGACAGGATAAACGCCGCCGTCCAAGAAACTGTACGATACCCCCGTATAACTCTAACCGCTGTGACCCTCTGCGCGCTACGCAAGAGCTTTGTTAGAAGCAGTTTTAGCATTAGCCCAAAAGGGTGCACCGTCCAAAGCCAGACTGGCCAAAATGCCGGCATAAAGTTTCCAGCAGAAAGACCCTGGACCTCTCTCTCTTTAGGCACTCATTGGTACAATACTAACATAATTTATTTCACTACTAGTCAATAAAATAAATTATTTATAATATTTTAAAAAGAACAGTTTGCTTAAAACTCTCAAGGAGGTCACTGCCTTTTATTTGTTTATGTAATATTTCCACTGCATAAATTATCTTCATTTTCATCTTCAAATCTCCATAGAGAAAAAAAAATAATGGAAACAGTTTCTAATGACACGCACTGATGCAGTTGGCGTGCGGTCCATTGTATAATAACTTGTTATATCAGAATAAAGTAGTCGAATGCCTAATTGTTAGGTTATATTGACTTTAGTAAACAGTGGGTTCGTTGTTATACCGTTTAAGGATGATCCAAGGCTAAGACTTGTAAGGTATTATTGTGGTTTACAAATTGTGTTGAAATCAAAATCGATATATTTTTTTATTCGAGTCGGCTGAACAAGCTCTTTTGTATTCCTAAGTCAGATCGTTGATAATCAATCTATTATCATTTTCAAAGCTTGAGGAAACATCGGCAAAAAACTCTTTCAACAACTATTTTTACAATAATTATCTTTTACATATACGAAAATTATTGATTGATTAAATATACATGTGTATATGAACTTGACCTGAAATTATGTAAGGTAGCAGCCCATTAACGTCCCACAGCTGGGCACAGGCCTCCTCACTCATATGAGAGACGGGGTTTATAGAGCATAGACCCACCACACTGCTCCACTGCGGATTGGCAGGCACAGTACACAAGTGTACTCTCTATTCCTTCACTTTCATAGTCCGACGTGATGGTAATCCGAAACCACCGCAGAGAGGTCAGGCGCAGGCCCGATGGCTTAACGTGCTCTCCGAGGCACGGGAGTGGATCACACCGCCACATTTTACCCAACTTCGGGAAAATATTGAGAAAATCTTAACACGAAATTCAATATCGATTTCGAATTGGCTCGACCCGGGATTCGAACCCAGAAAAGTTGTAATGTCTGTAGTCGAACATGCTACCTACTAGACCAATGAGGCAGAAATGCAATTGTGTAAATTATTTTAATTTGCTTTAATATGTAATTCTGTTAAGTCTATGAATAATAATAGAAAGAATAAATGAACTAAAATTAGAAAAATGTCTTATCAAATTTGTCTAAGCCTGGACTGAAGGAGGCTTTAGAGATGATTAGTTTACGTCTCCTTAGCCATTTCGATTTGGACCAGTATATGCAAACGATGATTTCTTTACAGTTTATTTTAATATTTAACTGAGGTAATACCTTCGCGCTCCCCAGTGGAAACGACGTAACGTAATTTAATGTTTTTTTTTGTATATTTTGTAGTACTCACTCTCTTTTTCCCACCCCCTATTTTTAATCGCGATCAGAATTTGCGTTGATCGGCTAGAATGTTTATAATACACATTTCTGATACGCACCACATAAACGTCCTTAATCAGAGAAATGTCGTCGTTTAAATGAAACCTATCGGTTATCGAAAAATAGGCAAGTTTGTGTTCACAATAGGTCATCCTATTGTGAAAACAAACTTGCCAAAGGTTATCGTTGACCCACTTTTGTTTGTACACTAGTACTGTGTGCTTAAATAAATTAAGTACTTGCAAGAAATTATCTAAACTTAATTCTATACTTTAGATTATTCTTGTAAACAAATGAGTAATAAAATATAATCAAATTCCATTGGTTAAGATAGTATTTGGTATAGTGCAAAGTGCGTTTTTAAGAGGCAATGGACCCCGTGTCCTTAGGGTGAATGAGTAAGAATATTATGCTCCATTTAATTTTATACACATAACGTCCATTATTACTTTTTGCAGTTCCAACCATGAAGTACATCCATCTGTGGTCGATGCTACTGGCAACCTGTTTCTCACCCTCAGTTATGGCCAAATTTATGACCAACAAAGACAACGTATATAATACAATGTTTCGATCTGAACAGGTAATATTTGCATCGGGTTTCAACATCAGTAAGTTACTAGTTCCGGCGGATGGCTCCTCTTATATACAAGAAGATTTTTCTGACATACCATCAATATTTTTTACAATAACTGACCCTAGACTCGAAGGTGGCAGCTGCATTTATGTTCTAGAAGATTTAGCTGCATATGAAATTCTAGAAGGAGGAAGGGATTCCACATCCGATTACAGTAATGACAGAGATGTTTATTTCGGTGCCAAAGACGGCATTTACAAATATGATGCTGAAAGTTTATCTGCAAAGAAATTTGGCCCATTTCGAGATGATATAATTCAGTTACAAAAAGTAAATGGGTCTGATGAAATTTACTTTTTGAATTCAAACAAAAAAATATTTAAAATAGCGAAAAATGGAACAGTTAAATCAAGGGTACAGACTGTTACATGTGCCCTCGAATTTGTGTTGGATACATCTAATAATCTTTATTACATTGCTTGTGAAGATGGTTTACCGCGTATAGTAAAACCGAATGGAAATCTAGTTACGTACGCACCAAGTGTCACAGAAGATTTCAAGGAAGTCCGCCTTCTACGTCCTGCATTTATAATGGATAAATGTGTACCTTTTTTTGCTGATGGTCATTTATACATATTGTATTCAAACGGAACAAGTGAGAAAAAAGATTTTTATATCAAAGAAACTCCTACAGCTTACAGTGTCGATGCAGCATTATACTTGGTGGCAGCATTGAACGGAAAAATTTATGAATTTAATGTTATGGAGGCAATGCTGAAATCGATGTTTGGATATTCATCCCAATGGCCCACTGACTTGACTAAAATTGTAATGTCTATGATAGAGACTGGAAAAGAAGGAGTTTATCGGGAATGGAGTGATTTAAATGACCACTGAGGTAAACAAAATTTCAGAGTATTCAACGACGTATGTAATTAGATACTTCGTACTTATTTGTAATGAATGCAAAGCTACAGTTGTGATATTAGATAATAATGCACAGTTTCATTTATTTATATACGTAATAATATGAAAATTTTAATGACATTTTCTTCAAACTAAACTTAACAGGTATTTTAAATAAAACAGTTCGATTAACAATTGCAAAATAAATTTAGTTAAATTATAAAAATAGATATTATAACTTTAACCAAAATACTGAAATAATATAATGTCATCACAAGTAATGTTAACGAATCGCTTTTTATACAGTTGTTTACACTCAGTTCGACTACATTGCCATTTTACATGGCAATATATCGAGAAAGCCATAATATTTATTCTATAGCTTTTGTTTTTGTGACTTTATTGAAGTAATATAATGTAATTATTTTATAACTACAACGGATGTTTTATTTTAATAATGAATTAAAAATAACATACAGGCAAGTTTATTTGTACTATGCCAATAGTTATATTATTATTTTTAAAATATCAACACAATTATATTTTAGAAATAATGATATGACTTAAAATTTTGAAGAGTATTCTAACTTAGAAGAGGTTAATGGTCCTTATTTATAAATTGGCGAAAAATATAACACACTGAATAAATGTATATAAGTTTGCAGTGTAAATTTACGCTTTCGAGCGCACAGCAGCACCTTTAGACTTTGATGCAAGTGTTTGAATGTCCGTTTTCTTATCATTTAGGTAATTGGAAAGTTCTTCCACCACACCGCTTATAATCAGTTTTAAAAGGTTGTATTCATAAATTTTTTTGTCAAACGCATAATATTGAATTAATGCTGCTTCTGAAGAATAAGCAGTTGGTTTTGCGTTTGGTTTAATTTGAAAATCAGAGGACTCACTTGTGCCGTTGGCATATAAAATATAAATTTTTGTGTTAATGACACATGGCACGCTGTCATCCAGAATGAATGGTGGCTTAATGAGCTCAACATTTGAAAGCTTTTCTGGGAGACCTTCTATTTTTTTAACACCGTCCTGAGTGAGTACATAGATTTGTGCATCATCAGAGTAAAAATAAAGGTTGTTCGAATGATCCAACACAATTTGCTTAGGTTTGTTGACCGTATCTATTTTCTCTTTAACTTCACCTTTATTCTTAACTTTGAATAATTCATACTCTTTAGTTAAGATATAAATTACATCTCCATCTTTCTCTTTTGCAATTGCAATAATATCATCAGTTATTGGACCGTATTTATCCGCAGCGTTGGTGTCTTGGTTATATACGTATAGGCCATCCTTAGCTCCGAAGAAAACTAATTTACTGTCATCTGATGACGCAGCAGCATCTCTACCGTATTCAAGGATTTTTTTAGCTTTTCCATCTTTTAACACGTATAGACCTTGATCTATACGACTTCCGTCTGCATTGATATCAGCTTCAACAAAAAATAGAGTGATATCTGAATCTATCTCATTCGATTCAGATGAACTGGAATCAGACTCATCAAAGTTAAGGGAATTTAATGGCACCAATATTTTGACTATATTATGTTGTCCTTTATATTTTACTAGCTCATCATCATAGAACTCTCGTGTTATAAGAACCACATCGCTATCGTCGTCAGATGCGGGAGCGGCTATTGTAAGAGTGAACAATGCAAAATAATGTATAAACATTAATATCCGTGACATGTTGAAGTCTGAAATATGAAATTATTATATTTAAGATGTATACGTAAATTAACAAAAACAATAATATTATCACATTAGAAATAGTAGGACGTAGTTTTAATGAGCACATTATAATTTGGATGTTGGTAAAGACGATACTTCGTTGATTGCCTGACTTATAATTTTTCTGTTGTTACTTTAAATCTATAAAATCGTTTTTCTTTGGAAGCAAAATTCGATATAATGTATTTGATAAGGCTTGAGGTTTCACAGAACAAAAAAACCTTTAAATGAAAGAACTTTATTCACGGCTGGGGATAGTAGTAGTATACCTGCTTGCGAAGCAGTTCAATGTAATTTGCGGAAGACTATAAGAAGTTCACAACATCTGCGACAGATAATGAAGATAAGATGAAAGAATGGTCTCTTAAGCAAGAATATTTAACGCACACACTCGTAACACTGTGCGGATGTCCGGAGTGTGATTTGCACGTACTAATGTATAATGTAAATAATAATAAATATTAAATGTGTGTATGAAAACTAAAAATATCGTATTTATTTCTTTCGTCAAAATCTTTTATACTCTTGTATTTACCAATAAAAGCTTACGGCTGTCATCGTTCTTAGAAAAGCAATTTTCGATTACGCGTATGTTACGCGTATTCGAAAATTGCATTTTTGATTTTTGTATGTACTCAAAGAAAATGGCATTTATTATTTAATTTTTTTCTTTTTGCGACAATAGGATCGATTTTGGCTAAGTCGGAAAATATTAATAGTAAAATTTTAATGCTTTTTTTCAATTAGCACTATAGAAAACCAAATGCTTTTTGCGAATGAAGCAGCACGTATAAACTAGTTGGAAATAATTGTATGGTAGAATTAAGAAGAAACTTACCACATAAACCACTTTATTGAAATGAGAGGATTGATAATGGTCTTTTAATAAATACATGATACTTGTTTGTTTATATAATAAGTTCTCTTAGTAACGTTATCATTACTGCACACTATTGGGAAACCAAGTAAAAATGGCCACTTGGGACATTTTTTATTTATATTTTACTATAATATAAAAAATTTGGTTCATATGGAAAGGAATGTCAGTAGAATTGCATATTGTTATTACTGGATACTTACATATTTTCCTTTATTTGATGATCTAAACTTTCCGAGATTCCTTGGTAGTCCAGTAAGAGTTTTACCAGATTAAATCCGTGAAATCAGGATTAATATAGTTCACAGCGACGAACGTAATCCTATGGTGGTCTGGGAAATGTTAAGAAAGTTCTGCCATTGCAATTTTTTAATATCAAAGTTAATATCATAAAATGTATTTATCTTTTCCAAATAAAACTTGACTTTAAAGCATTCGCTTCGCTTTTAGAAGGCCTGGTTTCGATTCAAGGCAGGGCAAATTATGAAAATTGCATTTTCTATTTAATCTGAGTCTGGAATAGTGTGGATTGGCCTGATTGTTACCCTACCACCAAAGACGTGTCGAATGTACGTTACTGAGTAGAAACCATAATAGTTAAAAAAAAGGTAAGTAGCAGCCTATTAGCGTCCCACTGCTGGAGACAGGCCTCCCCACTCATATGAGAGAGAGTTTTTAGAGCATAGACCTACCACGTTGCTCCACTGCGGAATGGCAGGCAATTAAATTTGCGATTGAATCTAATGTAACACGTATCATGCTAAGGTGACATTTTTTCGAATGGCTAAATAATATAGAATAGTTCATTACTTAAGTAATTCTTCGACTAGAAAGCTTCCCACAAAAATTAACACAAAATTTTGAAGTGGAAACATTAAGCGTTCTGTGTACTTTTTTTTCGGCATTGAATGAGACTGACCCATAACGCACGGTTATGTAAAGCTCGTTCGGGTGAAATTGGCTCTTGTCAGGTAGACTAGACTAGACTAGGTAGAGTCATATATTGTTTATACCATGTATAACTCAAGAACATATATAATAGGCCCCCCTGTTGTAATGATCACTGATTTGTCAGATTCGCCTCCGCCTGAAGTAACATTAATATTAAATATAGAAAAGTATAGAATTATCGAACTACGCGATAAACAACGCAATGGAAACGTAAACAAAGTTATTAGGTGCAAATATCCACCTCATGGTCTCTAATTATAAGTAGAAGACGTCAAAATACACTCTTGAATAAAAACAGTCTCATAATGGTGTAAAGAAATGGCCACTAAATTATTTGTTATGTAAACACCTTATTTTCTATACGTTCTTGTTGCTGATAAGCAAGTTAACCTTAACGTTTAAGTAATTAACATATTATATAATACATATCATTGGCAAAACAATATTTACTTCAAACAATATCATCATTAAATAACGTCAGATATTTGCTTTCTCAATACGTACTAAAATTTGTTGTAAAAATTGTGTGGCATTATTAATACATTTAAATAATAAATATACGAAAGGATTTCAGTTTAGTTTTTATGTACAGTAAAGCAAAAAATTATACAATAAACCTTACGATAAATAATTACTTTATTGTTGGCTCGTGTAATTAAATAAGGTATTACGACTATACGGCTTAGTTGGTAGATAGACTGCAAAAAAGGTGTGCAGTCAAATTTAGAGTAGAGTTATGCTTTTAATTGTTTTAAAAAAGAATTTCGTTGTTGGAAAACTTCGGAAGGAAACAACCTGCATATTTCGGGAGTAATTCTGAAGTACTTGTAGCTTACAAGTCACCTTACCTAATAGACCTTATATCTTACCTTACTTTTGCGTGTACATTACAATGTGCAATCTTTACAAGTTAGTAGTAATCTTAGTAGTATTTACTTTAGCAAATCGAATTCAATCAAATAAATAGATGAAAAAGGTAGATTTCATTTAATTATTTATTTATATTATCCTTAGAGAACTGCAATAATTTCTATATAGGTAAGTAGCCATCTATCAGCGTGGCGTGCTTAAGCAGGTTTCTTCAAGATATTTTCCTTCACCATAAAGTATTGAACTATTAAGAAAAATGAGACATATGTTTTAAAAAGAAAATTTAGTGGTTCCTCTCCAGGATTGGAAGAGTCACGAGCTCTTAACAAGAATAAACAATAAGACCCAACTGGCGCAGTGGTGTGAGTACTCGCTTTGTTAGCAAAAGGTCCTGGGTTCGATCCCCCGCAGGGTGAATTTAGGAAATTGCATTTCCTAATTTGCCTGCGTCTGGACTAGTGGCTAGTTACTAGACGCAAAGCAAGAGATTTATATTCTAGATGTTGTACAGAAACCATAAAAGGTAAATTGCCTCTTACCAGACTAGCGGGCTTAAGCATAGACTGCATCAGCACTTATCCTCATGTGTGATCACAGTCAAGCGCTAACCTGACAGCAATAAAAAAGGCTCTACACATTGGGCCATCACGGTTTTGTGATAATTATATACCGGGTGCTTCAAAAAAATGTATACACACTTTAAACTATTGTAGTTTTCCCGCTCTACAAGGCTAATGTTATATTTCTTCGCCAGGTGCCAGAATAATCGTCCCTCTATGTTATATTATAAGTTGGAATTTGTAATATCAACATGTACGTTTGAGTTTTGAAGAACGTAAGCAGGCTATTAAGTGGTACTGGAAGTTTGAGAATGTANGCACAAGTGTATAATATCTCATGGGGATTACTTTGAAGGGGACAAAATAGATATTCATGAATAAATAAATAATTTTTGAAAAAACACAAAATTCGCGATACTTTTTGAACACACCTCGTACGACTTAGTTGGTAGATAGACTGCAAAAAAGGTGTGCAGTCAAATTTAGAGTAGAGTTATGGTTTTAATTGTTTTAAAAAAGAATTTCGTTGTTGGAAAACTTCGGAAGGAAAGAACCTGCATATTTCGGGAGTAATTCTGAAGTACTTGTAGCTTACAAGTCTCCTTACCTAATAGACCTTATATCTTACCTTACTTTTGCGTGTACATTACAATGTGCAATCTTTACAAGTTAGTAGTAATCTTAGTAGTATTTACTTTAGCAAATCGAATTCAATCAAATAAATAGATGAAAAAGGTAGATTTCATTTAATTATTTATTTATATTATCCTTAGAGAACTGCAATAATTTCTATATAGGTAAGTAGCAATCTATCAGCGTGTTTAAGCAGGTTTCTTCAAGATATTTTCCTTCACCATAAAGTATTGAACTTTTAATAACAATGAGACATGTGTTTTAAAAAGAAAACTTAGTGGTTCCTCTCCAGGATTCGAAGAGTCACGAGCTTTTAACAAGAATCAACAATAAGACCCAACTGGCGCAGTGGTGTGAGTACTCGCTTTGTTAGCAAAGGTCCTGGGTTCAATCCCCCGCAGGGTGAATTTAGGAAATTGCATTTCCAAACTAGCAGGCTTAAGCGTAGACTGCATCAGCACTTATCCCCAGGTGTGATCACAGTGAAGCGCTAACCTGACGGCAATAAAAAAGGCTCTACACATTGGGCCATCACGGTTTTGTGATAATTATATATATTGTAACGTTGTACTTAAGAACAATTCAGTTATGAGCGGTAACGCACGGTCCTATTTAAGTTATTATTGGCCGCGCCGGATTCATTTACCTGTTCGGTCTTCCATATGTATTTTGAGGCCGGCTGATTACGTGTGCGACATAACGCCTCGTATAACCCGCTGGGGTTCACGGCACGGGATAGGAGTACCACGCGTACTGAATGATTCCCAACGTTGGACCCTATGTACGGAGTTCCAAGAGTGTCCAAAGTACGCGCCAGCTACAATCGCACCCCTGAACCTGGGTGCTGGAATCAGGCCAGTGACAAACACCTACATACAACACCAGTGCTGGGCGGCAACAAGATTTAATAGCCAATAAAAGAATTCTCTAAAGAGTCTTTTATTGACCCTACCCTGTCTGCCGCGTATTAACAGCTAGACCGCGACAATATATAAAAATTTCTATGCCACTCAAGAAATCAATGATGATAAATAAGTAGTAAATAATACAAGTGCTCAACTTAAATTAAAAAAATATTAGTATAATCAAATTCTCACATCACAATAAAAAATTTGTATATATTCGCAATAATTTTAAGTCAACGTCATGGTTACAATTGTCGTATTGTCGAAAATAATAAAAAAAAAATAACTTGGCAATGTTTCCGCAAAAATTTCAAGTGTCAGCCATAAAAGGACTTGAGATTTTTACATTCGTCCACAATCAAAAAGAACAAAAACACAAAGAAAAATTGTACTTTCTCCCATTAAATCTGAGGGAAACAATGCATTTGAGCTATTATTTAACACTGTATTTCACAAAAAATTAAAAAGGAATTCCACGATTGACACAAAATATACATTCATCATATTCTAATAAATCTATTCTTATTAACTAAATCCATGTAATGAAATATTTCATATAATGATTCCAACTTATTATACAATATATATGATTAAATCCAAAAAACTAAAAGACCCGAATCGATCAGTAAAAAATTACATAATATATCGTTGACGGAATTGTAAATTTTGTCTTTTTTGATCATTCGAAAATAATATAACATAAATATTAAATAATATTACTTATATCTTAACTCCGTTTCTATTAATGTAAATAATACGAGAAATATAAATAAGCTTACTTTCGGGGTGTAAACTCATTGCCTACACTATAATATCAATACTCGTCATGTAATCGTATATAAAAGACATTTTAAGGCCGCGAGAGCAAGAATGTCTTACTCACAAATTTGAACCAAAATAATGGAATAAATGAGTTCACAAATTATAATAAAAGCCATTTGAATTGATACATTTCGGCTTATATTCCGTCCTATTATAGTGAGTGATTAATATCCCTTGACAGTTATCTTACCTCATGGTAAGTGATGATATATTCTACGTTGGCTGCGCGCTAACCTAGTAAGACATTTATATAGCATCGTATCGGATTTCTACGACAATACATCACAAAAAACTACTCATGAAGCACTTAACTTAATTCACGTGGTTTTTGAAATGAAAATATCTAATGAAACAGTCGTACATGAAACAAACAACAATAAAGGCGTATAGTTCACAGCCTCACTTGGAGGGGAAGAGATTGAGGAACTCCTGTGACTGTTTACTAGAGTGAGTTATTGTCTTCTAATTCTAGCACTAAATCAATATAAAATAAATAATTATAATGCCTAAAGCAATTGTATTCGTTAAAATGCTTATGTCCGCTTCAACCGATGGACGTCCACTGCTGGACATAGGTCTCACGAAATGATGCCCACAAGGACCGATCTTGTGCCGCCTGGCTCCAGCGGCTACCGGCGATCCTCCTTATATCGTCGGTCCACCTTGTGGGGGGTCTTCCTACACTGCGTCGTCCAGTGCGGGGTCGCCATTCCAGCACTTTCCGACCCCAACGTCCATCGGTTCGTCGGACTATGTGCCCCGCCCATTGCCACTTCAGGTTCGCGATTCGTAGAGCTATGTCGGTGACTTTGGTTCTGCTACGGATCTCCTCATTTCTGATTTGATCGCGTAGAGAAACTCCGAGCATAGCCCTCTCCATCGCACGCTGAGTGACTCTGAGCTTCCGCATGAGGCCCATAGTCAGCGACCACGTCTCAGAACCGTAGGTCATCACTGGCAACACGCACTGTTCGAAGACTTTGGTCTTCAGGCACTGAGGGATATTGGACGAAAAAGTCTTCCGGAACTTCCCGAACGCTGCCCAACCGAGTTGGATTCGGCGGTTGACCTCTTTCTCGAAATTGGACCTACCTAGCTGGACTATGTGTCCCAGGTATGTATACTCGTCAACAATTTCGAGTGTAGAGTTCTCAACGATGACTGGGTGGAGCGGAACATGGATATTGGACATAACTTTCGTCTTATCCATGTTCATTTTTAGGCCCACCTGTCGAGAAGCTCTGCTGAGGTCATCGAGCATTGCATTGAGATCTTCCAGAGTCTCTGCCATAATGACCACGTCGTCGGCAAACCGTAGATGAGTGATGTACTCGCCGTTGATGTTGATGCCCAGTCCGTTCCACTCCATAAGCTTAAACAGGTCCTCCAACGCCGCAGTAAAGAGCTTCGGGGAGATAACATCTCCCTGTCGCACTCCACGCTGCAGTTGGATAGACGCTGTGCTTTGGTCCTGTATACGGACTGACATGGTGGCGTTTTCGTACAAACACTTCAACACGTGTATGTACCGGTGGTCAATTCGGCATCTCTGCAAAGATCTCAACACGGCCCATGTTTCCACCGAATCGAAGGCTTTCTCATAGTCCACGAACGCCAAGCAAAGTGGCCGATTATACTCCTCGGTCTTCTGTATAATCTGCCGCAGCGTAAAGATGTGGTCTATGGTACTAAAGCCTTTTCGGAATCCGGCTTGTTCGGGAGGCTGGAAGTCGTCAAACTTGCGAGCGAGACGATTCGTGATGACCCTCGAGAACAGTTTATAGACATGACTTAGCAGCGCAATAGGTCTATAGTTCTTCAATAAGGTGTTGTCACCTTTCTTGAAGAACAGAACTACCACGCTCCTATGCCATGCCTTGGGCACCGTGCCTTCCAGGATGACGGAATTGAACATTCGCTGAAGGACTTTAAGAATGGGTTTTCCACCCGCCTTCAGGAGTTCCGCTGTGATTCCGTCATCACCCGGTGCCTTGCCGTTCTTCATCTGTTTGAGAGCCATACTAATCTCGTACAAGCTGACGTCCGGGATATCTTCGGTATAATGCCGGGTCAGTTTGGCACGGGGATCTTTAGCCAAACTATCAATAGGCTTGCAAGTCGATGTGTACAACTGTCCATAGAAGCTCTCAACCTCCCTCCGAATCTCAGGTCCAGATGCAATGAGTTCGCCGTTATGGGTCTTCAGCCGCGTCAACTGGCTCTGACCGATAGACAAATCTTTTGCGAACACTTTAGTGCCTTTGTTGCGTTCGATGGTATCTCGTATACGCTCGGCATTAAAGTGTCGCACATCACGCTTTTGCGATTTAGAGATCTGTCTATTGATCTGCCGATATGCGGACGCGTCTGCTGTAGACTGCAAGCTCATTGCATGTCTCTGTTCCATGAGATTAAGAGTATGGTCTGAGAATCTCTTGGTTTGCTTTTTACGGGGTTTATAAAATTTCATCCCAACCGTATGGACAGTTTCCACTAGCCTATCGTTTAGCTCGTCCACAGATTCGCAATCCTCGAGGCAGGCGAAGCGGTTTTGCAGCTCTAGTTGAAAGCTCTCGGGGTTTTGGATATGCGCGCGAGTGGGTCGGAGCGTAGACTTCACCAGTCTGAACCGCTCTCGGTGTACGTTGATATTCAATGTGCCTCTTACCATACGGTGATCGCTCCCAGTTTTCACTTGATTGATCACAGAGACATCATTGAATATGTTCCGTTTCGTAGACATGATGAAGTCAATCTCGTTTCTCGTGGAACCATCAGGACTCAGCCAGGTCCATTTTCGGAGCGGCTGTTTCTTGAAAAAAGAGTTCATCATATAGAGTCCCTCCTTTTCCATGAAATCAGCGAGCATCTGTCCCCTCTGGTTCCGTTGCCCATACCCAAATTGCCCCACTCTCAACTCTGCCCCGCTTCGTTCGCCGAGTTTTGCGTTGAAATCACCCATAACAACGTTGTAGAAGGTCCTAGAGGTATGCATGGCTTTGGAAATGTCCTCATACATAACCTCTACATCATCATCTGGATGCGATGATGTGGGTGCGTAAACCTGGATGACCTTCAACGAATACCGTTTGGTAATTCTGAGTATCAGGTACGCTACCCTGTTGGACACGCTGTTAACTTCTACAACGCTGTTGACGAGAGATTTGTGGACGAGGAACCCGACACCACCTTGGGACTGGTGTTCGCCCTCCCGGTAGTAGAACAAGTTACCGGATTTGAGGATTATCGTGTCCTCCCCCTCTCTACGGACTTCCGACAATCCTATAATATCCCAGTGTAACTTGTTTACTGCTTCTTCCAGTTCGAAGATCTTTTCGTCGGTCCTCAAAGTGCGTGCGTTGTATGTTGCCAGGTCAAGTCGTCGGGGTTGGCAGCGGAATCTCTTCCGGAGATTCTTAGCACCCCCTGCCCCGCCGTTACCGAAACCGCTGCCAGAGCTTGGAATAGCGGGGCTGCCGGGGACTGGGGGCCGTTGCTGCCTTGTCGTCATCATATGTGGTTTTGCCAGTAATCACCACGCTTGGCAGGCGGGTTGGTGATCGCAGTGCTGACCCTCTCGCACCGATAACGCTGCTGCCCGTTATCGGTCTATGACATTTAGGTCAGCGGAGAATGGATGTACCGCCATTTATCGGTATGGGAGTTAGATAGGAGAGCTTGGAATATGGGATTAAGAGAGTTTTGGGAAGCATTGGGGTAAAGTATAGGACATTACTGCCGCGGATAGGGGATTGAAGAGCGGTAGTAATCGCTCGAGGCACCCGGGGTCGCTTACCCGCATGCTTAGTTAGTAACCGGAAAGATTATCTGACTAAGAAATGTAAAATGCTTATGTGGAACAAGTAAAATATTTGAAAATTTGTCACATTTCATAACATTTTGCTTTAATATGCCAAATAGAAGTCATCATTACATTCTTCTGTTGAAAACAATTTAAGGAGCGAAAATTAATAGAAAGTGAAAAAAAGTATACCAATAATTATTTATTACGATAATTTTACATTATGATTGACTGTTGTCACAATTATTACTAAATTCATAAATAATACCATTCGTGGATATAAAAACGCTAGTACCGTAAATGGCTACCCCAGCAGGCACAAAATCTAAGTCCATTAACTTCTTAGGAATTACGGAATCGGGCCTCAACCAATAAAGACCATCGTTTGCTGCTAAAATAACTCTATCATTACTGTCAACAGTTACTGCCCGAGCCGAATTTTTAGGCATTCCAACAAATTCAATCGGTTCTTGGAAACCTTTGAGTAACATTTTGAAATATTTCGAGTCGCATTCGTAAAATATATTTTCTTTCTCATCAACAGCTAAAATGAGTGCGCATGGTACATTTTCAACTCTACTTTTCTCGTTTGTACTTATATCTATAACATATACTTCACTGTCCGGGAACAGTACAGCATATAATTTATCATTGTACGGTGGTTTATACAATTGTGTGATATCATCACCTTTGAATCCTATGAAATTCGCTTTACCAGTTTTATTCATTACACAGAGTCCGTCATCAGTTCCTATGTAAACTATATTATTGTCAAGATCAACAGCTGCGGCTTGACCGTTGATATTATCAATTTTATATGGTTCCCCATCTCTCATGTAATATTGGTCCATTTTTGTTTGTACATCGGCATTTTCATACGATTCTATGTCAATTAACGTGAAAAATAGGTCTTTGGTATTCGGATTTATAACTAAATTAGTTGGCAGGCCTTTAATTGTTAGCACTGATCGTTTTGAATATTTAGCATCGTCGAATATTGAGCAGTTTTCGGGGCATACAGATGTTATTGCTAGTAGAATGATTATGATACGCATTTTTATCCTGAAACAAATAAATAAGCTATATTTATATCTTTTTATTCAATTAGGTGTTTACTTTATTATACACCATTATTACTTTAAAACTTAAGAAGCGGCATGACAAAAGACAATCTTATCGCTTTATAACAATCTCTTCCAGACAACCTTAAGAGAGAAGAAAGGCAGTAGACTAAATGATAGGCGATGTACGTTTAAAAACATTTTATACAAACAAATACTACATACATTTGGAATTTTTCCTACAATACTTAAGAGAGCTCTCGTTAAACCTATCTACAAAAGTGACGATCTACATAATGTTACAAATTATAGACCAATCTCTATTCTTTCTACGCTATCTTAAATTTTAGAAGAAATCCTAATAGCCAGACTCGTCAATTATTTAAAGACTAATAATGTTATTCATTACAATCAGTCGGGCTCTAAAAGGGGTGTTTCTACTGAAAATGCTATCCTTAAACTTACGGAAACTATAGTCAGAGTACTTGTTTCTTATTACTTCAATTTTCGTGAAAAAAAAAACTTATTCTCCATACACATGTTTTATGCATACTCGATCAATAAATATCAAGGATAATCTTAGGAAATGCTAGATTTACATAGCTTTAATTATGTGGGAAATAAAAAATGTCAAATATTAAACCAATTTAAAAATAATAACAAATATATTTACTTAAATAATAATACAAAAAACCGATGACCAGGATCAGGGATGAGTGTGCAAAACCTGGATTAATTGCTTCTTTATACAACGTTAATTCCATCAACAATAAGTCGATTCTTAAATTTTTAATTTCTCTTAAATAAACGCTTGTTATGTATTACACAAAATCACATATATTACAAATGTTACAAGCAACTCACAATTCTCTAGAAGATTTGCCGGCGACCTCGAACATATGGCACGTTAATCTGACTTGTTTATTGTGTTGATCTAAAATATAAAAGAGTCACCGGTTCGATGGACCCGTTAGAGCCAAGCTCCGGTTGGTATTGGTGAATGAAAAACGATGTGTAAAATAGTAAATTGTATAATATAACAATATATAATATAAACAAAAAAGGCTGGTTTTGCGAAAACAGCCGCGTGCGCACTGCGCTGGGCGATAGCGAATGAATCATAGGTAATACCTATATACTGGTTATAGATGGGCCACTCCTTGTTTCAATTTTTAATCAAGTGACAAACGAACTGAAGTTGGCGCTTATGTTCTATAAGTTTTAAAGCTACCGCTAGATGGCGCTGTATTATTTTTACGATTTTGGCTAGTACGCGTTTTTCCATAACTCTTTTTATAAAAGATTGTATTTAGGCCTCATTTATGCCACCAAGAACACAAAATCGGTTTAAACTATCGATGTTTGTTTACTTTAAAAGTATTTTACATAAAATACATTTTTTCGAATACGAACTGTGGGTTGGTTCCTGGCGGCATAAATGGGCCAATTTTAAGGCAGATGCAATAAAAACAATTAATATAATAACTTCTTTTTATTTTTATATATAAACTGATACAGTTATAAATCTGAACCACATAATTTTAAATAAATAAAATACACTCAACAAATCTGATGACGCAATATTTTTGAATCAGACGCAGGGATGTCGATAATCGATGATGTTCAATGACTCTCGATATTTAGCTAGAAAACATTGAAGTTTTGATTTCGATTACATGGCCCTATCAATTATAAATAAAATATTCTCGTGGGCCATCTAGCGGCATTACCTAGGGGCTTGACATGCACCTGTAGCACCCTGTCACATGCCTCACGCTGGTTTTCAGTTAATAATTTAATATTATATTAGACAAAGACGAAGTGTGTTGAATTCGCTTATCAAATGCACAAGAAGTCTGTAACAGTAGATGTCCGTGGCCTCACCAGGATTTAGCTGAAAATCAGCGCGGTGCGTTCTTTGCTAGCACACTGGTATAAGAACGCACACCATACAGACTCCCTTTCAAATTGTATCGTAATTGTTATTTTCGCTTACATGTATTTTGCTCACAACTGTACAATTTGAATAAACGTTTCTTTCTTTCTAACAATATCCAATTAGATAAAACTCGACTAAAAAAAGTTAAGTGTGCAGTCTTCTTAACAATAACCAGACTCTGGGTTTCAGTGGGGGTGCCCATATTAAGACTTAGTTCAACTGCATTTGCTGTTAAAAAAGTAAGACAATACACTTACCTTGAATCTGCTTAACGGGTGTATTTAGCATATTTTTATAGCATTACTAGCAAACCCAGCAAACGTTGTTTTGCCATATTATTACTATTATCGTTATTAAAAACTAGGGGTTCGTGATAGAAAGGTGAAAATTTAGGGTTGTATGTATTTTCGTATGCTGTATCACAAAATAATAAAAAAAATAATAATTTCGTCACAAAATTTAAAAAAAAAATTTAGCGGTGAACAACCTTTATCACTTAGGGCATGAAAAATAGATAGTAGCCGATACTCAGACCTACTGAATACCCATATAAAATTTTGGTACGAATCGGTACAGCCGTTTCGGAGGAGTATAGGTACGAAAACTGTAACATGAGAATTTTATGTATAAGATGTCTTACGGCATAACAGTTTATGGGGTAAAGCGCGGACATTTAAACTTCTATTATTATATTTATATGAATATTTACAAAAAAGAGCAAAACGTACTGTACTATATCAATTAAGAGTTCGTTTCTTTCCACATAGTTATAAAAAAACATGTTAAACACGTCCTATTACAATATCGAAGATTATTTAAACGAAAGATGTTTGGACTTGATTCCTGTTGCACATGAAAGTTAAACCTAAATTGCTACAAACAGACTGTGTTAATATGAAAATAGTCGAACTTCTTATTAGTTCCCGTTTTCTAAAATATACATTTCAAAGATGCATTAGCCTTTTACAATGCTATTACGAGTATGAAGCAACTATAAACCCGTTTTATATGCAGAGCAAACACTTTTATTTGTTACAGAAAACATCGATGTTTTGTTGTCGATATATGTATACACCTTAAGTTGGATGCCTTCCTTATCCTGTTTATATTAGCTCCATCTAGGACGCCTCAAAGAAGAACCATGTAATATAAACCCCGTGAATATGTCACTACTTTATTTTTGTTTGTATGAGAGTTTCACCACCCTGTGGTCAGGCGCACGACTAAAATGGGCTCGGCGTGGCCCGCGGTGTCTCGGGCCCCCAAAGTAGATCCGACGAAGCCCCGAAGGCATGTCGCGATGTTATGCAGTAACATATTTACCGGGTTGAAGTATGAAATGCTTCAAAAGTAACTGTCTAGGTTGTAACGTTGTACTTAAAAATAATATATTAAGTAGGTAGACTTAAAAGTTGTTAGCGGTAACGCACGGTCCTTCGTACGTCACTTGTCGCCGCGCCGGATTCATTTGCCTGTTCGGTCTACCAGTGCGCGGTTGAATATATCTGTAACCTGTGCGACATACTAGTAACGCCACGCTTAACCCGCTGGGGTGAGTCCCTACTTTTATTATATCATGTCTAATCTGTCCTGTTTTCTGCCGCTGTAGTGTTTGTCTAGTCGCTGGGCTAGGCGAGTCACTGGCAGGAAGCAGGACATGGCTGTAATGCCTGTCCTCCGGCATTTCAGGTTCACGGCAGTGCTAGGGAGTGCCACGCGTGCAAGGTGACTCTAAGGTCGGAGTACCACGCGTGCTGAGCGACTCCACCTGTTCGAACGAGCCCCTCCGCTTGGATTTTCCTGAGAGCGTCCTGAGTCAAGCAACTACAATTGCACCCCTGAACCTGGGTGCTGGATTCAGGCCAGTGACGCATTATTCCTACCACCAGTGCTGGGCGGCAACCAGATTTTAAGGCCAATAAAAGATTTCCTTCAAAGAGTCTTTTATTGACCCACCCCTGTCTGCCGCGAAACAAGCTAGACCGCGACAAGGTAGCTGGAAGTTGGCAGATGTTAAGGTCTGTTCATCGCGGAAGCATCTTTAAGAACATGGCAACCCGACATTAAAATTGTTTGTTTATCCTTTCACCATTCTTCCATGACATGAGGTAGAAAAGTTTATGTCAGAGCTCGTCAGATTAGGATATATAAAGGATAGGATAGGAGGGATCAGTGAAGCTAGGTATAAAAGTGTGGAATATAAATGTAATAGCATCTATCTGAATCAAATACTTTAATAGCTCTCAATAAATACGCTGATGTAATCAGCCTTCGCCTCTCAAGAAGCGGGATTTACGGAATATTTTGAAAATTTTTAACAATTACATCAATTATGTTTTTTAATGATTACGTGTTGAAGGATTGTGTCCTCCGCGTTGCTTCTCCTGTGGTGGAGCTGAAGTTTATCAGTTAATGCGCGCAACAAATTATGGCGATCTTCTTGAGAAGCTTTCGAAGGACCAATGTTGGGGCCAAGCTCCGGGTGTATTGCCGGTGGTCTTGGTGAAAGAAAAACGATATGTAAAGTGTATAATATAACAATATATAATATAAACAAAAAAGGCTGGTTTGCGAAGATAGCCGCGTGCGCGCTGTCCAATTGAGCAGTCCAGATTTTCTGTCATTATCTTAACAAAGATGTTGTCGGAGGTAAATATTCGGTTCCAGAATCTTGCAATACGCGATCTTATGATTATATAAAAATCTGGCGCTCTGGCATTAGCAAACATGCTAGATGCACACGATCTGTAATCTTAGAATACGATACGCATTACTGCCCCCTGATGTTATTAACTGCACGTTTAGAAAATTTGTCCAAAGCTGACAAGTGTAGAAGCTTAGGCAATACGCGCAAATTAATGTTATTTCGACACTGTCTTTACAATTTCCAAAACGGCGTGTGATCGTAGTGCATCTTACTGCCAGAACACGGCGTTCTCTCTCAATGTCATTGTCATCCATAAGACTTTCAGTCAAGATGTGCCGTAGGTATTTGAACTGCTCAACTATTTTCAATACACTCTCATCAATAATAACTGCTGGAATTATCTCCTGTACTCTGCCTGAGCAGAAAACCATCGTTACAATTTTATTGATGTTGTATTTTAGGCCATGCGATGCTGCATAACGTTTACAGATTCCTATTAGTTTGCAGAGGCCTTTAATCGAGGGGCGAGGACAGACCATATCATCCGCATAACTTAAATTATTCATGCAAATGGTCCCAATATGACATCCAAACTTAGAGTTCTTCAGTTTTCGATAAGACCACCTTTGGACGCTTATATCATAGTTTAGTTTGTTTCTTAGTTTGCATGTTTCTTTTTATCTTATTTGCAATAAAGTGTTTTCTCTCTCTCTTAGTACTAAGACAACGAAAGTTATATTGTTAATCACCTAATTTTCAGTACGTCTATTCATTAGTAGTAAGTAACCTACAAAATTTTAACAAACTTCTGCATTTAAAGGTCTGGGGGCCCCGGGGCTTAACTTAGAATGGTGGAAATAAAATTACTACTCTTGCAGTCGAAGTTTTAATTAAACAATTTATTGTGAAACAATGTCATAGATTTTTTAAAATTTGACAATCTTATATGAATATAATTGAGAGCAAGAAATCTAATCTCTAATAATTTATTTTATTTATTTAAATCTCGTTGAAAACGATTACAGTTTTTAATTTATTACACAGTGAGGAAACCTGCAAATATAGTCCTCTGGAGTAATTAATAAATAATCCTCTGGAGAAATTCTGGGACACGTGTAATTTGCCAACCCACAGCAGAACAGCATCGTAGGTCTAAAAACCCTGTCCCTTATGAGGCAGGAGACCTGTTTTCAACAGTTGCAAGTTAATAGGCCAGTATAACTACATACCTTACTTTAATTGTCTTAAGCTTTAAAGGTTTTAAAATTCTATACAACTGTTAGATGTTTTTATAATAAGGTACTGCAAATTGTACCACTTTCTCATTCAAATTGTAAAGCCGTTCTGCTAGATTGGCTACAAAAGCTATCATACTTTGACACTAAACAGTTACTAAAATTATTTTTATAACAGCACACTTCAACAGACACATCACACAATGTACATACACTTACACAAAGACTCACATGTTACAGCTAAATTCCTTTTTCTTTTGCTTTTTGATAATTTTTTTTGTATTTCTATTGTAACCGAACTTTTGTCTTTGTAGTAGATATTGTATAACTTTATGTAACGTTTATATATTACAGTAAGGTTCGATGGGAGGTGAAGATACTTGCTGTACAGGTTTACCTAGTGCAAGTGTCTAAGCAGCCTTTCATTTTGTAACAATAATTTAATGCAACTTTTTTTTTAAACTTTTATTTTATAAATAAATTTATTCAAGTCAAATTCTTAAAACCTCATGTACAACTTTCGCCGTTATAACTGTTTCACATTTAATCTTCTGTACGTTGCTTGTTATGCTAATATTAAGTAACGTGGCGACAGCTTTCTGGTTTCCTTTTTTTTAATGAATTCCTTAATATCGTGATTTGAGGTCCCCATTATATTAAAGATGGGAACGGCAAGCAGCTGACCGACTAATAGAAAGGTTATTAGCTAACGCGAAAGTCTTAGGAGTGTCATCGTCACATCTGAAATTATGAAAATTATAAAATTACTTCTAAATAAAAGTTTGAGGGAAACATTAATGTATGAAATTGGTGTATTTAATTCAATCTAAAGTAAACCCTTGAGTTTTAAAATATGTAAATTAGTCAGTGAATCTATGAAACATTATTACATTTTATGGTTGTAAAGTTATTGAGTGTTAAATTATAAATGGGACAGCGTAAAGAACTGCGCGGTTGAAAACATCGGTATAAGGTAATATTTGTATACATTTACAATGCAGTAAAGAAATTTAATATTTGCAGGTATTTAAAGATTTGGTTGCAAGAACCAAATGTTTAGTATTTACTTATTTTCCGTATAAACTACAATGGGCAATTTTTAGTAACCAAATTGTCAAATAAAACTGATTAAAAATATATAAATAAGGAAAAGGTAGATTTCTTTTCATTATTGATTCATATTATTCTTTGGGAAGTGCATTAATTTCTATAAAGGTAAGTAGCGCGAGTTACCGCGTGCTATTTTCCTTCACCAAAAAGAGATGAATATTAAATAATAATTAGACGCATAAGCTTTAAAAAGAGAGCTTAGTGGGGCCTGTTCGGGATTCGAACTTGTGACTCTTAACAAGAATTAACGTTAAGACGACCTCGCTGGCGCAGTGGTGCTTGTACTCGCTTTTTTAACAGAGGTCTCAGTTTCCATCTCCAGTAGGGCGAATTTAACAAACTGCATTTTCTAAATTGTCGGCGTCTGGACTAGTGACTAATTACCATCATACCAGCAAAGACCTACCGCCAAGCAAGATATTTATATTCTAGTACGATGCTGTATAGAGACCATAAGAGGTAAATTGCCTCTTACCAGACTGACGGGCTTCCATCATAAACTTTATCATCACGTGTAATCACAGTCAATCGCTAACCTGACAGCAATAAAAAAGGTTCCATTCATTAGGCCATCACGGCTTTATGATTGTTATATTTATGATTGTTATATTTATTTATTTCTATGCCATTCTAGAAATCAATGATGATAAATAAGAAGTAAATAACACAAGTATTCAACTTAAAGTAAAAAATTTATTAATATAATCAAATGCTCACTTCACAATATAAAATTTGTATATATTCACAATAATTTTAAGGCAACGTCATGGTTACAATTGTCTTATTGTCGAAAATAAAATAAAAAATAACTTGGCAAAGTTTCCGCAAAAATTTCAAGTGTCAGCCATTAAACGACTTGAGATTTTTACATTGGTCCACAATCAAAAAGAACAAGAAATCAAAAAAATTTGTACTCAATCCCATCAAATTTGAGGGAAACAATGCTTTTGGGCAATTATTTAACATTGTATCTCCCAAAAAATTAAGAAGGAATTCCACGATTGACACAAAATATACATTCATCATATTCTAATAAATCAATTCTTATTAACTAAATCCATGTAACGAAATTGGTTTCATTTTTTTAAAACGCTTTAACAGAAGCATAAATCTTAACAAAATATTTGATACAATGATTTCAATTTATAACTACGTTGTAGGAATATTTGGCACGAGAATTGGTTTAATTTACATTTATAAACAGATAACTGTTTTTTTTATTCCATCGAAAAGGTGAATTTGAAAATAAAGTTACACATTCTTTACAGGAAAAGGCGAGATAATAATAAGCTAGTAATGTTTTTAAGGAAATTGAAGCGACTATATTCGTTTGGCTGAAAGACAAAATGTAAACAGTTTATTAAAACGTTGAAAAATTTTAATAAAGATAGCAATTTTAATAACTTGAAAGAATTTTTTTCTAATAAAATCGAATTTTCAACGTTCATTTTGAAATTACAAAGATATGCTACTGTTATAAGATATCTGCTACTGATATAAAACATCTGTTACTGTTATTGGTTTATTAATGATTTTGATATTTTAAAATGCATTTTAACTCAACGAGTTAAGGTTTGATTCAATTTACAATATCTTCTAGCAAAATAATAACATTGTCATTTTTATTCCTAATTATATAATAGATTGCTACAAACATAATGTGAGACGTATGTTATTTTGCTATCTCCCAAGTAAAAAGTAATATAGATTACAAATGCAATAGATAAATAATTTTAAAAAATCAATTTAAAGAACTAATTAATATCACCCTGAAGTACAGTATAACATTATCAAGTGAATTTTTAATTACGGCTAGTTTATATATGCCACTTACTATATGAAAATTGATGTTTTAAATGGGCAATTCGAAAAATATTGTGCTTTTAATCATTAATTATATTTGATTAGTATATAACTGTATATTGGTCTAAAAATAATTTTTGATATACCCACAAATACATTATTAAAAAAGAGCAAGACAGAAAAAAGGTTAAGTACCATAGATTTCTTTTTTTCAATACCTACTATTAGTCTCAACCTATTAATGTTTATATATCTTCAATCCAATTTTCAATCGTTTATATAATACATTTTACTCATCAACGCAAATTCATTTTTTTTAAACTTATTGTGGGTGACACTCGATATAGTTTTCTTTTCAAATATTAATTAAATTAAATTTTTGTTGGTAGAAATTATACAGGGCCATCTCATTGAAGATCACGTAAAATGTTTTAATGGTACTTTCTAGAATGAGTTTAGGTGTTGAACGTATTTTTTTTATTATAACAGTAATTTTTTATATAACTTGTATACATTTTGTCTATTTATTGATATAATTAGAGAGTATGTTAATATGAGTTAGGATATTAAACAAAAATGAATGCACAATTAAAAAAAAATTAAGATATATTTTTTAAAAAGTAGCAAAAATATGATAACAAAGCAGCGAATCAGAAAATAGATTCAGGTGCTTAGATATTTTTTTTTTATTGGAAATGAAACCTATTTGTGTTACAACACAATTTAATGTAAGCATATTGGATTTTATTAACATAAAATAAGGAACCTTAGTTATAGTTTCAATGAAATAACAGAAAACATAAATTTCCTGTTTTGCTTTTTAAATATTATTGGATATTGAACACAAGTAATCGATTAAAAAAGCTTAAACTATATATAAGCGTTTAGTGAATTTTCTTTAACAACAGACGCAAAAAATAAAAATAATAAAATAGGTAAAAAAATTTATAATTTAGTGGAAGTTATTTAAAAAAACAAGCTAAAAGGCGACCCGAAGATCATTAAATAAACCTACACAATGTTTAATAAAGACGGAATTGTAACAATTGTATTTTTTTGATAATTTGAAAATAATATAATATTAATGTTGAATAATATCCCTTATATCTTAACTCCGTTTCTGTTAATGTAAATAATACGAGAAATATAAAAAGGCTTGCTTTCGGAGCGTAAATCAAGTGAAGTGCTTGAATAAAAATGGAAGCTTGTAAGAATTAAAAAACAATAATGAAATTTGTACGTGAAATTTATAATAACAATGTAACAAGTATTGGTATGGGTATACGGTACGTATAATAATTGTGTTAAATAGAGCTCTATAATATTTTCTGTCTATACTTTGCAATGATTAAAATTAATGTTACACTATAAAGTGCCGGCCCAAATGATTTAGAAAATTGTATATAAAGAACAATTCGGTACATTGAACGTTCTGCTATTAACGTTATATAAAGTGCAGTCAAAGGTAATTTTGAAATATTCTTTATTTAGAGATTTCGTTATATTGACTACACTATGTAATCTATACCAGTCTATACAAAAGTATATGTACCATAGACATTTCAGGTCGCAAGAACGGCTTACGTACAAATTTAAAATCGAACTGAAATAATGGAATAAATTAGTTCGCAAATTATAACAAAAGCCAATTTCAATGATAGGTTTCGAAAAGCTAATTTAAATGATAAGATATTTATATAGCATCATATGGGTTTTCTATGACAAAGTATTAAAAAGAAACTATTCATCAAGCACTTAACTTAATTCACGTTGTTTTAAAAATGAAATTATCTAATGTAACAGTGGTACATGAAAGAAACAACAATAAAGGCGTTAAGTTTATAGCCTCACTTGGAGTGGACGAGGTTGAGGAACTCCTCCCTCGTCTTAGGATCATCGCGGAATACGCCCAGCATAGTGGATGTGACGGTCTTACTGTTAATCTTCTGGACTCCGCGCATCACCATGCACATGTGTCTGTTGTTGAACAAATCAAAATAAGAAGTTCAAATACTAATAATAAAGTTAAAAAGAATATTGATACAATTTATGAAAATCTAACTTTCAGCTTGTCGGAAGCGGCCGTGATAGATTTCGTGGTATTATGATGTGATCGGAAGTTGTCAAATTCATAATTCAATTTTTTTTATTCAAGTAGGCTACATCTATCGATGTAAAGTTACGAGGGATCCTTCGGGCCCTATCCTGAGAAGAGCCGCTCAATCGGGTACCCGTTTTACCATCATCATTACAATATAAATTTTATTTAATTTTATTTCGATTAGAGCAGTTTATTCGCATTATAGTTCAGGTTTCTTTTTAAACAGGACTTCGTAGAAATTGTATAAATAAAATAAATGGTAAAGATTTAGTATCACACTGTTCTACTTGTGACTATAAAAAAGTCTCGAGAAAGTTTTTATTTCTCCAAATTAACAATCGTGTTGAAATAGTTTAATGTGATTTTGATCGTAAATCGTTTTTAAACTACTTTGTATATTTTACACCACTATGAACAGAAAAATGTAAAAATAAAATAATTAGTTAATAATACTTACACTCCTTCAATGACAACGGCGACTCCAGCGGGACGTACGGCCTGAGTTACGGCAACCGCTATTTGCTTCGTCAAACGCTCCTGCACTTGCAGACGACGGGAAAATATTTCGACAATTCTGAAAATAATACAATTTTACTTTACTTGTTTGTACTTTGCTACTTGTATATTACATATTGCTTGTTGTACCTATTATGACAGTCAGATCTACGAAAATAGAACTGGCCCAGTACACAACGTATATTCATATCGAAAAATATAACGTCATTCCCATACATTTTTAGCGTTAGCAATCTTCAAAAGTTACATTGTTTAAGAGCCCTGTCCAGCAGAGCGCTCTGATATTACTTTCCTCCTATTAGTTCTCCTTTTAATCATACTTTATGCTAATTTCGTTGATAATTTTTTTTTATTCCACTCAATATCGGACATATTTTTTACGCTTAACGTCAATACAGTTTTACGTACAGACGGCAATTAATAATTCTATACAAATTATTCTAATTTAAATCGAACCTTCTTTCTATAGCGTACAGTACACTATAAAATAACGAGGATATCTGTTACTATTATAATATAACGATTACTGTCACAAAATATCAGTCATTGTTATGTAGTAACAACTACTTTTATAACATAAAGATTACCGTTATTGCTATTTTAAAATGTACTTTATATCAATGTGTTAAAGGTTAATTTTATATACAATAACTTGAATTAAGTAATTCATCTTGGAATCTAGTGTCAGAAAATTGAAAACAATTTTTTCAGAAACAAATCACCGGGTTTAATGAAAATGAAATTAAAATATACTTTATTTACAATTAGACTTTTGTTCTAATAATTCATTAAGAAAGTAATGGGTATGAAAACTCATTGGTACCTTGCTAATTTGCTGAGTCCAAGAATTTTTCCCTGTGGCAGGTAACCAATAGACACTTTCCCATAGAACGGCACTAAGTGATGTTCACACATAGAGAACATTTCTATGTCCTTCACAACTACCATTTCGTCCGTGTCTTCGTCAAATATGGCGTTATTCAGTACTTCTGCAATGATTATACATAAAATCAGACAATATTACACACATAGAGGTACATCATTGACAAAAATAAGCAGTTTTTAATCATTAAAATTACCTTCCAAACTTTGATCGTAGCCTTTTGTGAAGAAAAGCATGGCTTTAGCTGCCCGCTCTGGCGTCTTTAAAAGTCCTTGTCTTTCTGGATCTTCACCAAGGCCTGGAAATGATTTCGAATTTGTATAGTTTTTTGTAATTGTTTGGGCTTTTGACGAAGGTTTACTTTCATTGAAATTGGATCATTAGAGTCCTAAAGCTAGCATGGGTATTTAATAACTAAAATAAAAAAAGATTCTGTATGTTAATGTTACATTCAACATCGCTATAACTAGGCATTGCTTTAGCAAAGTGATTCCTTTCCTATGTGAGAATTCTAAAAAAATAGGGGACACTACGTGCTTGTCACTGTTGAGTGCAGCTGATTATATTTATAAAAAATTTTGGGTATCGGTAAAGACGGTTTCGGGCGATAATTTTACGTGAAAACGTCATAGGAAAATTTTGAAAAAAGGATGTTGTAATAAAGGACAGAGAGGCGCGAGCATCCTAAGGGAATTAGGATGTTTGGGCCTCTCTCTCGCTTGTTTCATGCCCTCGCTTGCACACTAGGCTTAGGTGGAAGGTGACAATACGTCGTGAATTGTAGTGCCGGTGTTCCTTGATTTACCATATCGTTGCCACATTAATATTCATTTACAACTAAGAAAAGCTAGATAATTTCGTTTTTAGACTATTATAAAGGGTGCAGTGATCTTTTGACATGCTAAACCTACGTATACACGGACCAATCACATACAATTTCGGCTAAATCCTACACCCGTAAGGAATATTTGAATGACATTTCGCCTACTATTCAATTTCATACATGTAGGTTCAATCAATTCACATGTTAAATTTAAGTAATATAAAAACTGTTTTTAAGAGATTTTTTACCTTAAATAATTAATACTCGTAAATGGGCCAAATACATTGAAACCTTTCTTTTTATTAATATTAGTTTAAAAGGTTTGTGCTAGACGATGTAGGAATTAATTTAATTTTTACCTGTAAGGAGTAATCTGTATGAGTTTGCCATGTCTGGGAGAAGGGCTTCTCTGGTAGGCGGTCTGTGATCCAGTTCCAAGTCGTGGTGGAATGTGCAGTTTTCATGGCCTATGGACAAGAGAAATGGAAAGATGTTATTTTGTGGACATTTAGACCTATACTTCTTATTTCGTATAAAGGAACGCTTGTTTGTGATCTCCCTTAAATCAAGTCGCCGTATACTCTAAGATAGTAATGTGCAAGCCTTGTTTTGTTCACAGCATCAAAAGTGTTTTGATCTAGTCAAATTAGGAAATATCATTTATTAAGTTGGCATTCGAATCATTATGTCAACGACCTTATGCAGTTTGAAATTTTTTCACGGACATATCTTAGTATAAAAAATATCGTCAAGATGTTAATCTCAGTTGTTATTTATACCCAAAAGCACCATTGCATGGAGTTAATCACTACATGTTAGCTTTTACCTTTTAATTGATGAGTTGAGAACTAACTTCGTCGTTAGCGGCTAGATTTTATAGCTAGACTTTTGGTTTTAATTACCCATAACAAGATTAATAAGACCTTGTTCCGATTTGCAAATTGATTAAATATTGTTGTTTCAACCGAAATACATTTATTGCGGTATACAAGTTTTTTCGGGGTAGATTTATTGTTGAAAATTGTAGTTGGTTTGGATTAATAATCCCGTAATCAAAAATTTTGAAAATGTATTTATATACATAGCAGAATCTAGAATAATCTAGAATTTTTGCATTTAAAACTCATATGTAAATCGTCAAAAATGAGGCGTGAATATTAATAAGGTCTTGCTACATATTTTTTGTTTCGTCTTGTTGTGAAATTATGATTGAGATATCAGTCTTCCATGGTGCTGTGAAATTGTAAGCATAGCTTACCATAAATTTAATAAAAAACATAAAATTCACACACAGTAGTAAAGTAAAATTAGGCGTACATTATCTATAACATGTTAAAATTAGAACTATAACTAGTTACATATATTTGTAAATTATTACATCTTTACAGTTTTTAATATTACACTAATATATGGACTAAAACATGGAAATTATCCTGTCTAATTTCCTTTTATATAAAAAAAATATAATAATGGCTCATTACTCTGTTCTATGCACAATTTTTTGTAAAACTTCTATCAACTACGCTGTTCTGCTACAGATTGCTAATAAATACTTATACATAGATTATAAAAAATACTAAAAGATATCCTTCCTGTTAGAACAATTAAATTAATCTTTATATAAACTCTATATAAATTTACTCATTTCTAATATTGCTAAAAAGGCTATTCGTTTTTTATGTTATTTAAATGTCAACTGTTATTTTATGTAAAATTTAATTCTTTAATTTTAAAATATTGGATACGAATAGTGACGAGGGTTTACAATCTTAAAAGTCTAAAGTTAGCGAATTTTACTTAATAAATAACATTACAGTTGGCACACAAGGTTAAACATATAGTAATCTGTACTGTTTTTGTAGATTTCTCTTTTCACTATAATTTATGACTTAAACTTAAAAATATTTTCCAGTGTTAAAAAAAACGTAACAAACCGGGTGTTGTCGAAGTTCTTGGTGTCATTGGAGTTCCGGGTACCTCTAACTCGCTTTCGGCGTCATTTATGTGAAAATTTTTCAACGCCTCTGGTTTCTTGCTGTATTTATTTACAAAAGAGCCTTTTCCCGCGCAAACGTCGCCATTTTCTTTGTCTTCCGATATGGAATTTCTGATTGAGCGCGAACTGACACGGCGAATTAGGGAAGATGGCGGCACCGGTACATCTGGTATATCCTTTCCGTTCACGGCCGCCATATTTATATTTTCATGAATTCTAAAAGTTTTTTTTTAATTTTTATTTTAAAGGCTTAGATTCGAATGAATTTAAATACGAGACGTGTGGATTGCGTCGCGGCGGCAAATGAATAAAATTGAACGTACAGAGAATCTAAAGGTTATCTCTGTATTTTATTACATGTAAAATGATAACCTTCATCAATACACTTTCCAGGGGGGAGGTATTGTATTATTGGCCCCTTAAAGGATTATGTCAATTTATTCTATAGTTTATAATTTATTGATATCATTTTTCTTTTGTGCTTATAACGCATTGATGTACATTAATTTAAAATTTTCTTATGTATTTTTAAATGTTTTTATTTTATTAATAACCAATGTTAGATTTTTTATTATGAGTATATCTGCCTACTTATGGTAATTTAAATTTAAGATGAGGGACTTATTTAAATTTGCATAGTGCTTTTTAATTCGTGAAAGCTATTTTTTATTGACAAACATATATTTGGTTAATTGTAGATAAATATTCAGTTAATATAATAGTACTTTCTGTATTAATAAATTAATTTCTCACTTTTCATTTTAACTCTTTGTAACATTGTAGTAATATTATATGTAAAAGGTTTCAAAATATTATTACAGCGAGGAAATTTTGATACAATGTGCAATGCTTTGGTAAATTAGGTTTTGAAATCTTTGCTCTAATTTTAATTAAATTCTCTAGTTTTAGATTTAAATTTACATTAAGATTAAATATAACCTTGATTATATAAGAAAAAATAAAGAGTCACTGAACTATTATCATGTTTATATGCGATGTTTCAAGTTTCGTAATAATTTAATCATTTCCTTACCAATTAAAATTATCATTCTAAAGATTATTTAAGGTTATATCACATAACCTGGTTGTATTTGAGATAACTTTATTCCGTATTGTGATTTCCCAGCAAGAACTACGGGGGTTGGAGAAAAATGTAACTAAAATTGACATTGCTAACAGAAGTTTTAATAAGCGTTGAATCTGTTTAGATGAAGGAATTTCTATTCGTCTCAATAAATTAAAAATTTGTATGTTAATTAGTTAGAGGAAGACTATAAGCAACCAACAGAATTCGAAATAGAAAACAGAAAGAGTGATGAATTAATTCTATGAAGTATTCAATATTTTATAATAAATGTCGAAAGTTAATGAACATAATGATGAAATTGACAACATTTTTGTACGGGGTAATATAAAGCGTTCGGAACTTGATCATATTTCAGTAGAGCAAGGTTGCTAAGATATAAATTACTGTCCCAGATATCCTTTAAAGGATAACCATAAAGTTAGATTTGTCTTGGTAAATATGGATTATTTTTTATGTAAATATTAGATAATTACCATATTTTTATTTGTATAAAAAGCTTTGAAATGCATTTAACGAATTGAGTATAACTGTAACTATAAAATGTGCCATATTTCACAAAAAATTATAGATACCAGTATGCAATAATATTAGATTAAGCTCTTGATGATGAATATAGAGGACTATCATTTCATCTAGATAAATCATAAAAGAATTATGATTTTATTAAATAATATAATTTAATTTTAAATGAGTAATTTATAGTGTTGTCTGGTTGTTAGTTTATTCTAGGTATTCTACAAAACAGTTTGACTAGTTTTGACTGTTGTAAATCTGAACCAATACTAAGTTTACAAAAATAAAAAATACAAGTCAATTCCTACGTCATGTAACACGAAGTTCTTAAACTCATTTCATAGAAAGAAACGTTTAAATCTTTTACTTCAGTTATCAATAGATGGCGATGTTAATATTTTCGCAGCATAATTTTAAAAGTATTTTATTAACGATTGAAAGTTTGAACAAGGTATTGTAAGTATATGAGGAGAAGAGAAGTTAATAGTAGGAAACGAAAAAACGATGTATCGCAAAATTGAAAAGCCTTATATTTTATTCAAATTTATCGGATCTTCATATCAATTTTAAAAGGGTACAGTTATGAATTCAATTAACCTTAAAAGCGTGCAATCAATTAGAGTTTTTATACGGAAATAAACAAAAATCAGTGCAGTTGACGTAATGGCAACCAGCACGAAGGTTGCTATTACACGGTTAACTAGGTAATCGTTTCGAGTTCTACATGAGTCGACTATTAATAGAACGGTTAACACTTTCATTTTGGGACTGTTTTAGTTGTATTTCAAATAGTTTATTCAATGACTACTATTAGTTCACACTCTTCCTATATGTCATGTATAACTTTATTTTTAAACTTTTAGATGACGTTTGTTGTTAATACCTTTTAAATATTAATTCATTAGTAAAAGTTACTTATATAATAATAGTATTTCCGAAAAATTATTCAACACCATTCATTGTTCTAATATTATATTAATTCTCTTTTAGCAATCTCTCTAACTCAAAGGTTGCCTGGCTTCGCTACATAGAGATAAGGCCGCCTAATTGTACTGTTTTGTATTTTATTTTAAGTATTTCCTGACTGTATTTTTCGACGATTAAATCTCATTTATTTATTACGCTGCTTGGAAATATATAAATATCAAACAAATAGAAAGTTTATTATGTTTATAAATGTATAAATGTAATACAAACAGTATAATTTTTTTTTATACTGCTTTGTAAATTGCATGTATCACAATGTTACATTGACTTGTTCGACCTTTACACCTGATAGTGTTAGCATAAAAATGAGATCTGAATATTACAGGTATTAGAAGAGTATTCAATATAATACTAGATTTTTTTTACTTGCATTGTTATAATATTTATCTTTAAAAATCAATGCAAGAAAATAACTTGTTGTGTCTATGACTTATAAAATTTATAATTATAAAGTAAAAGGTAAGTAGCAATTCATAGGATAGATGGTTTGTGAGCATTGACCCACCACGGTGCTCCACTGCGGGTTGGCAAGAATAGTACATAAGTGTACTCTCTATTCCTTCACTCTTATAGTCTGATGTGATGGCAATTGGACACAACCGGAGAGAGATCAAGCGTAGGACTGATGGCTTGACGTTACTCTTCGAGACACCAGCTTCCCAATTTCGGGCAAATATTGAGAAAATCTCAATAGAAAACTCATTATCGATTTTTGAATTCGTCCGACCCGAGACTCGAACCCAGGACCACATGTTTGTAGCCGAACAAGCTGACCACTAGACCGATAATAAGGCAGTCAGAACAAAATTGTTGTGTGGACATTTTTATACACAATGATAATAGGTAAAGTTTATATTAAATAACATTTAAAAAATTTCAATGATGCATTTCCTAAGTCAACGAGAGTCGTTTTTACTCGTACGAGCGCCACATAGGCTTACGTGGCGGCACAATCTCATTTAATATCAAAGTAACTAAAAAGTAACAAAAGTATCAAAGTAAAAGACTTACACGTGTGAGAGTTAACCACAGCGAATGGCGTTAGCATTTCTATAAATATAAACAATATTTACAACAAAGTTAATATTATTATAAATGATTAATGATATGTTGTGGTCGTTGGGGGCGGGTTATCTTATTTGTGTCAGTACGCGTGTTCAATAATATATATCGTAGTATGCATTTTGCACGTGTACACGAAATGTAATTAATATTATAAAAAAAACCAGTTATAATTAGCAAAAAATTTACTTTTTGTACCAGTGCTGCTGTCTGTACCGACCATAGATTAAATAACAATGGCCTCATGTTCAAACGAGCTGTGATCGTAAAACGATTCCTTTGAATAAATCGTGCAACTATATACTCAATAATTATTACACATTGAGTTGATTTTCAAATATCAAAGATCAAATAATGCAGATTTTTGGTTTGCATTCCAATATGTTACAAGGTAACACAGTAAGGTAGTTTTGATGAGAATTTAGTGATTTTTTAAACGTTATAGGTACTTGATCTTGCCGATATGATACTCTTTTTTAATACAAGTTCACGCTTATATTCTGAGAGAGCGCAGTGTCAAATTTTAAAAGCTCTTAAATGGCTCTGGGTAGTCGAGTAAGTTAAATAAAACAAAATTACTTTTACAACCACAATACGAGGTGTAACTTTACCAACAATTTTTAAATTGTACTTACTAGCTTATAGCTTATTAAAGAATATTGAAATATATATATATAGAAATAAAGCGAAAGAAGGCTGAAATTCTCTTCTAAGGATTTCAAAAGAAAATTTAAAAGTCCACAGACGTAAGACGGATTACGAGATACCAGATGGTCTTGTATTACTGCGATATACTTTAATCCTAGTGCACTTTAGATTGAAATCCAATTGGTTCACCCTCAGAGGACCCATATAATCTATTGTATAATATAAGCTTTTTCATCGCTACTTGGCCTTAAATACATAACAGTCATAAATCTCTGCAAATTATTAGTTATAATTTAAAACCAAAAAGTCAATGCATATAAATTACAACAAAGTAGCTCGAATAGTAATCGATGTTTAATACCACCCAATTTGTAAAATTGATGTTAATATAAAATATTATAAAGATGTAAACGATTAGGTACGATAATAATTATATTTAAAGATGATTTATTGTATCTATATAAAGTAATTTATTCAAATTGATTCCATATAAAACTATAAATAATGGAGATGGATATAATTAAACTGTTGTGAACAGTTATTTTTCCTCCGTTAGAATATTTATATTAAAAAATAAAGATTCCACGGAATTATTATAATGTCGTTACTTACATAATAAACACGTAAAAAAAATATCCTACACCATCTAGTACAAATATCTTAAATTAATTATATAACACGAAACCTGTAAATCATTTACGTGAGCTTTCAATAGAGGGCGTTGTACAATTTTGGCAAAAGTAATTTAATTAATGAATTAATATTAAAACAAATTTGTATTAACAATAAGTCTTATCAATCATAATTTTAATAACCTGAATTTGGATATGAGTTTGAGTCCATTGAAACGTTACAATTTAAAGATCGAACATTGCATTTGTTTGTGGATGCTATTTTAGTTTTGGGACATGTGAGGGGGTCAATAGAAGCTTAACTCCAAATTTGTGGGGTGGCCGCACTTGTCCCCCGGCCGCCATCTTGGGAAAAGGGGCGCAAACACTTTTTTCGTGATGTTTCGGAAACTATGCGTCCTACAAATAATTCTTAAAAACATAATTTGTAGCAAATCAATTTGTTTACAAATACGTTAATATAACTTTTGCCCTAAATTTAATAGTAAAGACATTATAAGCAAAAAAGTGAGAAAATTTCTGTTTTGTACTATAACGTTTTATATATGTAAAAAAAAGTTATAGAACAAATCAGAAATTTTTTTGTAGTAATTTTGAACGCATGGTTTTCGAAATATCGCGAAAAAGGTGTTTGCACCCCTTTGTCCAAAATGGCGGCTCCACGCGTGTCCCAAAAATAAACTTGCGTCCTCTGAAAGAATGCAAAGCTCTTGTAACATTTCAATGGATAATTTAATGATAAAAAGTATTTTATTAACGATTGAAAATTCGAACAAGATACAATACAGGGAGAATGTTAAATAATAATAGGAATTGAATAAAATAACTTGTTATTCCTTTTTTTTTGAATAATGGTATTTTTTAAAGCCATAAAGTTGTTTCTATAAAACCGTATGTTGCCTAAAATTGCCAGTGTTTTTATCTCAACTTATTTCTTTTTTTGTGTATACTGTGTCTCAATTCGACTCGGTATCTATTGTTTTATCCCCATATTAAACGAATTATTTTAAAATAAAATAATATCGTGGGAAAAGCTTTAAGTTCTGCCTGTGATATTTTTAGTTATAAGGCTTTAGATCAGCTACGGCTAAGCCATATAGTTAACGATGTTGTTAAACCGGATCTTTGCTTATATCTGTGTTAGTTGTATAATTCCTATATTTCAAATAGCATACATGTTTATGTGAAGGGCAAATTTTTGATCATTAAATCGCTACCAATGCTGTTTCTATTCAATGTATCTTTTAATTGATTTTTCGGATTAAATTTAAATTCAGACTTTGTTGTTTGACCTGTATATATTTTGAGAATAAAAGGTGTCGGTCTGAAAGTAAAAGGTGTTGGTTCACATTTAAACTGTTTTTTTAAAATTCAAATTAGCTTTCAGCACTTACGAATCGTCAAATGTCGATTTCGTATTAATTATAATCTACGGTTCGAAGGAGATAGGGATACAAATAGTTGCTTCGTTCCTTTTTCTGAGAAGAATCCACAACTAAGTCAAAGGCTGTTCAACTTTTGTTTTCAGTGAGACTGAGTGTGAGATCCTTAATATCAATGATAATGGATTCAGATTACAGTTCGGGTTAAACATTACATAAGATTATATTCAAAATGCATTCAAAGTGTTTTTAATATATAATACTAAAACTTACAAAGAACCAAAGAGTCAAAAACAAAAAAAAATACATACTAATAAATAAATAATGAGCTTAGTTTCTTTACTTGACTTTGTCCAAAGTATATCTATCTATGATAGTTAAATAAACAAAAAATATGTAAACGTTTTCCTTTGTGCCTAAAGGTACGTTTGAACGACTATAATTTATCTTAAAAGCAAATTTTTTACCGACAAAAATATTTTGTTTTTTAGTTTATAATTAACGAAAAAATAATTTAAATATTAGGAGTGTTTAGGATCTTTTTGTAGTTATCTTCGAATTATGTCGACTGATTGTATTTTTATTACATCATAGAAAACAAATATAAAAGTAAAAAAAGAAGAATTAATTTTATGCACTTAATATATATTCCTTTCTCTGAACCTGACTGTACTAAGGTAAAGGACGAACATTCACTTTTGTTAGAAGGTCAGCCAACATTTAGAAGCATTAAGTAAGTACCGTAATCGCATATATATTTATTGTATCTTTGTGATTATAAAAAAATGATTTATATCGTTATATATGTACAAATAAAATTGAAGCACATGGCCAATGATTTTATAAAAGCTTTTGTGTTGTGTCAATAAGATATAAACATATAAATTCACGTTTTTTCAAGCTGACCTGCAAAATTATGAGCAGGCACTACTAAGTAGCTTTTTTGAAAAACCTGTGTTTGAAATTTATCGTTGTGCTTTTTGTGAAGGAAACTTGTAATTCTCTGGTAGAAATCTGGGGTGTGTGTTCCTTCATTCGTGTATCGTGGTGGGTTTAATCTCTTAAAACTCTTTTATATAACAGTGGACTTGTATATAACAGGGGACGTTAATAGTCTATTGATAACTATACTATTCTCATTATACCATCATTATTAAGTTAAGGAAATTGTTTTCTGAAAATATAAACAGTTTTTTTTGATAACTTCTCATGTTAATCAGATTGTTATGACTTTTAAAGTTTTTGTAAAGGTGTCAAACTTAATAGCGTCAAGTTACAATAGGTAAACTGGTCACCTGTGACAGCAAAACACACACAAAAAGATTAATAAATATTCTATAAAAATGTCTATGTTTATTTGTATTGTATCTGAGATATAAAATATTTAATACTAGCAAATGCCCCGCGGTTTCACCCTCGTATATAGCGAAGTCGGAGTATAGAGTATAGATTTATTTTTGTGAACACAAAAGTTTTAATTCACTTAGTTTTTAATTACTTCCTTTCAGATTATTTTATTTTACTTTACAACGCATAATTATCTAACTAATACATTTTTAAAATCGTAACAGCATTTACGTAGGCTATCCGATATAAATTAAGTAAGTTTAAAAATACTTTAGAGGTACTGCAAGAGTTTTTTAAATCGCTTCAGAAATTTTTAGTTTGATTATTATAAATTGATAAATATAACACCAAAAATTCAAAAATGTAAAACTTTCTTCTATAATATTACAGAAGATTTGAATACTTTATTGTCTCAGAACTTTCCTATACACAACATTTGACGTAGTTTTGTTTTGTTGCAGGAAAATAATTTGGTGGTCTGTAGTTATGCGGTGTACAGTATTTTTATTAAATTGTCAGTTTTTAATTCGTCATATTTTTTGAATGAAATGTCCGATTTTAATAATTTAAACATTTTTACAGTTATTGTTCTACTAATTCTTTCACACGTTGGGTTACAATAATGAATCTTATTAGTGATCCCTATTGTTTTTTTAAAGTAATATTAGCCTATGTCGCACAGTAAAAATGCAGCTTTCTAATGATCGAAAAAAATTTAAAATCGGTTTACAAAAGATAATAATTTGTTGACGCTTCCTTAATGTATGTCTTTATTGTTGCTGTTAAACCGATTAAACTATATATGCATAAAATATTTGTTTTTCTTATACATGACTCAATAAAAAAAGCAGTTTAAAAATTTGCACTCACAATATTAATTTAAAATGTAAATTATGAAAACTTAGTTCCCGTCACGACAACGCAGCGTGACAATTTCATGGCGAAGGTCTTGAAATAGTTAGAAAGTCGTTTAAGGTGACGCGAGCAAATCCGGATGTATGGTAAATAGATACATTTCCGTTAACATAATAATATAATGACCTCTCGACCAATATTTATTTAACAGTGATAAGCATGAGGATATTGTGTGACAGATGTGCGCACAAGCATCTCTGGCGCTGACAAAATATAAAGGTGTACTCTCTATATCCTATCTGATGTTGTAATCTAACAGAATTGAAGAGAGATTGGCCATTATTGCGTTATGTGTACGAAGAGGAAATAACGTTTCCAATTTATCAGCTTCCAACAATTACTGAGCGTCCTTATACATATGTGTATGAACTTTTTGTCAATCATTCATTCTCTCTACATGCCCATACCATCTAAGCATACCTTTCTCAATTTTAGTCACTGCATCTTCTTTTATACCAGAACGTTCTCTTATCACACCATTTCTTACTTCAATCCACTCATACTTCTCAACGCTTTCATCTCTACCCCATTTATTTTACTTTTATGCTTTTTCTGCCATACCCAACTTTCACTACACAGATAAGTGTTGGCACCAACACTCCTCCATGTACAGCCAGTCTAGCCCATTGAGACACCTTTTGGCTATTCATAAAAGCGTGCTTTCACGCTCCTTTCAATATCACTTTCAAATGTTCCATCATTTGTTAATTTAGATCCCAAGTATACAAATTCCTTCACGTCTTTCACTTGTTAAGCAGCTTGAAGTTCATTTCCCACTACAAGGCACATGCCTCCTTACTCATAGAAGAGAGGGTTTTAGAGCATTGACCCACCAAGATGCTCCAATTCGGGTTGGTAGGCAAGTAGAGAATATATATGTATTAAAAATATTGTTCACATTATGTGTAAATTACCACGCGGTCTACAAGTTCAAATCCTATTGTTATGAGATTATAAACAACGTATTCATTGTTAATATTTCTACAATGATGATTTTATTACCATTAGACATGATATCCTTGTATTACACGAAGTATACGTTTGATAATATATAGAACTGTATAAATTTTCTTTCATATTATACGTAAATGCTTCCAACCCGATTGTGGCATTGTATTTAGAATATAGATAACTTGCCCCTTTTAATTTCTTAATTTATCTGTTAAAAAGAAGAGACCCCACAGCCTCGTGTTCTGATCGAAACGTCTTCCACTTATATCGCTTTCGTTAAATTTTAAGGTAAACTCACAATTTTACTGATAGTCTTGTTAATACAAACTTGTTTTATAGCCCTGAGTTCTAGGTCTTATAAGCACGTTAGTAAAAGTTCATTAAATTGTCGGCTTTTTAAATTTATATAAAAACATATAAACTTGTACATGTAAGCACGTGTCACTTATTCATTTAAATGTTTAAAACCTGGCAATTTATTAAGTCTTAATTTTGGGATGTAGATGTAATAAAACAAAATGCATATTTGTGTTATTTGTAGTTTCATGTTATATTTAAGATTAATTATAATTTTTTTTATTGTAGTATTAGTATTTTTGGAATGATTATTCTTGTGTTTATACTTTATATTTCATAACTCTTGATGTTATAAACAGAAATTTATTTCAATGATTGAAACGTGTTTTATTTTGGATAATTTGAAATTATTTCTAAAACAAAACATGAATTAGTTGACAATTATTATAATAAATATTTTGAAACTTGTTACTTAGTTATGTCTATAATGGAATCCCCTGTTAAGGTAATTTTATGCGTTTTTTTTAATTATTAACCTTGCAGTAATCATCAGATACATTTGCACCGGGAAGTACGTAGAAATGTTATGTTTGGGTTTTTGTATTGCAGGTACGTAATTAATTTTCTTTAATAATCATAAACTAAATTAGTTAAATATTTTTTAAAATAATTAGAAATTACTTATTGTGGTCATTGAAATATTAAAGAAATAACATTTGATCCTTTTCGCGTTTATGATATTTATAACTAATATGGAAAGTGTTTCCTAAAATCATATCAGGAAACGGAAGCTGAAGTGACATTGGAAATGGAATTATAACTTTATCAAGGATAGTTTTCGATTTTTGGTTTATCTGTACTCACTCTCGATTTGATATAAATCCTTTTTTGTTTATAAATAAAAAAAAACACTGACACAAAAGAAAAAACCGCGCGCAATCCACACTCGAATATCGAACACTACTTACGAATTTCGAATCCTGTCAATACAAACACAGATAAAAAATAAAAGGATATTTGTACGAAAACGCGTCGTCGCGCCTCACACCTATGGCTGACTGGTGTTGTGTCGATCAACAGATGACTTTATGTAGAAGGCTAACGCGCTTGTGTGGAAACTGGAAAAATCGATATGGCATCTACGTCACTCGGAGAACCTGTTGACTTTCGCGGGTTTTTCAGGAGTACAATTTAAAACAATTCTTGTAAAATTTTGTTACGTTTATAATATTAATTATTTTGTAAATGGCGAATTGTTAATGTTTTATATATTGTCGAATTTGTTCAAATTGTTTGACGTCTTCACTGGTGTAACGGTGCGCGTATTTACGTTGCTAGGACATTGGTTCGATCCCTGGCAGGACAAATTTACAAAACTGCGTTTTCTAATTTGTCTGAGTCTCGATTGGTGGGAGGCTTCGGCCGTGGTTAGTTATAACCCAACTGGTAAAAACGACAAGCAAGAGACTTGTGTTCCGGTACGATGCTGTGTAGAAACCGTAAGAGGTAAACTTTTACCTCACCTGACTAGTGTTTCAGTTTTAGACTCTATCTCAGACTGTATCATCACTTAATATCAGGTATGATCTACGTCAAATCAAGACCAAAGTCAAAAACTTCAATCTGCAATATAGTTTCTGGATTACGTTCATATAGTTTTTTTTAAATATTAAATCATTAAAAAAATTGTACAGTGTCATCTATTGAAAGCTCGTGTAAAAGCTCTAATGCTATTTGTAGGTTACGGAGTTCGTTCTAGATGGCGTAGGAATTCAATTATTGATTGTGTATAAAAAAATGTGGGTGCGTACAAAGTACACATGTCAGAAGTGAAAATTCTTTGGCAAACTAATTTTTAAGTCATATATATATTTATTCAAATGTAATCTCAAATGACGAATTATAAATAAAAATGCCACTAGTTTTTTGTCAATATTAAAAATAATTAATTAAATTTTGTTTTTGAATTTCAAATTTAGTAAAGAGAATTTATGAAATATTTTTATTTTATATTTTATGAAAAATAGTATATTAAATGACGAGAGGGAAATTAAAATGCCACTTGTTATTTGTAAATATTAAAGCTACCTAACCATCAAACATAATTAGCATAAAAAAACACTGACATCTTCATGACACTAATTACGCGTTTCAACCGCAAAAAATTTACCCTCATGTGCCTAAAGAAGTTTCACTTCAATAAGAATTTAGTTTATTTGGAGAAAACCGTCTTACTAAAGGTATAAAAGATATATGATACGAGTGACGCAGAAGTAAATAGAGAAGCATCTGTAAAACAGGTAATTACTGGTAAAGAATATTAAAAGTTACCTATTGTATATCTATATGTTTACATATTTTGTAAATCTTAGTGTTATTATAAGATTTTATTTTTTACACATTGTTATGTATGTATAAATATGAAGACATTTTCGGGTATATGTATTTTATTAGCTAACTCCTCTCAGCTTTTTAACACAAGGTCATCTAGAGGAATCGCGATAGCTTAACTAGTGTAATAGTATCAATACTTGCTTCGCTAGTATAGATCCTGAGTTGGATTTTCGTGAGGACAAAAATGAGATGTTTCAGCTTTGTCTTGTTACCGGCCTACCAGCGAAATTTCTTTCCAGGTTATCGTAGTTCCGTCTTAGACTGTATCTAGTAAGTCACGTGCTAACCAGCAAAAAAAAATTATTGATATGAAACGAACCGTAAAACTATTAAAATTAAAGTTAAAATTGAAGGTTATATTTTGGTATCATAACTGAGGCCTATTATAGTAAAATATTATTCCTTTNAATAAAGTTTATTTCGTTTCTCTGGTCGTGAAGTTGTCAAATTCCGCCCGCAAGGGTGTATGTGTGTGGGAGGGGGGAGGGGGGCGGGCGCCTTATTAATGAAAATAATTCAAATATTCGCATAAAACAAATTCAAACGTCACATTCACAAACTATATCTTTTATGACATGTAAAACTTAGTCAGATTTTTTTTTGACATATTGGAACCTATGAATAGTAAATTCTAGGAAATTCCACCATCAAAGGGCAATGAGGGTATGTTTCTTATTTGTAAAACAATCTGCCTCAATTAATGAAAAGCGTGTACTAGCGTGTACTAAAGTCTAATGAAGGTGGTTTCTATAAAGCAGTAAAGATCAAAAGCTTGTAAAGAAAGCTATTACGAGTATATACATACAAAATTATAAAATTAAGAAGTAAATACTTTTTTCATATTTTGAGTTTGATTATTTATATATGAATACTAAAAAGTAGTCTTTACCAAGTGGTTATCTACAAAAGCTGGGAATTACAAAACTGAATCATTACGTACGGGGAAAAACCTTAGGTTTAAATAATAGGTGAACGGTTAGGTTAAGTCCTGGGCTTAAATGAGGGTAAGAAGAAAGTTATTTGAAATTGGGAAACTAATACTGTTTTGACACATGCCGTCCAATATGATTTAAATATAGTTAAGTTACGAATAAATAGTATATTATAGAATATTGTTACTAAAGTTGAGAAAGGTATGCTTAGTTGGTTTTGGCACGTAGAGAGAATGAATGAAAGGAGACTGACAAAAATGATTTATGAATTAAGAGTAAATGGGAAGGTTTGAAGGGGAAGACCTTTCCTGGACTAAATACTGGACATTTTTAAAAAGGGCCAAGTACTCTAAACCGACGAACATGTATGAAAGGTTTAATTAGAATGAAAGAAGCAAATGAGGCGTGCTGTATGTATGTACTCGTATGAATAGATGAGTGTTAATACGCAATATATACGTTATTGAAATATTTTGTATATTTCATTATTTCTTCACATGTCGTTTGTTTTTTTCAATGTGACATTTGTATAATATAAAATAAAAAAAGTTAAGTAGTAGCCCACTGGAGAGCACAGGCCTCCTCACTCATATGAGAAAGAGTTTTTAGAGCATAGACCCACCACGCTGCTTCATTGCGGATTGGCAGGGATTATACACAAGTGCACTCTCTATTCCTTCACCCTCCGATATAGTCTGTTGTGACGGGAATCCGACACGACCCGAGAGAGATCAGGAGCAGAACCGACGGAGTAACATGCTCTCCGAGGCACGAGGGTGGATCACATCGCCAACATCCCAACTTCGGACAAATATGGAGAAAAAACTTGATAGAAAACTAAATATCGATTTTTGAATTTTGGATTCCCAATATAAAATACTAATACTTTTTTAAATTTATTACCGCAATTAGTGAATAATTACAATTGATTCACTAATTTCGAAATCAAACCAAATTTAAATGAATGCGAAATTGTCATTTATAATGCATTAGATGTTGAGGTCACTCTACGTATTCAAAGGCGTATACTCGTACATGACGTCACGCCATTAACGAATGACAAAATATTTCACAGTATTATAAATGAAACGGGGATTTTAATGTCTTCGCGGAAGGTATAGGACACTGAGAGCAAATAGCTTATCTGTTTAATTAATGTAATTTGACAGGAAATTAGATTTAAAATTGTATTGATGCTTAATACATACTTTGCCATGATCGCCTAATGGAGAGGCGCGTGGATCAAAACTAACGTGTTTGATTATTCTTTCTAATCCATCATTGTGCTATTTGCAAATTGCTTAATAAACTGTAATAATAAAATGTTTTTTTTTAATATGTATAACTTATATAATTTTTAAAAATGCCTAAAAATTGCAATACAAAATGTAGTGATAAAGCTAAGTAAAAAAGGTCTCCGACCACCACACGGGATTTTCTAGATTGAACATAAATTAATTTAAAATAAAACCTGTAGTGGAGCAGCGTGACTTGTTTGTACTCCAGAACCCACCCTCCTATGAATGAGGAGGCCTGTACCTAGAAATTAGACGTACGTTGGCTGCTACTTACCTTTTTCACGTTTTTGCAGCCCTCTTGTGGAACACTGATAAACCAATATCATGTTGCTTATATATAGCAAGTGGTAGCCTACTAACGTGACACGACTGGGAAAAGGCCTCCCCAGTCAGATGAGAGAAATTAATTAATTAGGCTTATAAATTTTAAAAATTGAACTTAGTGGTGCCTGAATAAGTATATAACTGGTGACTCTTAACATGAATCCACGGTCGTACGCTGGTGTGCATCTACAAAAATTGCTTGTCGCTTTCGAGCTATAAATATTGTGTTAAGCTACTTCTAACATGAATATAATATTATCGTTTAGTTCGTGTTAAGACAAATCGTTGCAAGATGGAGTTAGTTAGAAATGATCATATCTTTTAATCAATTATGACTGTATAACAATAGATGGAGTTAAGGAGAATATTACATTTTTACTAATATTGTAATGCTGAAGAGTATTTTGCGTGTTTGGTTAAACTCAGGCTTTTTTAAGTGTTCGAAAGGCTTTTTATCGAAGAAGGCTATTTAACATCAGGTTATCATCAATAGAAGCAGTTCGTCAATGTTTTTTTCTCTTGAGAGCTTTCTTTGCGACCGCTGCTTTAACGATTAACGTAACAGTTATGTCTTAACTATTCCTCTTTAAAAGTGCTAAAAGTTCGTGGCATATGGTTATGTTGACCCACTTTGACTTTTTTTTTATTACAATGACATTTGTTCTCTCCTTTATATAAAGCAATCACAGATGTTTCCATATAATTCGATAATGATGGCAATGACTAAGAATAGATTGATGTGGTTTATAAAAGATTGTGGAAATTGCAGCAGGATTATCTATAAACGATCTTGAGAGATTGTAAGGTGGGAAGAAGTACTCATTATTTAATTATAAAGTGACGTTCAGCACACAATTATCAAATCAAATAAACAATTACTTCCGCCGGCATCAAATAAAAGAGATAGAGAGTTAAGGATAGAACAAATTTGATATCCCTAAACTATAAAGTCCAAGACGTGACATTTCATCGCAATGACTTCACGTTAATGACCGCCGGTTAATTTTTAAACATTAGAAGTGAATTTTTTATAAGGGGGAAAAATACTGTGTTATCATAACTACCAGATATTTAAAACAATTGTTGGAGCCCATACGGAGAAATCGATCACAGAGACCGCGACAACAGATATATAAATATTAATTTTGCGTAGTGACTAGTATTTTATGGCCAAGCCAAGCCATCTGCTAATATAAATCAGCGTTAAAATCATTAAGATGATAGCTCCTGTATATATTTATCGTAAATTATCACGTCCAAACGGACGTAGCCGCAGACACGTCTAGTATAGTGAAAGCTCCAAAATGGATTAGTGCTATAAAAAAATAAAAGTAAAGTCTTTTAAAGTCCTTAACTGTAAGGGTTCTTGAAACCCGGGAGTGGTGGATGAAATTACAACCGCAGAGGCTTTCAAACCCCATTATGAGATTTTTATTTGCAAGCTTAGTGTGTGCTAGTTTTATACCGCGTATTCTTTTTTACAATTCTTTTGGAATAACATTATGTAATTCTAACTATTTTTATTATTTAATTTCTACTCTTAGTTCACGTTGATAATATAATTTTTTATTCACCCTTAATGGGTGTAGTTTAAATATATCTTTTCAAACTTTATTACTAGTGATTTTGTTAAATATTAAATTTCAATAATGTAAAACGTTTAAAAGCTTCTCTGTAAATAACACATTTAAATTGACGACACTTTCCAAACAGAGGTCCCGGTTTCGATCCACGTAAGGGCGAATTTAGGAAATTACATCTTACAATTTGTCTGAATCTGGGCTGGTGGGAGGCTTTCGCCGTGGCTAATTGCCATCCTACCAGGAGAGACGTTCCGCCAAGTAAGAGATTTGCGTTCCCGCACGATGCCAAATCATTGGTCTAGTGATTAGCGTATTCGGCCACAGACATCAGGTTTTGGGTCCGAGTCCCGGGTCGGGCAGATTCAAAAAATGGATATTGATTTTTCTATTAAGATTTTCTCAATATTTGTCCGATGTTGAGAAGTTGGCGGTGTGGTCCACCACCGTGTCTCGTAGAGCACGTTAAGCCGTTCGTCCTGCGCCTGAACTTTCTCCAGTCGTGTCAAATTCTCGTCACATTGGACTATGAGACTGAAAGAGTAGAGAGTGCACTTGTGTACCTCCTATGCCTGCCAGCCCGCAGTGGACCATGAGTGAGGAACCCCATGCTCAGCAGTGGGACGTTAATGGACTGCTACTTACTTACGATGCCGAATAGAAACCCTACGAGGTAAAATGCCTCTTACCAGATTACCGCCCTTCCAACTTAAATAGTATCATCACTTTCCATCAGATTCCACAGTCAAGCATTAACCTATCAGCAAAAAAGGAGTAAAAAGTTCGTGTAGATGACGTAAATTGAATTCAAATACTTCTTTATGATTAATAATGACACTATCCTTCATCATGTGGGGTCATTTATACAAACCACTGCAATATTTATTGTTCTAATAACACGTCGATTTACCTGCACAGTTGAAGGCTAAGCGGCCATTAGTAATAAACTATAAACAATAAAGTATTTAATTTTAATTGTTTGTGGTTTTTTTTACTGGTGTGATTATTTTTTTACGTATAGTGTGTAGCCATGACAATTTTGATACATGGACACGGGTTTTTTAAGTATAAAGTTATTGAATACATACATACATAGCATCAAGCCTTAGTCCCATAGGGGTAGGCAGAGAAAACGTCCTTCCACTTGCCCCGATCCTTGCATATTTCCTTCGCTTCTTTCATTCTCATTAAACCTTTCATACAAGTTCAACGGTTTACAGTACTCTTGACTTGGCCCTTATTTAAAATGTCCTGGATTTCATCCAGGAACGTACGCCTCGGTCTTGGTTGGTCTTGGTTATTGAATACATTTGTGTTATTCAATGTTATAATGATAAACAGTGTTTTGTTATATAGTTATTATATTTTTAGATTTTCCCCACAATTTGTTTGAAGCTGACTTTCCTTAACTTGCTTTACTAGGAAAAGAATCTTAGGTAATAAGGACTAACAGATGTTTTTTTTTAAATTAGGGAGGTTATTCAGAGTCTGTTTGCGTATATTTTTGGACTTGGCTTAACTGTTTTTTTTTACGTTTGTCTAATTGTTTATTTTAATCCTAACGTTCACTCTATTGCTAATTTAGATTCATTATAGTCCATGATTAGGAACTATTTATTTAGAAATTAGCACGCGGACGGAAGTTACAATACGTGGATTCTATTTAAATAACAAAAGAGCCAATAACTCGGTGCAAATGAAACTTCCAATTAAAAATATATATTTAGTTCATTGCGTACCTGTCGCTTATTAAACTAGCTTGCTTTATTGAAATCTTTATTAAGATTCTTTTGTAGTAGTATTCTTAAGTAAGTATTCTTTAAGATACAATATGTATAATGAGAGAGAATTTTTATGTTTATATATGTATATATTATGAATGCAACTGCGACTGACCCCAGTTTTTTAGAAATACTTTCACAAGTTAATAAAATCTTAATAATAAAATTATTGTATTAATACCCTGTTATTATGTCAATACTTTTGTTTTATCTTTTACTTATCGTTATTGTTTTTTGTTATGCTTTTCATTTTTAATTTTGTAATTTTTATATATTTATATTTTTTCAAACACCGAATCCCGAAATGTACGGATTTTTATTGCACACGTACAAGAGACGTTTTGTCCTTTTTTTGGATAATGCCATGGCTAAGATTTGGTTCAGCTTTGTATTCTCAACTCTCATTAAAATTAATGTTTATATATAAGTAGTATCATAGTATAATTAATATAGAGAGCGTGTCGGCCGATAAACCGTTGCTGCGGTTTGGCAGAATGATTTAGTGGTCAAAATGTATTATTGTTTTGGTAAATAAATAATAAAAAAAAACAAATGAGGTCATTCGCGGAGTAAAATTTGTTTTTCAACAAACATTTATTTTTGTAGCTTTGCACGTATTAATTTACGCGGAAGTAGATGTTACTCATCAAAGAGTACATACAAGGTTTATTTCAATCTTCCCGGCCTCATAGGCTACTAATAGATACACTGACATTATAAAATAATAAATAAATTATGAAATAATTGAAGACAGTATCTGATGTCCTCCACACACTAAATCACTGATCATGAGATCGTTTTTATCTAACAGATATGCTCTAAACCGGTTTCATTAGAAAGAATAGAATGTGAAAATGGTTTTAGTCCTCTAGACCTTTGTATCGGCATATATAATTATCATATTTCTCATGGACGATTGATGGATATTAGACAACGATTTAAGATCTGCACTAACATGCACTTATACATTTGTAAGATATATCTTAACGTTATGTAAGATATATCTAGATGAACCCGCGACTTCGCCTGCGTGGAATGTTTTTTTGTTAGCATTTTCATTCATTTAGTTAATTGTTTTACAAATAAGAAACATAGCCGCACTGCCCTTTGAGGGCGGAATTTCTTTTGATATGTTTTATTTATTTAGTGGGTCTATTTCGTTTGTCGAGTAGAGGTCAGCTAAGAACGGATTTTACGATAATTCACCCAAAAGCGAGGTGTGGGTAGTTACTTTGAAGAATTTATACGTATGCTTATTATTTGTAAAACAATTTGTAATTTGCAAATTTGCAACAATAAATTAATAAAAATGCTACCAAAAATTCCACGCAGACGAAGTCGCGGATTCACTTAGCTACAAAATAAATAGTTAATCCCCGCACTTTCGTATTGCGATCAAAATGTGGGGTGAAGGTAGGGTGATATTTTACGACCTATTTTTACACATTTGTCTCACATAACTAACACTGTAATTCGAGATCTTTAGGTACATATTAGATAAAAAGAAAATATGTCTTGATACGACTGGATTACTTCTGATATTGCCCAACAATTGACATTTATATAATGATTTTCAGTTCTAATGTCGTTTTAACCTTTTCTTACTACATTTTCTTGTTACTTATCTAAGGATTAACATCGTCAGCAAAATGCTATATAGGAACGTGTACTAAGCAATGCAATATCTAATTGCTATTACATTATACGATATAATAAATTATTACAATCTTAAAAATCCAGGGCCGGAATGGTAATTTGAATTTAATTAAAATTTCTATTGTTCAATTCTTGATATTAGCTCAAAAATTGGTTAAATAGTTTGTTATTTATGCACACATTCAAATACATTTTATTATGCTAGATTTTGATACGGGTTTTTTTTAGATATTAATGCGTAAATTTACCTTGCGAAAAATTATTTACGCCATCTATTATTGAAAGCTTATGTAAAACAAATGCTGGCTTACAATTCGGTAGTTTTGTATGCTTAACCGACTTGACTATTATTTTGTCTGTTAATCCTCTCACCATAATCATATTTTTAAATAAAATCTTTAAAACCTCTTAAACGTCGCAAATGACAAAGACAAATAATTATTTTGTTTCTGGGATGCAGAAAGTTGAATCATTACGAACGGGAAAACCGTATGTTTAAACGACAGGTAAGTGTAGAGGGAAACCCCGCATTATTTAGTATAACTGATAAAAGAAAACTACGTTATTTAACTATTCAATTATTCAACTTTAACAGAATTTCCATTTGTTTTAATAACAATATAACCACCGTCAGTTTTTCATAGGGAGTTTCCCTATGAATATGATAATATTATCCTCAAATGGATTGGATCAAATTTATGCACTACTATATAATTATAATCATATCTGTTATAATTCTTCTATAAAATTGATCTATTGCTAGGGAATTACTACTTGACTGTGCTCTCAGCTGATGGTACAGTATAAGATGGTAGCACGCTAAGTTGGAATGTATAATTTAACTCTACAGTATCACACTGAAATATCATTCATTACCTTGACTGTATCATACTGATATGTCGGTTACTTTTTTGGATGTACGTTCTTGCTAGTAGCAGGGTTACTAACCAAGATTGAAGCTGTCATTTCTCTTTCTCACTCTCTCTCTCTCTATGTACTTAACTGTGCTCTCAGCTGATGGTACAGTATAAGATGGTAGCGCGCTAAGATGGAATGTTAGTTTATCTCTACAGTATCACACTGAAATGTCAATTATTTTCTTGGCTGTGTGTTCTTGCTGGTAGGAGGGTTACTAACCAAGATCGAAGCTTTCATCTCTCTCTCTCCCTCTAGGTTCTTTACTGTGCTCTCAGCTGATGGTACAGTATAAGATGATAGCGCGCTAAGTTGGAATGTATAATTTATCGCTACAGTATCACACTGAAATGTCAATTATTTTCTTGCTGGTTGGAGGGTTACTAACCAAGATCGCAGCTTTCATCTCTCTCTCTCTCTGTGTACTTGACTGTGCTCTCAGCTGATAGTACAGTATAAGATGGTAGCGCGCTAAGTTGGAATGTATAATTTATCTCTACAGTATCACACTGAAATATCATTCATTACCTTGACTGTGTGTTCTTGCTGGTAGGAGGGTTAGTAACCAAGATCAAAGCCTTTATCTCTCTTTCTCTCTCCCTATAATCTTTATTGATTTGAAATGTAACAAATGTAATTTGCGTATTGGTAAATTACAGCGAGACCGTCAAAATATGTTTGCTTACTTTGTGTTTTCGTAAATAACTAAAATACCAATTTAAGTTGTTACATAAATTAAGTAAAATACAAAATAATATAACTAAAAATATCCGTCTTGACTGCGCACTCGCAATCACTCGGTAATATTACGCAAGTTAAAGACTACGGAACCGGTGGCAGTTCAAGTTCATGTCTCAGCTCTAAATACGGGCGCGAAATAATTACATTGACCTTTGCTGACACATTATTACAATAGACCTCTATTCTGCATCCGGATATAATATTTTTCTTATCAGTTTTGTATAACGCAATATTTAATGTTTGTAACATAAAACCGTGATAACCCAATGGATAAACACGTGGCTTCTTGTTAAGAATCAGGGGTTCAAATTCTGGGCAGGCACCAATAAGTTCTTTTTGGTAAAATTTTGGGTTGCACTTTTGTTAAAATCTTATGATTGTGCTTGGTAGATCAAATTAGCAGACGTATCTTGTTAAGAGTAACGGGTTTCAATCCTGTACAGGTACCATTAAGCTCTCTTTGTAAAAATTGTGTGCCTAATTGTTGTTTATTTTTCATTCATCGTCGTACTTTTTGATGTAGGATAAAACCGTGAGTAAATCTTCATATCCCTGTGACAATTCTTTGATATATGTAGCCTGACAACTCCAAGTGGAGCAGCGTGGTGAGTCTATGCTTGAAAAAACCTTCTCTCCTATGGATAAGGAGGCCTGTGTCCAGCAGTAGTCCAGGACGCATGCAACCGTTTCTCTCTGTATCATATCATATTTTTTAAGGTGGTGGTCAAAGCTTATTCTTTTGCTTTTATTCTATCTAGTTAATGATCATATTTGGTATTTTATTTGCGAATATGAAAACAGCGTTATTTATGTACATTTGCTTGAACAATACATACATACATCGCATCTTGCCTCATTCCCATAGGGGCAGAGACAACATCCTTCTCCTTGCATATCTTCTTCGCTTCTTTCATTCTCATTAAACCTGTCATACAAATTCGTTGGTTTAAAGTACTCTTGACTTGGCCTTTATTTAAAATGTCATGGATTTGATCCAGGAAGGTTCGTCTTGGTCTTCCCCTTCCAACTTTCGCATTCACTCATTACTCATAAATCCTTTTTGTCAGACTCCTTTCATTCATTCTCTCTACATGCCCAAACCATCTAAGCATACCTTTCTCAATTTTAGTCACTACAAATTCATTCTTCAAATGTTTAAGATGAACGTAAATCATTTAATATAAGGATAAAGATAAGCAGATTTCTTTGCCGCTTCAGTTTTGTAAATAAATCTGTTACGCGGTAAATTATAGGGAAATACAAAATACACATTTGATAAACTATTATCTGTTAGACTACATATGCAATTACTATTAATAGTTAATGTAATTAAAATATTACAGATGTCTAATTGGAATTCTTAACTGAAGGTTTTACTCAATATCATAGTCAAAATAGAGAACCGAATTCGTGGTAGGGTTAATTGTAGAGATACTTAAGAAACATATTTACTTCAATTCATTTTAAAACAAGGTCAAATTTGTCATCAACAAAACATTCAAATCCACAAAATATAAGGATCATGGTGAGCAATAAATATTTATCAGAGGCCAGCCTTAGTCATTACAAGTGCTTTTCAATATTAGTCAAAGAGTTGGCTGTTATGTTTATGAGGACTGGACTACATATAAATATCGTAAAATTAGAATCACGTGTACTTCGAGTAAAATGATTATGATAAATTTTATAACAACACCATTTAAATAAGTAATAGTACATTCAACAAATTAAGTTATAAGAAAATCTAGGTGACTACGTTAAGTATTGCGTATTAGAATATTAGTTTCATTTGTGTGGTTTTTTGGAGAAGATCGTGAACTGTGATGAATCTTCTACGTTAATTTATTGACTGTCTGATAAAATACTAAATTTGTTGAGCGTGGTTCATAATGTTTGCCTTTGTTGAATTTAATTTTGATACTTAGTCCCAAACTAGCGTAAACACTGTAAAAAAAGTAAATGTATCTGTGTAAATTTCTATGTTAGTTAGACATTATTGAGAAAATGACAGAATTATGAAATATTGCGCAAATCTACTCTGAAGTAAATATTTTATTTCAGAGTAGAGAATAATATGTAAACTCAAAATGATAAGTTGTTAAGTTATTATTTCGCTTAAAATTAAAGAAAAACAATCTATAATATCGTTTAAAATGTAGATGGCATACAATTTTTATAAAAGAAAATAATTAAATCTTGTAAAAATTGGAAATTTTTTTAAAAGTAATTATAAAGCGATGGGTTAAGCGATAAACTTTCTTTCATTTTCTCGGTAAAAGGGCTATTTCTAATTTGCTTTGTAATGACATTTTTATAAAATAATAGTTGTATTCATAAATAAAGTAAACTTGGGCCTCTCTCGCAGACTAAAAGCCTTGATGTTAATTAGACCATGCCGTTTAAACCTAACTAAGCAGAAACTTGCGAATCAGCCTTTGTAGCATTTTAATAATCATTACTTAGATCGACTATGTAGTTTCAATTCACAATATTTAACGACCTTTTTAATGAATTCGTACGGACAGTTTCATGAATAAATGATTTCGAGTTCTTTTCTTGGATAGGGAAAAATATATAATTAATATTTTCAGGGATATTTGTATAGATGACATCAAAGCAAATTAATAACTGTAGTTAGATAACATCGTTGTCAAAATTTATTTATTATTTGTAACAGAACTTTTTAGACTAAAGTAAGTAGCAGCTCATTAACGTCCCACTGCTGGGCACAGGTCTCCTCTCACTTATATGAGAGAGGGGTTTTTAGAGCATAGACCCACCATGCTACTCCACTGTGGATTGGCAGGAATAGATAGTACACAAGTGTACTCTCTATTCCTTCACTCTCATAGTCCGACGTGACGAAAATCCGACACGACCGGAGAGAGATCAGGCGTAGAAATAACGTACTGTTTTTTCAGATACAACTTTTTGATATGCGATAATAACAATATTAACCAATGGATATAATTCTATGGTAATCACTCACTATCTGCTGCTATTTGCTCTTAAGTATTTCAACGTGATTTTAACACTATATATACAGAATTAAATTATATTAACATGCAGTACGTTGCAGTTATCTAAATTCGTAATTTTCCGAAGACAACCATGTAGATAAATTCTTTATCGTGTGTTATATACATTGTATGATACATATCACTTATTAAAGTTGTAATAAAAGAAATGAAAGGAACAAAAAAAAGGATGAAACAGGCGGCTCTGTTTGTATGGCGGCACTAATAAACCTTTGATAGTGTAAGTAATATGAAAAAATATGATCTATATATATTATATAAGAGAGATATCCAGGTATCTATTGACTCGTTACGATATCTCGAAACTTTAATATGAATATATCGTCCACGGTTATTTAATAATTTGGTAGCTTGCTAGCTCAAAAGCTTTCCTGAAGTTTTAGAAATGTGATTCTATAGATTTTGATCAGCTCTTTCCGAATTTCAACTTTGTCACATAGCAATTTTTTAAAGAATATCTCGTTTTGAACTTGTATCTATTGTATCTACCTCGTCTTGTATAATTAAAAGACTTGGTTTGTGAATTCAGTTCAGTTTCACATGCGTTTTGGCAAAAAATCTCAAATCCACGCTGAGGTAGAGTGAAGTAAAAACAGAAAGTAACTCTGCTTGAAATAATTATAAATGTACCTCATATCAATATCGATCTCGTTTATATATTACTGTATCTGTCATCATCAGAATTACCCATAAAATTAGGAGAATCAGATTACGGTCTTATCGATTATTTTAATCCATTATTTATAGTATTTTAATTAACAGCTTCTATTGTTGTAGAATGCATAAATATTTGATATTGCAGTTTTCCCGTCACAACAGTATCGGCTACAATTGAAAACAATGGAAAAAAAATAAAACAAGTCGGTGTTTTACTCAAAGCTAAAGTGATTAACTTTAGCCTATAGTGAAACAGACTTGTTAGCTATATATAATCTAAATTTTTCATATTTACTTTTATTACGTTAATTTTAAAATAGACAACAAAATATACGGTCGAAAAATTAACTAGTTAGCCAACTTTCCAATCAAATTAATAATTATTTTTTGAAGTAGACATTTATAGCGTTTTTAGAATATAAAAAAGTAGTTGCATAAATTTGCATAAATTTACACACACACACCCACACATACGCTCACAAACACATATATTTCCAGTGTACAACTCAGGACATTTTTAAGGAACGATTTAAATTACTCATGACGTTGCTTGGATGTCCTGCTCTGAGAAGAACCCACTACATGCTCAGATTCAATCACTTGAAATTGTGACTCGTTTTTTTAAATTTGTTTCCATATATTGGACTTGATTTTATTGCCGGAATTTGGCTTTAATTTGAATAAGGCAAGTAGCAGCCCATTAAAGTCCCACTGCTGAACACAGGCCTCCTCGCTGATATGAAAGAGGGTTTTTTTAGAACATAGACCCACCACGGTGCTCCACTGCGGATTAGCAGGCATAGTACATAAGTGTAATCTCTTCTTTCATTCTCATAATCCGACGTGATGACAATTCGACACGACCGGAGAGAGATCAGGCGCAGGACCGACGGCTTAACGTGCTCTCCGAGGCACGGGGGTGGATCACACCGCCAAATTTTTCCGCAAATATTGAGAAAAGCTTAATAGAAAACTCAATATCGATTTCGAATTGGCCCGACCCGGTACTCGAACCCAGGGTCTCATGTTTGTAGTCGAACATGCTATCCACTTGGACTTCAATACGACTATTGTCATAATAAACTCTTGATTAACAATCTATCTACATAATACGTGTGTAAAACTATCGTATCTTAACAACAGTGCGTCGCAACAACAATGGAAATTATTGCTTTATAATGACCTATTAGCCACGGTTAAACATAACGTTAACAATAAATCTTATTATATCCGGTTAAGTTCCCAGTAGTCATTTCAATTAAAATAATAAGCTCTTGTTATTTTTAAATCCTTCAATACATTACAAAATCTTATGAACTATTGTTAACAAAAGCTTAAAATAAATAATGAGACAAGCTATATACATTTTAATAGACTCGAAAACATAATGGTAGAATTACTCGAAAGCTGGTAAAGGTAAGTAGCAGCCCATTAACGTCCCACTGCTGGGCACAGGCTTCCTCACTCATATGATAAGGGTTATTAGAGCATAGTATACAAGTGTACTCTCTATTCCTTCACTCTCATAGTCCGACATGACAGCAATCCGACATGGCCGGAGAGAGATCAGGCGCAGGACCGACGGCTTACGTGTTCTCCGAGGCACGGAGGTGGATGACGCCGCCAAATTTTTCCCAACTTCGGGCAAATATTGAGAAAATCTTAATAGAATCCTCAATAATGATTTTCGAATTGGACCGACCTGGGACTCGAACCGAGGACGTCATGTCTGTAGTCGAGCATGCTAACTACTAGACCAATTAGGCTGTCGGAAATTGGTATCTGTTTCTATTCCTGTCAGAGTTAATTAGGGCAGACTTTCCTTTAAATTACCATTAGGACATATCAGTGAACGTTAATACGTAGTGCAAATATGTACAAAATAATTCAATAATAACATTGTTTCTAACAAAAATTATTAGTTCTTTCTTCCAATGACAGAATCTGTAGATGCTTTAAATACCTATTTTTAAAACCACTTATTTACCACATTTTTTTTATAAATTCATTAATGTTTACAATAAAGGAATTAAAGGTCATGTGATATCTTTGTATATTATGTAACATATTAAAATTTCTTAATTTGGAATAATTAAATTTAATGATCTGATGATATGCATTACAGCTTTATACTCGTAATGTCTAATATAAAATTCACTTAAAGAAGGTGTTTTTCTTTAATAACATTCGTAATGTTTACAATATCGAACTCACATCTTATACACAGAAGCCTTTCTATGTATATTTTTATGCAAGTTAAAGGTCACGTGATATCAGCTTATATTAAGTAAATTAAAATATGTTATTTCTTAATATTGAATTATTAAAGTTAGTGATTTGATGATACATATTGCAGCGTTATAAGTTACATTATTTCAATGTTATTTAAAATTAATATCATCGAAACAATTAATCATAAAAATACATTACTTTATAAACTAAATAAAACTAAACACATTATATAAGAGAAAAAGAACAAATATATAATTAACTCGCCGCATCTAAATTGCTGTCCATTGGATGTGTTGCTAAAATGCTGGCAATATTTTACACATATATTTATTTTGTCAAATAAAATAATACCGATTTATTTTGGATCTTTAATATAAAAATAGGTGGAAAATTAATAAAAAAATATACTTACTGTTGTCAGATTTCTTGCCATTCTTCGTTACGATGATGGATCCATTCTTTTCCAAGCACTGGCTGGTTGACACGAGTTCCTTCATTGTCACAAATTTTTGAATTTAGAACGCGCGGATTCTGCCTGTTTCGCGCGCTTTCAAACGTCACTTTGAAAGAGGACAAAATATAACTCAACAGGTGGCAATGGCGGAATTATTGGAGCGGGAAACCTGTTTACTCGAAGTTACGGCCAAGGTAATCTGAGATTGATATTACATAAAAAATATATAGAACAGAGCTACGCGATTATGCCTTTGGCTGAAACTTTTATAAGAAATTATGGCGCAGCGTCTTTGACGACGGTGCGCGTGAAAATGTGGTGCGTTAAAATTTTTCGTTCCTATTTATGTATACACATTATAATATTGTGTAACAATAGTGTAACGATAAATCGATTATTTGTGTCATTAAATAATTGTCGAGGTAATTAGCAGTGCACATTAAAAAAATTCTTAAATAATTATTGCACAAGACATATTTTTTATAACTTGTAAATTTTTCCAAATTAACTTTTAGTCAACTAGACTTGATGTGGACCGATATTTAGATTGCGCTTAAAAATAAAGTATCACTTGAATTGATATTGTAACTTCTTATAAGGGTTTCAATTTACTAGAGTTAGTGATCACATCTGATGATAGGTGATGATACAGTTTAATCAAATCAAATCACAATATTGTTTATTAAGTTAATAAGTAGGCTCAAAAAGCACCTTTGAATTGTCAGTAGTCTGTCCGGTGGTAATAAATCTACCACCGGCTCGGAAAGTTGATTCCGCTGGGAAGAAACCAGTAAGAAACTTAATGTTTACTCCTTTGCACGTGGAAAAGCAGACTAATCTGGTATGAGTGAATTTACCTCTTACGGTTTTTACACATCCTTGTACCGGAACATAAATTTCTTGCTTAGCTCTATGTCTTTGCTGGTAGGGTGGTAACCAGCCACCACCGAAGCCTCCCACTAGTGCTTACACAGACAAATTAGAAAATGCAATATCCTAAATTTCTAGGAGGTTTCGGTCCGTGGGTAGTACTACCCTATCAGCTAAGGTATGCCAAGTAAAAAAGCGTTTCGAGACGGTACGATGGTGTAGATATCATTATAAGAGAGAAATAGCTCTTTTTTGTATTTGTTCATATGTATGTATCAAATTTGTAAGTAGAAAAATTATGTATGTATTACTAGTTATTATATTTAATTGTCATATGAAATAAGATAAAAATACTTAATAAATTCTCTCTTATAAAATTTTAAATTAATATGTCTAATACTGACAAAAAACACATGGCATTTTTATTTACAATTTGTCATTTGAAATTTCAATAAATTATTTGCATTAATTTTCGACACTTTTAATATATTAATGACAATCAAATTCATTAAATTCCTATCACATCTTCCTTTTCCCTGCCTCTATGTCTCGGAAATCTAAAGTTTTACATTTGGGTAAATAAGACTTAAAACTAGTTTGCCAAAGAAGTTTCACTTCGGCTCTGACTTGTGTACTTTGTACGCACACACTTTTAATTCTTCTTACTCTATTTTTCACTTACGCCTGTTTACGCGGTGTATATATATATTTATATGATATATGACAATTACGCTTATACAGAGATATCAAATAATACATAAACAACTACTATTATTATTTTTGGTATATATGGTGTATAATAAACTATTTTCTCTCTCTTTTCAAGGTTAACGCGCCATCACCTTAGACTGTTTCACTAACCAATAGGTTGCTTACTCTAGCTCTTTTTTTCTTCAGTACACAATGTCTGTGTTTTAAAAATACTTTTTTATTCTCTAAATTAAGATCTAGTAATATTTCTTTTTTAATAAGAGTGGATTATATTTGCTGTTAATACACTTTTTCCAATATTTGTATCATTATTTATATTTAATTATAAATAAGGTTTCTTTCAACATAATGAGTTCAAGAAGTTATTGCTAGATGGTGTACTTATATACATCAAGATACTTTTCAATGAAGAAGACCATGAAACTACTGCTTTTATAAAAATTATATTTCGAATCGTGCTTAGAAAGATATCTAATTTCTTTTCCTTTGGAACAAATATTCACTTACTTGTTTTACATGTACCAATTAACAAATAACTGCGCAATTTTTATATGTGTTTGAAATTACATAACTCGTATGTTTGAGATTAAGATTGACATTAAAATTTGTAAGTTCCTAAAAAACCGCGCGATAACCTTAAAAAAGATAACTTTGTTACTACGACATCGTGATTGTTAGAGTTAGAATCTTGAGTACATTGTTGAAAACCCAGTCCTTAATTCAAGTAAACTTATCTCAGGGTTATATTTTATCAACGATCGTCGCAATTTCTTCAAACTTTGTAGAAATATAAAACTTTTATATTTGATAATTGCTCCTTATCTGTTACGACAAAAACGTGACTCTAAAAATTTAGTAATTAAATTTTCCAAGTCTATTTTTCGAGTAATGGAGATTCTTAAGTTCGTCATGTTATATTTAACTATCAACAGTATTATATAGTCTATTTATCTAACTAAATAGTAAAAAACAATCCATTGCAGCAATAAAATTTTAGATTTATGTAACCTTAGATCATAAATTTGTATTGAACAATGTTTATTGAAAATAATTTACATTGAGAAGTATTACAGCTGGTGTAATATATGATATAATTGTTTTCAAAGAGACACTATGTATTACTTGGTGTGTATATTGAAAGTCTTTAAGTGAATTACAAGCTTTGGATTGTTAATTTTTTTCCTATAAAAAGCATTAAGAACATTTATTTTTAATACGTTATTGAATCGGAAGCTATATTCAAATTACTTTAGGGTCTCTATTTAAGGCTCATTAGGATGTTTAGGATCTTTAGGCTCTCATTTCAACAAAGAAAGTATAGGCTATTCTGTATCATCTATCTTGAGAAAGATAAGACTTGTTTAAATTCAAGTTTTTGGCTTAAGAAAATGTAGAGTATTCTCGATTATGCAGCTCGATTTTGTGATTATTAATCCCGTGCAGAATCAAAATATATTATCTATATAGTGATATTTTGGCATTCGTCATAAGACAAGGTATAAATTTGATATAACAACGTACTGTAAATAATTTAACGACTACTGTTGTTCTCTTTTATGGGCAATGCGAATATAAATATAAATTAAATTCATGCACAGTGAACACAATACCATGCTCATTTTTTAGTAGCCATTGATGTATATAAATTAAAATTTAAATATACGTGAATGAAGTAAAATATATGATTTTACGATAACGGATTTATAAATCTTAATGTAAATACGTCAATTAATCGTTTTGAGTTATTATGTTTTACAGGATATAGAGTGTAGCTTAGATTTTATTTATGTTACTGTTGCTTATCTGTAAACCAGGTTTACACGGTAGAACTGCAAGCTGAAAGATGGTAGATAAAAATATGGTTTTCCCATCTGAACACAGAAAAATTAATCCAATTCGATCCAGCCGTGTAGGATAACTTCGTTTACAAAGACAGCTGTATTTATAACATAAAAATTAGTTATTCCCTGTATCGCTATCGCAGTTGTTCCAAATTGCATGAAAAAATTATATATATGGTAACTATTGGTACAATATAACTTAATAATTTATTTTTCTATATTGTTTCCGAGTCCAGCGCTTTTCCAAGGCTTCAATCCCTTAAAAAAAAACATTGTCTCGGTCCTGCAAAAAGGTCCCCACCTCGTTATCGTCTTCGTATCAGTTTCCCCTAAAATATTCTTTCAACTTGGGGAACAGATAAAAATCGCTAGGCGCCAGATCTGGTGAATAAGGGGGGTGAATGAAACCAGCTTGCTGAATGGCAGCCATCGCAATTCAAAGTTTCCCTCTTTGATGACAATCCTTTTCTTCTGTCCTCAAAATTGAGAAGCCCACCTTGCGTCAGCGGATGTTGCCTTTGATGCTCCTAATGTTGCCTTCAAATCGCAATCAATTTCTTGCGTCGTTAACTTTCATAAACAGAGGTGTTTAAAGACAGCTTGCACTTCGTTTTTCTCCATTTTCGAGAACACTATTCGACACGAAACAAATGATTATATTCAGAAAAAAACAAAAGAGATTTCAAGATATTTTTTCTGGAAAAATATTACAAATATATATCTGAGCTATGCCTACCAGTATTTTTTTTTCTTACCAAGGAGTATATAGTTCTCACTACTTTTGGATATTTCCTCGTACATGCATTGGCAGTTTTTTACAAAATTATGACGAGTATTTAATTATAATCAGTATTCTTAGTTGAACTCCCAGCTTATCGTTAACGAGATTGAATTATTATTTGATGTGATGTTTATAATTTCAGAGAGATTAAGTCACATTTTTATAACAAGCTTTGTTTTGAATTATTAAATACAGTATGTTCTTGTTTTAGAAATAATAAATTCGGTTATTATTATCATATAATTGTTTGTTGGGTTAGTTAAAGAGGGAACAAATTTGGTTGCCATCAAAAATGTTACAGATATGTCGAATGAAATAACAACGCGTGGCTTTGAAGTATGCTCATCTTATAAAATCGCGAATACAAACAGACTGGGGAGGCTAGGAAGGCGAAAAATACTTAAGGGTCTACTCCCACTTCTTGTCATCCTCGTGTATCAAAAATATAAAAAAAATCATTAAAATTGATCGATCCATTTCGAAGGAATGCGACCACAAACATCACAAGGTTTGAATATTATAAAATAAACAAAATATGTCTCTCTACGCCTTTTAAGACTCTCACTCACTTGTTACGAGATTTTTTAAACTGTCCAATAATGCGGAAATGGTTTTAATCCACTATATCATTCGCTATCTTTAAAAGTATTAATATCATAGTAGTAATAGTAGTACTATTAAAAGTATAGAAGGTCTATAAGTACGGATTTTCTCATATTCCCACGGAATCGGGAACTAAGCGAATGACTCCGCGAACGGCTAGTTATTTAATATTTACATTCATTATTGACACAGGACTTTATCCCAATTAAACTTTAGGTTTGCAATGAATTAGCCCACTAAGACAATGTATTTGGCGCCTTCGATTCATTCATGAGATTTTAAACTTTAAAAGATTACAATATCCGGGTAGATTTATTATACTTATCCTGCGCTTTTTACCTTTGAAATTCCTAACACAATGGCATTAAAATTCATAATTTCAGATTACTACAGACACATAGTTTTAAAATAGCTTGAATAATTATAATATAAATATTAGCAATTGAGTCTATGTTCATCAAACTCTCTTATTCATTTAGAAAATGACTGTTGTGAATTCATATTCAACATGATCTGTGATCAAAAAACCTAACACAGTCTGTGGTCATAACGGACACATTTTAAAATCTTCCACTTTCCCAATGTACGCTCATCAGCGAATATCTTCTTGGCACCGCGAAATACATCCTTTTACGAGCAAACAGCAGTTTTCTTTGTCGACTCTTTCAACCAGCGCCTGAATATCTAAATCCCGTCTTCTGAACACCGAGAAGACATAACAGTGACTCTCATAATCCTGATATTCTCATAATCCCAGGCGATCGAAGACTGCGCTGGTAAGCTGCGGGGAAACTATCGATTAATATTTACAAACATTATTGAGGACTTTATCATAATTAAACTTTAGGTTTACAATTCATTATTGTCGGTAAAAACCCTATTTAAAAATAGTTATTGCAGTTCTAAGAAGCTCTATTAGTAAATTGATTTAAAAGGAAAACGCGACTTGTCAAGAGTTTAAGCAAACGTACGACTTTTTTAATGAAATCCAATATATAAAAGTCTCGTGTCACATCGTTTATTATCGAACATCTTCGAAGGGGCTTGGTCGATTTTCATGAAATTATTTGTGTATATTTGTTAAGTCTGATTATAGGCCGAGAAATATTGATCAGCTAGTGAATTCTTATACACACCAACAGAATTGGTACATAATTCATTTCTATAGACTATGTTTACATTTGTATGTACAGATTATGTTATTGAACAAGCATCATGAATAAATGTCAGTGTCAATAATGTCAAGTTAGTTTCATACGAAGGAGCCATTATTATTATTATTTCGCGGTGGGACCCACTGAGGCAACGAATGCACTTCGATCCTTGTGGATCTTTTGTACGAGCCCCATCCTTTAATTTCCCCTAAATGTACTTAAAAACCCATTCCAAGAGGCTTTAGGTTGGATCGGTTAAAGTCATCTGGTTGCGGATAGTCCACTCCCAGCAGACTCATTCGTATCCTAGCTAAGCCATTGCATTCGCACAGAAGGTGTCTTATTGTCTCTTCTTCCTCATTGCAGGCTCTGCAAGAAGAAGGCCCGTCGCAATTGCTAGTGCATACCTTATCGCCTTCTACTTAAGCTTTTGAGGCCTTTCGCGAAGCCTGGTTTTATTGCATCCAAGAACGTTTTGAAATGCCCCAGACCCCTATAATTGTGCCATTCCGTCAATTCGCTTTTGCTGGCATTTTTTAATAGTGCATCATTTATCACGCACGGTAAAGGGGCCATCGTAATAATACTTTATTGTAAACGAATTATTTGATATCAGAAGTGTACAGATACGTCAGAAGGTAGTTCCTTCACATACCGATATGAATAAATAAGCAATAGCGAGTTATTTCTTGTAAGGCAATTAAAATACATACATGTATTTCTATACCTGTACTGTTATTTTAATTGGTTACCTAATAGTTGTCTGTTTGTCTATTATATAACACAATAAATTTTGCTAGACTCAGTTTTGTAAACTAGTAGGAATTTAAGTCAGGTTCATCGACATCTAGCACAAACTTAATTAAATAAAAACAAATTTGAATTTCAATAGATGGCGATGTACAATTTTCAAATACAAAAATACCTATTTTGAAATTGTGCTATCATATAATACATATTAATATCCATTGCAAATATAATACAATGTCTTTGTAGTTGTAAGTAGCAGCCCATTAACGTCCCACTGCTGGGCAGAGGCGTCCTCACTCATATGAGAGAGGGTTTTTAGAACATAGACCACGCTGCTCCACTGCGGATTGGCAGGCATAGTACACAAATGCACTCTCTATTCCTTCACTCTCATAGTCCGATGTGTCTGTAGTCGAACATGCTAACCTAGACCAATGAGGCAATCTCTGTAGTTGAATGGATGAATAAAAAAGTGGAATAAAATAATTAACATCCAAGACTGTCGTTTGTATCCTTCGAACATCTACTTAGTTCTTAACTATAACGATAAAAAAGTAATTGTCCATAATGCATCGGTTCTTATTGATTTGATGAATTGTTAATATTGAGGTCTATGTCAACAGCTTCTGTGAATTTAATATCGTTATAACAACTCAAAGCCGTTATTCCGTGACCATTTGGTCTTTCCTTTTATCGTTTTTTTTTATAAATCGTGGTATATGTCCATGCGTTGCGTAAATAATCACTTGTGGGGTGATATAAGTTACGTCAATTCATTTTTTATATACAACAGTTTCAGTGTAAACTTTTATTCGTGAAATCTTAAAGGTTATACTCGTATAAAATAGAATTGTAACCATTCAATACTTGAGCTAATGTTTGTTTATAATATATGTTGTATTTATATTACTATAGCATGGTTTAATGGTTTAGTAGTTTAAAAATAATAAACAGACATTATTATTGTACCATGTAAAATTGTATGGTTTTATTAAAGGGAAACTTCTTTACGCGCAGGAGGGCAAATTTTTTCCGCACGAAAGGCGTGATTAACGTCACGAAGATGTGCAGCGTTTCTTATGCTAATTCGTTTGAAGGTTAGATAGATTTAATATTTACAAATAATATGTGGCATTTTAATTTACAACTCGTCATTTAATATACTATTTTTCATAAAATAAAAATAATTCATAAATTCTCTTTTCTAAATAATAAATTCAAAAACAAAATTTGAGTAATAATTTGTAATATTGTGGAAATCGTCCTTTGAGTTTTCAATAAAATATAATATTAATTTTCGACACCTTTAATATTTTAATGTCAATTAAATTCATTAAATTCCTAACATATCTTCCTTTTTCCCTCCCTCCATGTCTCGGAAATCTAAAGTTTTAAATTTGTAAAAATATAAACAAGAATTAAAAGTTAGTTTGCCAAAGAAGTTTCACTTCTGAAATGTGTACTGTGTACTCACGCTCTTATTTATTGTCTTATCACAATGGGGCAAAGTGAAAGAATAACCTTCTCTCTTATGAGTGAGGAGGCCTGTCCCTAGCATTGGGCTGCTACTTACCTTAAAAAGAAAGAACGTGAAAGACAGTAGCAGAGACTCTAAGGTCATTAAGGGAGCGCAAATGGCTTTTTTAAATGTTTTAATACACAGACCCCGACCCAGGGCAGGAATGTGGGACTCGGTGGGCATGAAAGGCTCATAATACCCACTAAAACCCAACGGGACCCTTTTCATCCATGAATGACGCACCAGGGGCTTAACTTTCGCAATCATCCCTAGTGTCCCGGGTGACTCCGAATGAGGATCCGTTAACCTGCATCGTGGTTTCACTTTCTTTATAAAATACTATACATCTTATAATGAAATATTGTACTCGGAAAGATATTTCAATAATGGTCAAAATCGCCTGAGATTTATATACAATTAATTCTTTATTTGATTGATTTATTTGAGTTCAAACATTTTGGACGGTTTTGGGCACACTGATTATATAATTTATTGTCGCGTCGTAGGTAGAATTTTTTTTGTGTTCTTTATAAAATATAGAAAAAATGTTTGTATAACAACGTTAAAAATCCTATCTCTTTTCAACTTTTCTCGGTCACGCTTGATAATTTTATATTTGCTGATGACCTTTCTGACGCAACGGTTCTAATACTTGCATTGCGATCGGAGCATAGGTGTACCATTCTTAATGTCTTTATCTAATCGGGGTATATGTTGTAAAAACTTAGTTGGTGTAGTATATTAATTAATTAGCAACTGATTATATTTTTAACTTGTCGACCAATAGTTTGGTGCAACCATGGCTATTTAAGTTTCGACTTAAAAACATAACATACACACAGTAGGACAATAATGTTTATAACGCAAAATAAGGAAAAGAAGTTAAAAGTTCTTTATAAGACAAAATTTTATCTGCTATGTATAAAACGGGGCGGATAAAAATAAGCTTTTTATAGGAATAAGGAATTTGGCAGTTACTCTAATTATATAAATTTGTATAGATGTTGCTAAACTCTAAATAATAATTTTAGAAGATATGGAAAATACGCTACATGTTTGATCAATTTAATTTTCCTTTGATCGAAAACCTCATCTGCTGTGGTTGCAATTGTGAGTGTTTTATACAACTGGCCTTCAGGAAACACATCGCGGCAATGAATTTACTCACGTACAGATCACGCTTGGCTGATATTTGTAATATTACAATCACTTTTAATATAGTATTGTGTAACAATAGTGTAACGATGAATCGATTATTTGTTTCATTTAATAATTATGGAGGTAATTAGCAGTGCACATTAAAAAAATTCTTAAATAATTATTGCACAAGATATTTTTTTATAACTTGTAAATTTTTCCAAATTAACTTGTAAATTTTAGTCAACTAGACTTGATATGGACCGATATTTAGATTGCGCTTAAAAATAAATTATCACTTGCATTGATATTGTAACTTCTTATAATGGTTTCAATTTACTAGAGTTAGTGATCACATCTGATGATAGGTGATGATAGAGTCTAATCAAATCAAATCACAATATAGTTTATTAAGTTAATAAGTAGGCTCAAAAAGCACCTTTGAATTGTCAGCAGCCTGTCCGGTGGTAATAAATCTACCGGTTCGGAAAGTTGATTCCGCTGGGAAGAAACCAGTAAGAAACATAATGTTTACTCCTTTGAACGTCGAAAAGCAGACTAATCTGGTATGAGTCAATTTACCTCTTACGGTTTTTACACATCCTCGTACCGGAACATAAATCTCTTGCTTAGTTCTATGTCTTTGCTGGTAGGGTGGTAACTAGCCACCACCGAAGCCTCCCACTAGTCCTTACATAGACAAATTAGAAAATGCAATATCCTAAATTTCTAGGAGGTTTCGGTCCGTGGGTAGTACTACCCTATCAGCTAAGGTATGCCAAGTAAAAAAAATGCGTTTCGAGACGGTACGATGGTGTAGATATCATTATAAGAGAGAAATAGCTCTTTTATGTATTTGTTCATAGGTATGTATCAAATTTATAAATTATGTATGTATTACTAGTCATTATATTCAATTTTCATATAAAATAAGATAAAAATATTTAATAAATTCTCTCTTCTAAATTTTAAATTAATATGTCTAATACTGACAAAAAACACATGGCATTTTTATTTACAATTTGTCATTTGAAATTTCAATAAATTATTTGCATTAATTTTCGACATTTTAATATATTAATGACAATTAAATTCATTAAATTCCTATCACATCTTCCTTTTCCCTGCCTCTATGTCTCGGAAATCTAAAGTTTTACATTTGTGTAAATAAGACTTAAAAACTAGTTTCACTTCATCTCTGACTTGTGTACTTTGTACGCACACACTTTTAATTTCTTCTTACTCTATTTTTCACTTACGCCTGTTTATGCGGTGAATATATATATTATACAGAGATATCAAATAATACATAAACAACTACTATTATTATTGTTTGTATATATGATGTATAATAAACTATTCTCTATCTCTTTTCTCTCTTTTCAAGGTTAACGCGCCATCACCTTAGACTGTATCATCATTAACCATTAGGTTGCTTACTCTAGCTCTTTTTTTCTTCAGTACACAATGTCTGTGTTTTAAAAATACTTTTTTATTCTCTAAATCAAGATCTAGTAATATTTCTTTTTTAATAAGAGTGGATTATATTTGCTGTTAATACACTTTTTCCAATATTTGTATCATTATTTATATTTAATTATAAATAAGGTTTCTTTCAACATAATGAGTTCAAGAAGTTATTGCTAGATGGTGTACTTATATACATCAAGATACTTTTCAATGAAGAAGACCATGAAACTACTGCTTTTATAAAAATTATATTTCGAATCGTGCTTAGAAAGATATCTAATTTCTTTTCCTTTGGAACAAATATTCACTTACTTGTTTTACATGTACCAATTAACAAATAACTGCGCAATTTTTATATGTATTTGAAATTACATAACTCGTATGTTTGAGATTAAGATTGACATTAAAATTTGTAAAGTTCCTAAAAAACCGCGCGATAACCTTAAAAAAGATAACTTTGTTACTACGACATCATGATTGTTAGAGTTAGAATCTCGAGTACATTGTTGAAAACCCAGTCTTTAATTCAAGTAAACTTATCTCAGGGTTATATTTTATCAACGATCTTCGCAATTTCTTCAAACTTTGTTGAAATATAAAACTTTTATATTTGATAATTGCTCCTTATCTGTTACGACAAAAACGTGACTCTAAAAATTTAGTAATTAAATTTTCCAAGTCAATTTTTCGAGTAATGGAGATTTTAAAGTTCGTCATGTTATATTTAACTATCAACAGTATTATATAGTGTATTTATCTAACTAAATAGTAAAAAACAATCCATTGCAGCAATAAAATTTTAGATATATGTAACCTTAGATCATAAATTTGTATTGAACAATGTTTATTGAAAATAATTTACATTGAAAACTATTACAGCTGGTGTAATATATGATATAATTGTTTTCAAAGAGACACTATGTATTACTGGGTGTGTATATTGAAAGGCTTTAAGTAAATTACAAGCTTTAGATTGTTAATTTTTTTCCTATAAAAACCATTAAGAACATTTATTTTTAATACGTTATTGAATCGGAAGCTATATTCAAATTACTTTAGGGTCTCATTTTAAGGCTCATTAGGCTCTTTAGGCTCTTTAGGCTCTTTAGGCTCTCATTTCAACAAATAAAATATAGGCTATTCTGTGTCATCTATCTTGAGAAAGATAAGACTTGCTTGAATTCAAGTTTTTGGCTTAAGAAAATGTAGAGTATTCTCGATTATGCAGCTCGATTTTGATTATTAATCCCATGCAGAATCAAAATATATTATGTATATTGTGATTCTTTGGTATTCGTTATGACGAAGAAAAGCCAAAAATTATAAACAAATTTGATATAACAACGTACTGTAAATAATTTAACGACTACTGTTGTTCTCTTTTATGAGCAATGCCAATATTAATATAAATAAATTCATGCACAGTGAACACAATACCATGCTCATTTTTTATTAGCCATTGATGTATATAAATTAAAATATAAATATACGTGAATGAAGTAAAATATATGATTTTACGATAACGGTTTTATAAATCTTAATGTAAATACGCCAATTAATCGTTTTGAGTTATTATCTTTTACAGGATATAGAGTGTAGCTTAGATTTTATTTATGTTACTGTTTCTTATCTGTATACCAGGCTTACACGGTAGAACTGCAAGCTGAAAGATGGTAGATAAAAATATGGTTTTAGGCCCATCTGAACACAGAAAAAATTAATCCAATTCGATCCATCCGTGTAGGATAACTTCGTTTACAAAGACAGCTGTATTTATAACATAAAAATTAGTTATTCCCTGTATCGCTATCGCAGTTGTGCCAAATTGCATGAAATAATAGGGTTATAAGTTATTTATTAAAAAACTGTTCATGTAAACCATTCTTGAATCGATCTGAACACATACAAAGAACTCCATCATAATAGGTCCAGCTGTTCAGTCACGTACAGACGTCCAAAAAATTATATATATTGTAACTATTGGTACAATATAACTAAATAATTTATTTTTCGATATAGTTTCCGAGTCCAGCGCTTTTCCAAGGCTTCAATCCCTTTAAAAAAAAACATTGTCTCGGTCCTGCAAAAAGGTCCCCACCTCGTTATCGTCTTCGTATCAGTTTCCCTTTAAATATTCTTTTAACTTGGGGAACAGATAAAAATCGCTAGGCGCCAGATCTGGTGAATAAGGGGGGTGAATGAAACCAGCTTGCTGAACGGCACCCATCGCAATTCAAAGTTTCCCTCTTTGATGACAATCCTCTTCTTCTGTCCTCAAAATTGAGAAGCACACCTTGCGTCAGCGGATGTTGCCTTTGATGCTCCTAATGTTGCCTTCAAATCGCAATGAATTTCTTGCGTCGTTAACTTTCATAAACCATTTTCGAGAACACTATTCGACACGAAACTAATGATTATATTCAGAAAAAAACAAAAGAGATTTTAAGATATTTTTTCTGGAAAAATATTACAAATATATATCTGAGCTATGCCTACCAGTATTTTTTTTTCTTACCAAGGAGTATATAGTTCTCACTACTTTTGGATATTTCCTCGTACATGCATTGGCAGTTTTTTACAAAATTATGACGAGTATTTAATTATAATCAGTATTCTTAGTTGAACTCCCAGCTTATCGTTAACGAGATTGAATTATTATTTGATGTGATGTTTATAATTTCAGAGCAGATAAGTCACATTTTTATAACAAGCTTTGTTTTTAATTATTAAATACAGTATGTTCTTGTTTTAGAAATAATAAATTCGGTTATTATTATCATACAATTGTTTGTTGGATTAGTTAAAGAGGGAACAAATTTGGTTGACATCAAAAATGTTACAGATATGTCGAATGAAATAACAACGCGTGGCTTTGAAGTATGCTCATCTTATAAAATCGCGAATACAAACAGACTGGGGAGGCTAGGAAGGCGAAAAATACTTAAGGGTCTACTCTCCCTTCTTGTCATCCTCGTGTATCAAAAATATAAAAAAAATCATTAAAATTGATCGATCCATTTCGAAGGAATGCGACCACAAACATCACAAGGTTTGAATATTATAAAATAAACAAAATATGTCTCTCTACGTCTCTTTAGACTCTCACTCAATTGGTACGAGATTTTTTAAACTGTCCAATATTGTGGAAATGGTTTTGGTCCACTATATCATTCGCTATCTTTAAAAGTATTAATATCATAGTAGTAACAGTAGTAGTATTAAAAGTTAAGAAGGTCTATAAGTACGGATTTTCTCATATTCCCACGGAATCGGGAACTAAGTGAATGACTCCGCGAACGGCTAGTTATTTAATATTTACATTCATTATTGACACAGGACTTTATCCCAATTAAACTTTAGGTTTGCAATGAATTAGCCCACTAAGACAATGTATTTGGCGCCTTCGATTCATTCATGAGATTTTAAACTTTAAAAGATTACAATGTCCGGGTAGATTTATTATACATTAAAGTTAAAACTTATCCTGTGCTTTTTACCTTTGAAATTCCTATCACAATGGCATTAAAATTCATAATTTCAGATTATTACAGACACATAGTTTTTAAATAGCTTGAATAATTATAATATAAATATTAGCAATTGAGGAAGTTGTTTCATTTACATACTTGCTCTAAATTTATAGATTAAATGAAAAGTTTATCTTAAGGGTCGCAGCCAATATCGTTCAATATCCTTTTGCTGCGTCAGAGGAGCTGTCGCTAACTACAATACATATATTATCCTTGTCACAGTGTTTGACCGCGATGATCTTCGGAACTACTGACCCGATTTTGGTGTTAATTTTTTATTTTGCTGGGGCTGTTCTGATTTAGAACATAGGATAAGTATCAGTAAAAAAAGTTGACTCCCTCATTGGTCTAGTGGTTACCCTGCTCGGCTTCAAACATGATAGTCCTGGGATTGAGCTCCGTTGGGGGAATTCAAAATCGATTGGGTTTTCTGTTAAGCAATTCTCAGTATTTGTTCGAAATTGGGAAGTTGCCGGTGTGCTCCAACTCCTTGTTTCAGATAGCACGTTAAGCCTTCGGCCTTGTGACTGAACTTCTCATAATCCCAGGCGATCGGGGACTGCGCTGGTAAGCTGCGGGGAAACTATCGATTAATATTTACAAACATTATTGAGACAGGACTTTATCACAATTAAACTTTAGGTTTACAATTCATTACTGTCGGTAAAAACCCTATTTAAAAATAGTTATTGCAGTTCTAAAAAGCTCTATTAGTAAATTGATTTAAAAGGAAAACGCGACTTGTCAAGAGTTTAAGCAAACGTACGACTTTTTTTATGAAATCCAATATATAAAAGTCTCGTGTCACAGTGTTTATTATCGAACATCTTCGAAGGGGCTTGGTCGATTTTCATGAAATGCTTTGTGTATATTTGTTAAGTCTGATTATAGGCCGAGAAATATTGATCAGCTAGTGAAACTAGCTAGAGCTAGTTATAAACACCAACAGAATTGGTGCATAATTCATTTCCATAGACTATGTTTACATTTGTATGTACAGATTATGTTATTGAACAAGCATCATGAATAAATGTCAGTGTCAATAATGTCAAGTTAGTTTCATACGAAGGAGCCATTATTATTATTATTTCGCGGTGGGACCCACTGAGGCAACGAATGCACTTCGATCCTTGTGGATCTTTTGTACGAGCCCCATCCTTTAAATTCCCCTAAATGTACTTAGAAACCCATTCCAAGAGGCTTTAGGTTGGAGCGGTTAAAGTCATCTGGTTGCGGATAGCCCACTCCCAGCAGACTCATTCGTATCCTAGCTAAGCCATTGCATTCGCTCAGAAGGTGTCTTATTGTCTCTTCTTCCTCATTGCAGGCTCTGCAAGTAGAGTCTTCCGCAATGCCCATTTTTAACATAGCCTTTATACTGTAGTGGCCCGTTGCAATTGCTAGTGCATACCTTATCGCCTTCTACATAAGGTTTTGAAGCCTTTCGCGAAGCCTGGTTTTATTGCATCCAAGAAGGTTTTGGAATGCCTTAGACCCCTATAATTGTGCCATTCCGCCAATTCGCTTTTGCTGGCATATTTTAATAGTGCAGCATTTATCACGCACGGTAAAGGGGCCATCGCAATAATACTTTATTGTAAACGAATTATTTGATATCAGAAGTGTACAGATACGTCAGAAGGTAGTTCCTTCACATAGCGATATGAATAAATAAGCAATAGCGAGTTATTTCTTGTAAGGCAATTAAAATACATACATGTATTTCTATACCTGCACTAGTATTTTAATTGGTTACCTAATAGTTGTCTGTTTGTCTATTATATAACACAATAAATATTGCTAGATTCAGCTTTGTAAACTAGTAGGAATTTAAGTCAGGTTCATCGACATCTAGCACAAACTTAATTAAATAAACAGAAATTTGAATTTCAATAGATGGCGATGTACAATTTTCAAATACAAAAATACCTAAGGTCTGAGACTCTAAGGGACTCTAAGGACTCTAAGGTCATTAAGGGAGCGCAAATGGCTTTTTTAAAATGTTTTAATATACAAACCCCGACCCAGGGCAGGAATGTGGGACTCGAAGGGCATGAAAGGCTCATAATACCCACTAAAACCCAGCGGAACCCTTTTCATCCATGAATGACGCACCAGAAGTTTAACTTTCGCATTCATCCCTAGTGTCCCGGATGAATCCGAATGAGGATCCGTTAATCTGCATCGTGGTTTCACATTCTTTATAAAAAACTATATATCTTATAATGAAATATTGTACTCGGAAAGATATTTCAATAATCGTCAAAATCGCCTGAGATTTATATACAATTATTTCTATATTTGATTGATTAATTTGAGTCCAAATATTTTGGACGGTTTTGGGCACACTGATTGTATAATTTATTGTCGCGTCGTAGCTAGAATTTTTTTTGTGTTATTTATAATATATAGAAAAATGTTTGTATAACAACGTTACAAGTCCTATCTCTTTTCAACTTTTCTCGGTCACGCTTGATAATTTTATATTTGCTGATGACCTTTCTGACGCAACGGTTCTAATACTTGCATTGCGATCGGAGCATAGGTGTACCATTCTTAATGTCTTTATCTAATCGGGGTATATGTTGTAAAAACTTAGTTGGTGTAGTATATTAATTAATTAACAACTGTTTATATTTTTAACTTGTCGACCAATAGTTTGGTGCAACCATGGCTTTTTAACAACGTACAATCAAAGACATTTTATGAAGTACACAAACCAAATAGAAAGAACATAAGCCATTTAAGTTTCGAGTTAAAAACATAACATACACAGAGTAGGACAATAATGTTTATAACGCAAAATAAGGAAAAGAAGTTAAAAGTTACTTTATAAGACTAAATTTTATCTGCTTTATATAAAACGGGGCGGATAAAAATAAGCTTTTTATAGGAATAAGGAATTTGGCAGTTACTCTAATTATACAAATTTGTATAGATGTTGTTTAACTCTAATTAATAATTTTAGAAGATAAGGAAAATACGCTACATGTTTGATCAATTTAATTCTCCTTTGATCGAAAACCTCATCTGCTGTGGTTGCAATTGTGAGTGTTTTATACAACTGGCCTTCAGGAAACACATCGCGGCAATGAATTTACTCACGTACAGATCACGCTTGGCTGATATTTGTAATATTACAATCACTTTTAATAAAATTATTTAGATTTATTTCATGGCCGCCAATTATATAACACACAACAACAAGACAAGACGAAAATTATTGCATTTAAAATGTCTGTTTCAATAAAAAAAACCTTCCATCAGTTTTAATATTCGTAATTTTGATAATGTAATATATAGATCGTAATCTACACTATTCTGGATGCGGGTAAAAGGGGCTAATATTAACCAGTTCTCCCTCTATAAGCTTAATAAAATACCTTTATTTAAGTTTGGCTCAATAATTTCTTTTGAAACGTTATTAGTCCATTATCCATTAGTAACAAATCTATCACCGGTTCAGAAACTTAGAAAAGAAAAAACAGGCAAATGACGGCGGGTCACCTTATGAAGTGATTACTGCCGCTCATGGACCAGCAGCACCAAACGAACTGCTGATTATGAAATTTCCTAAGTTTGCATTGTCAAACCCAGGACCTCTACGCTAGGGAGGTTCATAAGACTTCTTGAAAACCCATTCCTCTTCTGACGTAACATATAACAAAAATTTTGTACACTAAGATAGGTGTATATTATGTAATGAAGAAAACCATTTGAAGTAGAACTAGCTTTCTTATATTATTTTATGATTTTCAATATATTAAAGTCGATTTTACACCCTTTTTCCAAAACATTGGACATGTGAGATTTTAACCCTTTCTCCCACGAGATCACATTATTTAGCTGATTCAAATATAAATGTATTTTAAGACAAATTATTCTGAAATGTACTGATTAGTTACACCGATTTCCAAACTACTGCAAGAATAAAAAATAAATACTTTTTGTATTTAACCAATTCTTCAAAGTTACACAATTTATAAAAATGTGTGTTCATACACTATTCGCTCAATTAACGTCGATTCTTAATATCTGACCCCACTTGGTGCTATCAAAATATCGTTAAACAATGTTTTTATAACATTTATCTTGTCACGTTTCTAATGTTGCTTACAATTATTTAACTTATAGGAACCTCTAACTTTGTCTGCGAAATATAGAACGTACGAATTATACAACAAAGTATTAATTAAAATTACGTTTGTAATTTAAATAATTGTTTAATTTCAAATACTAAAACTACTACTACTTTAAGGACAAGTTATTATAGTTTCTAATAAAGATTTTGACAGCTCCGTTGGCGTAAAGATGCTTGTATTCTTTTGTCGAGTAGAGGAGCTGAGTTCGATTCCTCAGAGCATTTTAGGAAATTATATTAGATTTCTAATTTCTGCAATGAAATTTTCCAGAATTTTGTGAAATATTTAATTTTTTTCAAACGAACGAATAGCTTTACAATTCCAATTATCTATATTGGTTTACTCTTGTATTTATTATAACATAACAAGGTTTTCATTCGATAAGGCCAAGATAATTATTTTATTTATTAAAAACTATGACTTACATTTAGTAAAATCATAACGTGTCACGTGTCTGTAATATTGATATTTCTCAGGCTTATAATAAAGAATCAATAAATCCAAGGAATCCACAGATGTATTTTAAAAAATGAAATTGTATGGACTAAGCGCTGATCAGCAATTAACAGGTAACCACAGACGAAATTGATTTAGGCATGGAACTATTATTGATTTAACCACCAAAGAAAAGTCGTCAGGCTACAATATGCCTGCTTACTATGTTTTCAAAGTAAATATTTATCGTTACAGTGCAAGCTTGATAAAAAGAAAATGAAGGGACTTAAAAGGAAGATAATTTATTTTGTTTTGTTATATGGAGCTTAGGTTGGGTTTCGTCTCGTTTTAAGTTGAAAAAACTGGATATTACAAAGAATTTGACCAGTTTGACTCTGACGTAAATTTCTCATAATTTGTGGAATAATAAATAGGATACGTTATATAAAGCTTAAAGATAGAAATAGTCGTTAGAGAATAAACACTTTCTATTTACGTTCTGCAATGATTATAAATTCATTATAAAGGTTTGTGATAAATGTATTCGTAATGAAAATATATATTTTGAATTAGGTCCTACGGGCAGTACATATTCAGGCAGTATATATTTTGACATATTCGTTAAATAGAGAAAGTTAAGAAATGCTATAATTAGAATACATTGTAATGTATCTTTTTGTTAGATTAAAGATGCTTAATTGTGCAAAATCAACATTTAAAATCCAAGCACATTATTTATATATTTAAAATATATATTAATCATAATTATAGAAGAGTGAAAATTGATAGTAGACACTAGAAAAGATCTATAACTCATTTTAAGACTGCTATTAAACATAACAAAGCAACTTTTTTTAAATACAAGGACTAATTAAAAAAGAAGGAACATAAATGACTTGATGCAATACTCAAGACTAGTGTAAGTTACGTAAGATTATCCAATTCAAACAAAATAATACTATATTAAGTTAAAAGCCGCAAATGTTCTTTAAGCCTTAACCTAATTGAAATATAGTATTACATCAATACAACATACTATTCGTTGTGGTTTATCCAAACATTGTGGTTGAAAAGGTGTAAAATCATTTTATCTTTTACAAAAACCACTTAATTTTAACGTGCGATGAAGAAACAAAAATAATGTTATTAGTTTAATTTTTTCATGTCCTTCATATCTAATTATGGCCACAGAGGTCAATCTCGTCAAGAGATCGTCCATTTGTGCAGGAGATATTTATTATAGTGCCCAGGTGTATGCGCAAACACGAGCATACTCTCTATACCTGAATTCACATAGCCCGATAGGACATCATCATTATCATCAATGAGTAAAGGTAAGGTAAGTAGCCCATTATCATCTCACTGCTGGGCACAGGCCTCCTCGCTCATATGAGAGAGGGTTTTTAGAGCATAGACCCACCACGCTGCTCCACTGCGGTTTGGCAGGTATAGTACACAAGTGCACTCTCTATTCCTTCACTCTCATAGTCCGATGTGACGGTAGTCCGACACGACCGGAGAGAGATCGGGCGCAGGATCGACAGTTTAACGTGCTTTCCGAGGCACGGGGGTGGATCACACCGCCAACTTCCCAACTTCGAACAAATATTAAGAAAATCTTAATAGAAAACTCAAAATCCATTATTGAATTGGCCCGACCCGGGACTCGAACCCAGGACCTCATGTCTGTAGTCGAACATGCTAACCACTAGACCAATGAGGCAGTCCATCAACGAGTGCCTACTTCAAAATGAAGTTTAGTGGTCAGTCGATGGAAAAATCCTCTTTCTTAGGTAAAACCTCTTTAATTGTTCGTAGTTATAACGGGTCCACTCCCGATGGGACGGTAAATGTGAAACGATCGAAGAGTTTAAACACAGGACCGACTGCTTAACGTGATCATTGAGCCACGAGTACATCTTCAATTTCTTAACATGGAGCATTATTCGGAATTTCTTAACCAGAAAACCCAATATCAATTATCCATCGACCTAACACGGGACTCAGATCTGGGGCACCTCGCTGGGGAGCATTGTTGGCATGATGCTTTCCAGTGAGAGATTATGGGTTTGAATGCCCTGGTTTGAGTGGATGCTCTCTCTAACCGCCCAAGGACTAAGCGGCATAATTTATAAACCTGCTCTCGCCACTACGAATTCTCAGTCGGAACAATCCGGGATATTTGGTATAAATGCTCTAGCTGACCCTCTAGTATCCTACGCATGGTTTAGTGGGCATTGAGAGTCCTCATCCCTCACCGCTTCCCGCACTCCTGATCCACGGACGGATTTTGTGCGTAAATGTAGTTCCAAGAGAAAAAAGGAACTTTGACTCGAGATCCCATGATCTGTCACCGAACCTGCTGACCCTTAGCCTTAACTTGCTACTGAACTGTTATATCACGTCTCAAATAGATGACGCAGTACTTTAAACCCTATTATATATGTAAGTGAAATCGTGCGGGCGAGCTAGATGACATACAGAAGGTTTTCATATTTCTCTGTAACGTATTTATAAAGAAACAATATATAGTCTTTCTATCATAGAATCATAGAGTACAATCTATTGATTGACATATATTTTGTTTTCGAATGAAAAGTTCTATAAGGAAATTGGATATTATGAAATAATATTTTAATACGTAAATTTCTGGCAATTAGCAAGTGAAATTAATGTAACCTAACAGATCACCATACAAAATTAATAATGCTACCCGAAGAAGCGTCTTGCTCGGACTGCAAATTGGAAATTATTCAGAGAAAATGGACAGATTTGTTATTGAACTGGGTAAACGTTTTTCTCTAAAATTTATTTGAGATTTATTGTACATTTTCGCATAGGATTATTACAATTCCCATATTAAATATGAGTTAACATTTAAGAATTGGAAACATGGGATATGATTTCAATTGAAATAAATTGAATACTTATCTATAACTGATATTTCACTTCTATCAACTATAAAGTGCTCACTAGCAAAGCCTCCCATGCTTTACTTAGATTAATATGATATTGAGGGATATTTCAGGCATTTTGTAAAGTGACTTACTTCAACAGTTGTAAGACCGAGTTTTTTATATTAAAATTGTTATATAACATCTTATGATACCTAATATATATTATTCTATTGTCTATTTAATAAGCAATATTACAGTTGGATAAATGCGTCTTACGGGAACAAGAAGAAGTCAACGAGTTATGCCCCAGATTCTTAGTGGAGATCATAAATAGGTACAAAGGGGACATTTGCAACAACGATGTGGATAAAGCAATACTTTGTACTGATGACGTGGAACCTTTCATCAGATATAAGTTTCCAATTTTGAGGCTAAGGTACCCAAACATTTAATTTTGAGAAACTGTTGGGGTTGTAAATAGTATACTTTTCCTTTTTCTAAATAAAAACGCGATTTCATTCAACAGACCTAAATAAATTTGTAATAATATCAATGAATTTAATTTTCATAGCCTATTTCGACTACCCCTGCGTGTGCCCTGCCACTTTAGTGTTTTTCAATCTACGTTAACATTAGATTCAGATAATTTAGCCATTTAAAGTTTGCAAGATTTGTCCTGTTATATATCCCAACCTAAGAATATTTACTTGTATAGATAAAACAGCGAATATAATTTTAATATTTCAAACAGAAATTTATGCGAAGTTGAAGATTATCCGAAGAAGCTTTACATAATGACGTCGATTTTGTTATTTTACTGTTGTATGAATTCCATAAACGGTAAAGTTGATGCTGATATATGCGATAATCTCTCTGAAGTGAATCAAAAAATGATACTAAAATTTTGCGAGTCTTTGTCTGATATGGAGGCTACAATCAATAATGTTGAAAGTGCTATAAAAGGTAATTTGCCTAATATAATAATCACATGTTTTTATAAAAATTTTTAGATTCTTGAACTGATCATAGTTATTTTATACGTACGTACATATGTATCGATGGCCCCTACGTTTAAAGAGCCGACATCCATTTCAGATATTTTGTAATATGGATGGATGGCTCCACTTTTCAACCTTGGTTATCGATTTTTTTTTAACATCAACCTAGGACAGAAACATATAGAGCTATTTGAACACTAGTACTAAAGGCGGTAAAGTGTAAAATAATTGATCTTTGAAATGAAAGGATATTAAACTTAACTCACTATACAAGGAGACCTCTTCCCAAAAACGAAGACAGACGATATTACTAATGACACCTTTGATGATGAGACGGAAAAAAAAGATCCTGATTAAAAAAAACCTATTTTTAAAAGTTTTATTTGAATTATTTACGCTCCATTATGTTAGTAGAGCTAAATGGAACGATTGTTTCATAAAAAACACATTACTAAACAAAACCAGCAATGAAGCACGAAATCCACAAGAAATTACGCATCAGCTTAGGCTAACGAACGCTAGCTATTTTATACGTAGAGAGAATGAATGGAGACTGACTAAAAGGATTTATGAGTCAAGAGTGAATGGAAATTTGGACAGAGAAGACCAAGGCGAACGTTCCTGGATCAAATCCAGGACATTTTAAATAAAGGCCAGGTCAAGAGTACTCTAAACCGATAAACTTGTATGAAAGGTTTAATGAGAATAGATAAGCGAATGCATACCCCTATGGGAATAAAGCGTGATGCTGTGTATGTATGTATCATGAAAGGTATCATTAGTACTATCGTCTGTCTTCATTTTCGGAAGCGGTCTCCTAACATCCTTGTATGTAGGGTTCGTCGGTGTATATGTTGTAAATATATAGTCTTAAAAGGCTAAATAAAAAGTGAGACATTTAGTACAGTATAGATAATGGAAATTTAAATCATTAATTTTATATTCATGTAGCCTCTTAATGCACTTTGGAATTCTTAGTAACAGTATCAGCATAATTTCCAATCAGAATACGTAACTTCATAACCCAATGGTTTTCGTAGCTGCTTGCGAAGCTGTGCAACCATCTGAGATCATAAAATACAACGACTTAAAGAATATTATACCAACTGATTCTTATATTTTAACTGAACACTCTGCCAGTATTATATCTGATGCCACGTCGAAGGCTAATTCCAAAAGGACTCCAATATTGCAATTCAAATCGTCTATAACTGTTTTGCCGTCGGTGAGTTTTAAACATTGTATTTTTTGTTTCAGTAAATTTGAATAATAAATGTAATGTTAGAATCCACATCCAACCCTTTCTTCAATCTCTCAAGTTTCTATCGTGTTCAATTAGTCCTCGTCTTTAACAATTTAATTATTTAAATAATGATATACTTTTCATTGCATGCAGATTATTATTGTATTATTTTAATGTAATCTGATGATAATTGACATTTAGGTGTAAGTTGGCTAATCTGTTGAGACAGAAGAAGTGAGAAGCGTATTATCGTAGGGATGATAATTCCATTTTTGCGACGTCTTTGCAAGTTCGGTTACTCAAGTCTAGCAGTCCTGATTTAGACTTTCAATTGTAAAAAAAGTACATTACCTTAATTTGTTTTGCCTCTGGCGACCAAACCCCTGACTACAACTCCCAAAACAAATACTTCTAGAAATTTCACAAGTCAAGATGTTTAAAAAAAGAAGGAAGTTTAAATAACATAGCTGTTCAATTGTAGGTGGTATTGATATTAAACAAATAACAGTATAAAGCAACAAGAAAAAGCTTAAAAATACCAAATAGGTCCGTATTTTACCTTAATGTCTTTGTATAGGTATAGGATGATATGCTATGTAATCAGTAATTAAAGTAATTTTTAAGGTAATAACTGACATGTCTATAACAAAATCTTCCTATGAGGGATTTTCTGATGTATCCGACTATAACGTTGCCTTCAGTAAATTTAAACGAGACCAGGAAGTTGTCGTTTCTTCAGACTCAAAAGACACCATTGAAGTGCAGGGACAGGGCGTTCAAAAAGATAGTACAGATGACGTAAACAAAGAAGGTACAGTTATTTAATTCAAAGCTAAAGCAGAACACTGTAATGCAGATGACATATAAAATTATTAACTTTGTTAATTGCACTCAATCTTTGTTTATGTGTAGTTCAATTCCGTTTTATTATTCTTTCAAATTATTATCTTAGATTTATATTGCTTTTTTTTATTAAGTTGCTCTTACAAAATCTTGAAATTTAATTTTAATAGAATCCACATCAGATCACCATTGTCAACCTGACTGCGGATGTAGCCGATGCAGTCCTTCGGGACCTTGTTGTGGTGATCCTGGATGTACAAAAGATTTGTGTGATGAAATGTTAAACGAACCGTCAGAAAAAGAGTAAGAAATGTTGTTGACTTTAACGTATATCACACTTAGCTTTTCAGGCCCTGAGTATCCATAAATTATGGATGAGCCTATCGAGGGTACCAAAAGACCTCCGTTATTTGCAAATCTGAAACAAAATCGTGTGACTACCGTTATGCTTCCATGAGGCGATTTCATGAGGATGGCCACGGGATGCCCCTGGTACGTCCGAAATGTCGATCTACATAGGGACTTAGAACTCCCCACGATAAAGAGTTATTTTAAAGAGCTCTCCGTAAAATAATTTCGAGAGAGCCATCAATCATAGGAACCCCCTAGTGGTTAACGCGTCCTCTTATAGGATCCGTCTCAACGTTCCGCCTAGGAAGAGACGGCCTAAATATGTCCTTAACGACCCCGACGATACGATAACTATCGACAATCTACCTTACCAGGTAGGGACAGACACATACACAAGCGATACACAGCGATTCCGCCGGCGGAGTCGAGGTCCCCGATTTCTGACGTCACCCGGACGTGGACTTCACCCACGTTCCCGGGGGCGCTTCTGATTCTTCCTTTTCAGGTGATGTTTCAGCGATAACGTCGCTCCAAGCCGAGGCTCGGTCTCGCAGGAGACGCCCTTGGAGCGGCGTTTCCCCGGAGAGCGAGCCCTTTTCAGGGCTCGCACTCGAAATGTGGCGGCCTCCATAGGAGCCCATCCTCCTTCCGGTTACGCTGTAAAAGCCAGTAGGGCTAACAGCTAAACACAGTTCGAAAAAAAAATGAGGCGATTGAACGTTATATACGGCCGTACAACGCGGTGAAAGCAAAAACAGTCATGCACATTAGTCTCGCTCTATCTTTACGGTGGTATTACGTTTGTTTGAGTGAGAGAAATAACATCTCACTAGCAGACTAAAACAAAATGAGCTAATAATAGGAATGTAGATGTTGCGTATCAACCTTTTGAGTTTTTTGTTATCAAAAACAATATCTTAAACAATAATAAAGAACTCTTATATTACACTCTCACAAGATATTATATTAAAACTCATACATGGGGTAGTTCATATCCCACGCTATGCTAGGCAAAGTTGATTGTGTTCTAATGTGTCAATGTTATATTCTTTACAGAATTTTGAATTGGAAATGTTACGCTGTTATTTGCTCAATATTCCTTTTGTTGTTAATTATTGTTTTATCTACTATACCACTTTGGATGAAGAAAGACGATTCACAGCAATTGAAGGCCATTAGAACCCGTGAAGTAGAGAAGTAAAATATAATCTATTAGAAGTGAAAGATTGACCTTTAATAAATGTAAAAAATATATTTATTGTTGACTTTCACTTTTTAGACAAGAAGTTCCCGATTGGTCTTGGCAATGTAAGAATCATTTCTGTCATAAAGTTTTCCGACCAACAACTAATATCAGCATGTATACTTCATTAAGCCGATGTACTCTTTTATGTATGGGACCCCAACTGTGGCCCTATCCTATTGGCTATACATATTTCAGTAAGACTATAGTAGCGTTGTCTACCAACAAACTTGAATATAAATTTCAATCAGTGCCTTCAGATGCTGTTCATCAATACCTAGCTGAAGCCTTTAAACTTTTTCTCAAAGATTTAGTTAAACTAGAGAAAATCGATTCTAAACCTAAAAATAAAAGTCAAGATTTAACAGTCAAAAAGATGATCATACAAATTGAAGTCGAAAGTGATTCAGATCCAAGATTACGTCTTAATACTGAAGAGTCATATATGCTGAAAGCCGAAACTAGTAAAACTCAAGTCGTATTTAAAGTTACTTCCGTATCTTTTTGTGGGGTACGTCATGGCCTTGAAACGTTAAGTCAGTTGTTGCTCCTCGATCAAAGTACGGGATATTTAATAACACTTTCAAATATGATTGTCAAAGATGCGCCTACATATAAATATAGAGGTCTGATGGTGGACACTGGTCGAAACTTTATACCGGTTATTGATTTGATGAGAACTGTCGATGCAATGGCAACTTGCAAATTAAATACTTTCCATTGGCGAATTTCTGATGTGACAAGTTTTCCTTTACATTTAATCAGGTTGCCGGAGTTTTATGAATATGGTCCATATGATCGAGATATGGTTTACACGAAGGACGATATTAAATCTATTGTTAATAAAGCGGCTATTCGTGGTATTCGTGTTCTGATAGAAGTAGCAGCTCCCGGTCCAACTGGTAGACCGTGGTCATGGGCACCAGTGAGTTGCCCGAGGAAGAATGATAACTTTACATGTAACAATATTCTATGCTTACGTTTAAATATGCAAGAATCAGTTTTCGATATACTACAAACAATATATTCAGAAATCCTCGAAATGACAAATGTTGATGATATTTTCCATTTGAGCGATAGCGTATTTACATTTACCAGCTGTTACTATTTAATAGACGATAGAGAAGGATTTCTTGATAAGGCTTTAGTGCGACTTAAAATGGCGAACAAGGGGTTCCTTCCAAAATTACCCATAATTTGGTACACATCGCATTTGACAAGAGACTTTGAAGCTAAAACATGGGATAGGCTCGGAGTGCAATTGAATGATTGGGATCCAAATCCATCTGAGCAGTACTTGAGTAAATTCAAAGTAATACATTCAACAAAATGGGATTTATCTTGTGAGATGAGAAAACAGCGATGTACAAAATACAGGTAGGCAAATCTTACCTATACACGAAAAAGATTTAGCTAATATAACAAATAAAAGTATTTACAAGTTTTACCTTTCGTACCAGAAATATGACTTTTTAAGCATTGTTTCAATGACTAAGTGTTTATTCAAAGACTGTAGAAAAATAAAGAGGGTGATCTTAATAATTAATTCAATAGAAAATTAAAATTTCGGGAAAAACTAAACATAGAGTATTTCATAGTTTAATTATATTCTCAATTAAACGTTGGGGATACTATTTTATCCAATGACGATGAAATTAAAATAAATGAAGTAGACATGGACTATAAGGCTATTGATATGAAATTAATAGCAGAACTTCAATATAGTATACAAAGACTGCACTTTTTCATCTTTTAATTCTTATAAAAACATATCCAAAATACCATAACAATTGGGTCTTCCAAAATAACACAAAGTATGCTGGAAAACAAACACGCAGTAACGGGAAAGGCATTGCTTAACCAAACTTTGGATTAATGCCGCTAAAGTCAATCTGTTTACCTAACAAAATATAAATATAGTGTCCAAAAACGATAACTCTAGAACGATAAACACGAAAGTTACAATTATTTTGGTTTTATGAAAAAGAAAAATATATTTCTGATGGCACATTTCCGATTTGCGGGTTACTACCTGTTTGTCTTTCAGCGTCGAAATTATCAACTTTTTGTAGGACATGGCAGCAAATGTACGCTTGGAAATCATGGCGTAACATTGAAGTATTCACTATAGAGGGCGGAGAATCAATACTGTGGACTGATTTGGTCGATTCCAGTAATTATTCTTTTACATTTTTATGCAAAAACGTGTGTTGAGACTTTAATGATTTAATTAACTCCTTTAATTACAACTCCCATGATTGGGAGTTGTAATTAAAGGAGTAAATTATTTGATTGACATGGTAACATTATTCGATTTTTACCTATTTTGTATGCTTCATATACCATCAAATTATTCTTAAGAGAGCTTTCTTATGTTTGTTTAGATCACTGTAGTACCACCATCACTGCAAGTACTTGAATGACTTCTTAGAGGATAAATAATAGCTGTGAATTAATCTAAATAAAAGAAATTGAAATGATATTGCAATGATGATGGTAAAAAAGGTTACCCGTATAAGTTTATTGTGAGGTCTAATCGCAATAGGTCGCGAAAGAACATTCATAACTTTAAATGATAACTCGTTGGTTAATACCATGACTAGTCATTCATTAGCAATAACATGTAGAAAAACAAAGTATATTTAGGCTGTAATAGCTTACTTGAATTTTTTAATTTTTTAATATTCTTTAACCGTGGGTCTAGTCCCATTTGTCATCATAAGCATCCTCCTTAATAATGACTGTATTAAGGAAGGCAATTTGTCCTTACTTGTTCATTTTATTATTTTGATGGGAAATATCTATAGGGTCGTGTGAGATCGACATAGTGGATCGGCGGATCGGTATAATGTATAATGCCCTATAGTGCCAATTTTATTTTTTTATAAGTTTCCATTTGATAGAAATGTCCTGTATAGTCAGTCCTGTATTAGTGCCATTTTTTTGAAGTGAAAACTTCTTTAGCACCCTCGCTATTTGAAAGTCGATAAAAAAGAAAAAGCGGCAGTAAAAAGAGAGACACATACGTTGATTTAACGTGGGAGAAAATGAGGTAGGAAGCATTATACAGTGTTTATATTTGGGATTCTCTTTGTGCTCTGCTTCGTACCCCCTCCACTCGTGTTTACCATCCTAATCTTCTGGTCATCGCTCACTGTTGAGCATCGTGATATTCCTGAAGAACCAGGTTATACCATCGTTGCCGATCCGTAGTCGTTTGGATGGCCTGACTAACATTGGTATCCAGCTATTCCGCTACCAAATTGGGCCATCGTTTCGGACTTCAGCCTCTAGGTCTTTTGGCTTCCATTTTTTCGGTTAATATGCGTTTCTCTAGGTTATCTCTCGGCCTTCACGCGATGCGTCCAAAGAACTGTACTGTGTAGTATGCACTTTGGACATATTGCGGAAAGCATTTATTATCATTAGCTCTTCTAGGATAGAATTACTTGTCTTATCTGTAGTCCAAGAGATCCGCAACATTTGCCGCCAACACCACAGTTTAAAAGCGTCTACTCGTTGTCTATCAGTATCAGTGTTTTCGAATCGAAAAGACTGATACTGATAGACTTGGCATAGTGGGACTTAAAATTAAATTGCCTACATATTTATATTCGTCGCATCGTGCTCGAGCCAAATTTTTTGAAGGTTTCACTTCTACCACGTGTGAATTGAACACATTTTTTTATTATTAACACCAATATTATTTTTTTAGGTAATCTTGATTATCACTTGTGGCCACGTGCGGCTGCAGTCGCTGAGCGTTTGTGGTCGGATATGGTGGCCAATTCTAGTGCAAATAAATTTGTATACATGCGCTTAGATACGCACAGGTGAGAAAATTTACATGTCACGTAGACTTCACTACCTATCGGATTTTTAATTTAAAAATAAATTACAATGGGTACAAGCTCCTATAAAATACTACCTGCGCTCGTTGACCGCTTTCAACCGACGAAACTGTGCTACCGCATTTAAAATATCTGATAAGTTGCTGTTAAGGTCAATATGTGATGTGATGTATTAAATTGGATAAGCAATAATATTGTATTGTGTGAAATATCTTGTTAAATAATAAGTTTTTTTAAGTACTGATAAAAACAAATTTACATCTTTGGTTACATTAATGCATATTTATTAGGGAGCACAATTTTAAAAAGAACAAAAACACAAATGTTTCCTCTTTATAATATTAGTTTTAGACCATCTATCTTGCAGATGGCGGATGCTTCTCCGCGGTATTAAAGTACAACCAATCTGGCCTGCTTGGTGCAGTTTTAATCCCAGCCCTTGTCTTGAGAAAGTGCATTAAATTTTTATTTATATGTAATATGCTGTTTTTATTAATCTTATATGTACAATTATTGTGACTCGGTGTTTGTTGCCAAACTCCTCCGAAACGGCTCATGAAATTTTATGTGCGTATCGGGTAAATCTGAAAATCGGTCAACGTCTATTTTTCATACCCCAACATGTTAAGGGTGGTTACACATAAATTTTTTGAAGTAACAACTAGTTACGATTTGAAGTAGATGAAACGAAAAAGAGAAAACATAAATGCATAAGATTTAACATGGGATAGAAAGTAATAATAGTCTTAAGATAATATCTCGTTTACCTGGTAAGAGGTTGTTTTTGGTAACAGATTAGCGCTGCAGTGTAATCTCACCTGTTGGTAAGTGATGATACAGGTCTAATATAATGTTACGCGTCCTTGGATCCAGCTTTAGCAGCGGAGTGCGATAGTTATTATATTATATTTACGGACAAGTGGGCAGACGGTATGAAGAGCGCCAAAGAGGATTGATGCTTAGTTCAGTGGTCAGCGCGTTGGTACTGGCAAGCGAGGCTGGAATTACGTTCCGTATTAAAAATTAGAAGAAAGTGATTTATGTTTGAATTACGACTTTGTATAGAAGATTTAATGGCTGTAAAACTGTTACTAAGGAAAATCTGATAAAGAAGGAATAAACAATTGTATCGAGACGACTAAATAAGTAAGTAGCAGCCCATTAACGTCCCACAGCTGGGCACAGGCCTCCTCATTCCGAGGAGCGGGGTTTTTTAGAGCATAGACCCACCACGCTGCTCCAGTGCGGATTGGCAGGCACAGTACACAAGTGCACTCTCTATTCCCTCGCTCTCATAGTCCGATGTGACGGGAATCCGAGACGACCGGAAAGAGATCAGGCGCAGGACCGACGGCTTAACGTGCACTCCGAGGTACGGGGTGGATCACATCGCCAGCTTTCCAACTTGGGCAAATATCGAGAAAATCTTAATAGAAAACTCAATATTGATATTTGAATTGGCACGACCCGGGACTCGAACCCAGGACCTCATGTCTGTAGTCGAACATCTAGACCAATGAGGCAGTCTCGAGACGAGTATGGCTTTGCTTTTACAATAACCTGGAAATAGGTATGCACTGTGATTTGAAAGTCAATGAAACAAAAAAGCGACAGTAAAAAGAGACAAATTCGTAAGAGAATGTGGGAAAAAATGAGATAGAAAGCATTATGCAGTGTTTGTTATGTTCGTGGTTCTCTTAGTGCTCCGCTTCGTACAAACCTACAATTATTCTCTTGCCGAAATATTTACATTCGTCTCATTCGTGACGCCAAAATTTTTAAGGTTTATTTCTACCACGTCTGATACATACAAGATTTATTTTAAAATTTTTCTTGATAAAATTTTGGAAGTGAAATTTCTTTAGGCGCATGGGGTTAAAATTAGGGGATTAATCGCGTGATTAGCGTCGCGAAACTGTGCAGCGTTTTTATGGAAATTCGTTTAAAGGTTAGGTAGTTTTAATATTTATAAATAATATGTGGTATTTTAGTTCGCCACTCGTCATTTAATAATTTAATATAGTAAAAATATTTCATAAATTCTCTTTTCTAAATTTTAAATTTAAAAACAATTTAATTAACAATTTAAAATATTGATAAAAAACACGTGGTATTTTCATTTAAAATCGATGTGATTTCGATAAATTATCTGTATTATTTTCGACACTTTTAATATTTTAATGCAAATTCAATTCATTAAATTCCTATCTCCCTTTTTCCCTCCCGGGAAATTTCGGAAACCTTAAGTCTTAGGTTTGTATAAATATAAACAAAACTTAAAAACTAGTTTGCCAAAGAAGTTTTACTTCTGACATGTGTACTTTGTACGCACGCACATTTTTTAATTATATGACACAGTATTCCAAAATACATCATACAACCCTAAATTTTTACCTTTCTACAATCAACCACCAATTATTAATAGTTATTATATGGGAAGACAACGTTTGCTGTGTTAGCTGGTATTGAATAAATATGACTTCCTAAAAAATAAAAAATTGATGCTAATCATCATCAAAATTATTTTGGACGTCTCTTTTTTCGTCACTAATTTAAAAAAAAAATCTTAACAAATAGTAGGCCTAGTGGTTCGATATTTTAAATAATTCTGTATTATCCTAAAAATTTAAAGGATTACAGTGAAAAACAATTATAAACATCAAATTATATTGATATTTATCATAATAAAAATTGGACACACAATAGAAAAAATGATACACGATTACGATTTAACATTACATTTTATCGCAAAAGCTTTAGTTTTTGAAAGTTTTATACACATGTATAACGTAAACAAATAATTTCAAATATTGTTTAAGAATCACAGTTTACTCAATAAAACATCTACCATATTTAAGACTAATAATAATAATCATATCAAATCTATTTAAAATGATTCCGCGATAAGGCCTTTAACGTTTGAATATGTGCCAACGAAGAATAATATAAAACCGAAACCCATCATCCCTATTGATCGCCACATTCGCCATTTCATTACACCAAGTCCTGGATCAGTCCAGTCAAGACAAAGTTGAATAAATGCTGGATATACAAATCCCAAATTCGATATACAGAAGGAACCTAGCTGTAAAACAAAAAGTTTTATGTTTCAAAAACTCTTCATAAAAATAAAATTTTAATGTCTCTTAACATTAATACAGACATAATAAAAGTAACTAAAATGCGCTATCAGAAGCAAATGGATGGGTGCCCATAATATCGCTGTCCAAAGAGGTAACGCTGCCAGCCTTATGGGCACCCATCCATTTGCTTCTGATGGCGCATTTTAGTTACTTTTATTTTGTCTGTATTATTGTTAAGGTTCGATATAATGTTATCATGGTTGTATATTTTAAATAAATGTTAAATTTTAATGTCTCTCAATATGTTAAAACTAAACGCTATAGCCTAAGATTCTGCTGCAAAATTGCTGCGTTCATATTGCAATGAATTGTCATAAAATTTTGTTATGACGGAGGCAATTTATGCTGTTATATCAAAGCATCAATTTTTTTATCGATTCACTATAACATAAGAGGGGTTAGGGGACCGCTCTTCCTCTCAGGCACTATTACACCGAGCGCAAAGAATCATGGTGGTCAGAGTAGTAAGAGGTTATTGAACCATCTCGTGTGGAGCAGCCTGCGTCTTGGCAGGCACACCGCCATGGGAAATGGAAGCAGATGGCCTGACTAGCGCCTACTTTAGGAAAAGGGCGGCTGAGGCACGGGGAGAAGTACTTCCACCGGCGACCGAGAGAAGGTTAGTGTCAATAGCACAAACTTCTCTTATCGTCATGTGGAAGAGTACTTTGAGGGAGCCCATCGCCGGACACCGTACAATTAAGACGGTTCGCCCTGTCCTCTAACTATGGGTGAAAAGATCCCATGTGGTGTTGTCTTTCCATCTTACACAGGTCCTCTCGGGGCTCGGTTGCTTCGGGAGGTACCTGTGTCGAGTGCCAAGGAGAGAACCGACGGAGGAATATCACGAGTGTGGCGCAGTGGAGGACACTGTTGAACACACACTCGCTGCGTGTCCACGTTGGGCTGACCAACGAACAGCACTCGTGGCAGTAGTCGGAAACGATCTTTCTCTACACGCTGTGGTTAACGCCATGGTAGGTAGGGAAGTTAGTTGGGAGGCGATGGTCGCCTTCCGTGAAAATGTGATGTCGCAGAAGGAAGCGGCTGAACGTCTCAGAGAGGTGGATGGAGATGCTTCCGCCATGCGTAGGAAAAGACCGGGGCGCAGAGGGGCGGCCCATGATCGACGTCCATCCCCTTAGGGTTAGGGTTAGCATGTGGCAACAGGTACGAGGCCTGTTGCTCGAAAGCGAGGGAAGACAGGTGACATGTCGAGTGCTCCGGGCATGCCATCCGAGCGCAGGAATTTTATCGGGGGGAGCCTTGTAAGGTATGCTTTCATTAGAAACATTTTACATATACAATGATTTTTTTGAAGTGTAACTCCACCCAGTCATCGTTGGGAACTCTGCTCTCGAAATTGTTGACGAGTATACATGCCTGGGACCTAATCCTGGTAGGTAGTTCCAATTTTGAGAAAAGGTTAGCCGCCGGATCCAACGCGATTGGGCAGCGTTCGGGAAGCTACGTAAGATCTTTTTGTCCATAATCCCTCAGTGCCAGAAACTAAAGTCTTAGAACAGTGCGTGTTGCCAGTGATCACATACGGATCGCAGGTAGGCAGAACCCCACAAGGAGCAAGGCGGCACAAGATCGGGCACAGTGGGTATCATTAGGTGAGACCTTTGTTCTGCAGTGTACGTCCATTGGTTGAAGTGAATGAGTGACTGAACTTATTTAGGCGCATAAAGGTAAAATTTTTACAAATAAAACGCGTGATATGCAGCATTTTTGATGCAAATTGTAAATTTCATTTATGTTTTTTTATAGTAATAAAATAGAATTTTACCAGTCCTAAAAACTTGGACACGTTCGGAAAAGTGGTAGCGATAGTGGTTATTCCGCATATGAAAATAGCTCTGTAAACTCTCTCCCACAGCCAGAATTTAGCCGGATCGTATCGCTTCTTTATATAGAACCACATCAAGTCAAAAGGAAACCAGAAATTCAAAGCGTATGTCACGTATATCATGATTCCGAACATAACCTTCAGTGCGATAGGAAATCTGAAACAAAATGAATAGTACACCAGCCATTATCCACCAAAGGATTTTGATAAAATGAAATTAGAATGTTCATAAAAGTAAGCGTCGTGGATGGCTGTCTTACTCTATATTTCCTCCTGTTTCTCTCTTATATCTCCATTATACGTACCTCCTTTTAACCGTTTGAGTGACCGGCTGTGTTTTTTTAACCCAGTTATTTGTACGCGCTTGGTTAACGGAAATAACAGTAGTTTGCCCCGCCCCCACACGGACGTTTTTGCGTCGATTGCCCTGCGGGTCAAATGACGCTAAAGTGGCTCTTGGGATTAAAATGTTCATGAAAGACTGCCAAATGTTATGATTTTTATAAATGCTAATAGTTAGACTAGACAATGTTACCTTTTGTTTATTAAATTAAGACTCTGGTGTAGCGTTATGTTGCGCTAAATTTTGACATAGTAAAAAAGTGCGTCTTGTATTCATAGAATCCTATTTTAAAAATTAAAACTTACCTCAAGAGTTATTATTATTATTCACATCACTTATATAATCTAAAACACTGGCAGTTTATAAAAATACAGCAAAAACTTAACGAACTTCAACGCGATACATGCACCGTTACTAACGGTCACTTTGTAACTGTTTTTTTTTTGTATTTTCTATTGTCTGGTTTTACCTCTACGCATATTGTGTTACGGCAGTTACCGAGAAGCGAAATAGATAATACACATTATGGCTCAAAAAGAAAGAGATGCTTATATTACCGATTGCATGAGTTGAGACAATACTATGCTACGGGCAATCTACTGCGAGAAAGCCATGTCAACCGGTAATTGACACGTATAATCGAACGGTAAATCAAATTAATCCAATAAGAATCATATTTCATTTCACACTAATTTATCAAAAAAAAAAAATGCTTTATACAATTGTAAAATAAAGGAAAACCTATATATATCAAATAAACAAAATTATAAACTAGTTCGTAAAAGTCACGAACATAATAAATAAGAGTATTATTGTAATAAAATATATTGGAACACTTGTATTTGGGCGCATAGAATTAATATGGCGAATAATATATTATATTTCAGCATAATTAAGTGACATGGATGTTATGTGGTTCTGTGATAGTTATTCTCTGATAAATACCATAAAATATGAAGTCACCAAACCATTTGTAACATAAACCTTGTAATTTTGCGACAATGATCTACGAGTATATAGTGGTTATGTCAAACAATGTTATTTGGTATTGTTATATTAAAAAAAAAAAAAACTGACGACGCTTCTAAAATTAAATGAATACTCACGGTTCTAATGGAAAGTTAATAGTAACGGGTGATTTACTTTTCTCGCCGAATCCCCAATATCCAAAAAAGCCGATAGTTAGGACAATGGTTACAACTATTGACATGCCTGTAATTTCAATAAAGTTTTATAATTTTACGTAATATCGTCAGCATAAGCTTTTGGTCCAACTCGGAAATACCTTTCTAATTACAATCTACGATCATTTTTAAAGGCCTCATAAAGATTGCACATAGATCCTAAAATGACTTTCCTTCGTTATTTAACGAACTATTGTTCATTCAGAGCTATTATTAAAGTTATTTTTAAAAAATAACCTCCAAACAATGCCAGTCCCATTTTTCTGGGCTCCTCCATATTATTTTCGATAGCCATAACAGCTCCTAATCCTTCCATGCTGAATATACATACGCCCATAAATTCAAATAGTCCAGTAAAAGTTTTGAAGGCTGCCATTTCAAAGGGACTTTGCGTGGTTGTTTTAAGGCAATAATAAATTGTTGCACATGCAACCGTAACTGGGGAAAGAAAACAAGTAGTTATCAAGCGTAAGCTATGAAGAAACTGTGTGGCAAAAGAAAGTAAATGTGAGAGTATATTCTTAAATGCTAACGGCTAATAAGAGGTAAAATTCGTAGAATGTTAATAATTTAAAGATACATGTAAGCTTGTTAAAATCTATAGACAGTATCGACAAACAGACAGACGTTTCTGACCGAACGACTAAGACACTTCTTGTTAACAATAACCCAAAAGCAAATAGGAACAATTGAGTATGCAGACAACAAGCTTATGGATGATCTTATAACACACTCCCATCTTTTTTTGTACTATAGATTACAAGCAATTACAAAAATATGTCTTACATATAATAAAATCAGCAACAATTGAAAACGGGGCTAAGTATTTTAGGCTAGTAATCATGCCGAGTAATACACAAGGAATGACTAAAATCAGAATGTACACCCTTAGAGGCGGATTTCCTTCTAAAGATATTTCGTTAGTCCCTTCCACCAGCTGTTTAATAGTCCTTGCCATCATGATCTGGTACACGCAGCAGGAGCCAAATAGGTTAAAGCATATCGTAAAATCAACCAAGTACCTAGAAAATTAATAAAATTGAAAATTACTGAAAAATGAATAGCCTTACGCTCGAAAGGTAGTTGGAATGTCAAATTTAAAATTAGGTAAACTTTGTATGTTTACGTTTTAAATTCAGTTTACTAAAGAAGTTATAGCTGAACAAAAACTAATTGAACTCTGTAACGCACTGCCAGTTAAAATAATATAGGAAATATAGTAAAACAGTAAAATATAAATATATTCATTTACACTTGTATTCTCTAAGAGCATGATAAAACTCCGAACCAGCCTGGCGACGACTGGACAGTAAGACAAGGAGAATATAGGCTTGTTATATTAAAGTTACACTGCACCTTAATTAAAAAATGCTAAATTAACTGAATTTTTCAAAACCCCGTAGGACTGCATACATAACTTATCCCTAGGCTACGAATACATCAATCGGAAAGGACTTTGTTAAGAATTCGGTCATTGGTCTCTATTTTATTAAACGATTTGTTTCAATCCATAACTTTTACATAACGTGCAGCCTATTAACGTGTCACAGCTGGGCACAGTTCTCACTCACAGAAGAGAGGGTATCACAGCAAAGACCTACGCGGTGATTGGTAATACATACCCCAGAATTACTCTCGGGATATGTAGTTCCCTTACAATATTTTCTTTCACCGAAAAGCACAATGATGGAGTAAAGAACATTATAAAACACTTAAAGGTGCTCGCACGAAAGTCCTCTTAACGAGAACCCAGGTGTCTCATTCAATCGTGACTTTTTTCTATCACAATTATACCCACTTCACGCTTCAGTGTTATCCCAAAAGTCCCATCAGCTTAGTTATATTGGGATTGAATTTTCTTGCTATGTTTTTGTTAAGTGCCACTTTGTGTAACACATGACAATCGTCGAAGATTCAGTTTTGAATTAACCGAATACATAGTACGTTACAAAGTACTCAAATTAAATACCTAAAAGCCCTGCTCAGCCCCCTCATATTTGCAAACGGACCCGTCTCTAAGGTAGCCTCAGCTAGATCTGGGTAACTCATTGCAGGAACTTGCACCCTGCCGTACATTCTTTGAGCAGAGTGAGCTATTAACTGGAATATATTTCTTATTTATCATACAAATAACAGAATTATGATAGTCTTATTAATATGAGATTATTAAGTTTTCTAATGACTCAGAGACTTGAAAATTGAAATAGATTTTTGCAGACAGATTAATCAAAGAAAAAAGAATTGCAGTTGTTTTATAACTGTAAGAAAAAGGCCCATTCACATGTTATTTGTATCTCTGTCCTTAATTCAATTTTTTTTATCGCTGGGGAATGCTTTTGTGTACGTCGAATGAAGTTAACGTCCATCCGACAGTGTGGGGCTCGCTAGCTGCACCAGAATACCCACTAAAACCTAGCGGAACCCCTCTTCATCCGTATGGTGTGCGCCAGATGTTAGTTGACGTACTCAGCTCTGGCACTCCGGATGAATCTGACTCAAGGGTTCAAGGAATGGGGAGAGAACAGGCAAAACTACGCGTTTCGGCACCCCTTCTCCTCCGCCTGGAGGAGCATCTATCGCAATTTCCCTTTCCATCTCTAACGCCTCTTTCTGCAAGATAGCAGACTCACAGAAAGAGGACACAACCCTCCAACGTGGTTTACCAACGAGCATAGCACCAACTACACTCGACAAAGAGACATCGCTTCCAACCAGCAATACCACGAGATGTCCCCAAACCGGGCATTCTGCTAAAGTGATGCACGCTTCTCTGTGGCTCAATATTTAGATTAAAGAATATTCCCCATTCTGTGGAAAAATAGGGACATCCTTTCATAGTGTTCCTTTATGTTTTATACTTACATACATAGCATAACTGATAAAAAAGCCAAATATAACGGTAAGTACTAAAGAAGTCCATAGCCCACACATTTTGTAGCTCTCGTGAATAGCGACGACGCCACCTCCGAGACATGTTTTCGCAAGATTTCCAATGGTTTCAATTGTACTGTGGAAATAGCAGATGTTAACTAAGATTTTGCGCAAAAACTATCCCTAGCTCACATTTTTAATAGGAATAAACGGGCAAATGCGTTTATGTATCACCAGAGACACGTAACTAGAATTATTATCTAAGATATTTTCAATCCTCAATGCAAGTTGAGACGTACCCGAGGAGAAGAACTGGTACTTTAAGATTTATCCGTTAAATAGTATATCGAATTGGATTGGATTTATAATAAATTTATACCAATTTGAAAGCTTCCAAGATAGGTATCGTTGTAATACGAGATAAAAATACAAATTGGCCGCTCAAAGAACAAAAACAATATTATACTCCTGAAAGAGTTACGCATTATTAAACTTTTAAAGATAAAATTTGATTGATTGATCGAATTATGTCTTTGCTGGATAGCAAAGACATTATGTCTTTGCTGGACAGCAAAGACATAAGGTATGATGCTATTAAGAAATCATTAAGAGGTGAATCACTTCTTACCAGATTAGCGTGATACTATCTTAGACTGTAACGTGATTTACTTACTGTCCGTAAAAGCTTTGAGTATTCAAATCAATTCTAAATATTCTTTATAAGTGGGCTCAAAAAGCACATTTGAATCGTCAGTAGTCTGTCCGTTGGTAACGAATCTACGACCGAGGAGACCGGTGGGAAACTCAACGGTTACTCTTTTAAAGATGGTTGTGTATGTTACAACGTGTAACTTTGCTTCTGTTTGCAACTGGAATCAAGTCCAAATATTTTTAACGCTTAAAGAATCTATTAACATATAATATGCCTTTTGTTTAAAGTATGTTTTTGAGATATTTATAAACATTATGCTGAGGCAAATGTAAAACTGATTGCTGTATCTTATTAAAAATGCGTAGAACATACACATTTTTAAACCGACAAATGATTTCTGAACCTTCTTCACTCTAAAGTATGGCATTACAAGTTTGTTTTTAGTTTCTTGTGTTAAAATTGTGTATTTCACTTTTTATTAACTCACTTCGTTCTCTTTTTTGGAGGTCTTGCAGATTTAAAATCGTAATTCTTTGCAGCTTCGCCAGTTGCTTTGATTTCAAATTTATGGTGTCCGCGATGATGGGGCTGTGACGGTTTTCCCATGGAATTGTCTGAAATTCGCTGATAAAACATAATAAAATTATAATTTTTTAATGCAGATAAACTGTACGATGCTGTGTAGAAACCAAAGTGCTATACTGCCTTTTAACTTTATGATGCACAAGCTGGATGTAATAATACAGTAAATATTAAAGTAACTGGATTGCTACAGAGATTTAAAAGAAACCAAAATCTATTGAATAAAGACCAAAAAAATAAATATAATATACTATGCAACTTGTAAAGTGAATGTATTAAATTAACGATCAGGATAAATAAGTTCGTGTTAAGCTCATAACATTTTATTTATTGCTGACAGATTAGCGCTTGATTGTGATTATACCTGATGGTAAGTGAAGATACAGTTTTAGCGCGCTATGCTGGTAAGAGGCAATTTCTTGCTTAACGGTACGTCCTTCCTGGGGGGATGGTAACTAGTCACGGCCGAAGCTTTCCAGCATTTCAGACTCATACAAATTAGAAAATGTAAAAATTGTAGTATTACAAAATAAAATATGTAATCTTTAACAGATAACATCTTTTAACCCAGTTATTATACGGCTGATATAATATTACGAGTTAATTTTATAAAGCGATTTAATTTTAAGCAATTTTACACTTACAGTATCATCCATTGTCCCAAATAATCTTGTTGAGATCAATTTCTATTCATGTCGACTAAACAATATAAGAAACCGTAATTAATAAAAGTTCAACCCTAAAACACAATAATTATTGAAATCCAAATAGAAAAACATGAATTAACGTTTTGAAAACGTTTTAATGTAAAAAAATATTTACTAGTTCTTATGTACTCCGTAAAATAAAAATTATTGACATAAATAAATGACATATGTCTAACAAAGTGCTTTTTTCGTTTTTATTTTAGTGCGGTTTATGAAACCACTATGCAAGTGAAACTTTAATGTGAGCCTTGGGTGTTGTCATTTATTTTGCTTACTCCGCGATTTGCTTTTCGGTGAAGGTAAACTTCGTGAAAAATTGGGGTAGATGGGTTCGTACTCACGGCCGCAGTTTTTCTCTAATAAACAAAATAGAAAATACAATTTTTTGTTAGCAACACAATTTTCTAAATTTGAATTAGAAAATACATTTTAAAATTTGCATTACAAAACACAACTTTCTATATTTGTATTAGAATATCCAATTTTCAAAATTTTGTATTTTCAAAAAACACAAGTTTCTAAATTTATGTCAGAAAACGCAAACTGCTAAATTTGTATTAGAAAACATTTTTTAAAATTTGGGATAGAAAACACAATTTTTTAAACTTGTATTTGAAAACATTTTTTTATTTGACCTCCAATCTCAGCTAACTCTTCGAATTTTTGGAAGATTACGCCGGCGAAGGTCAGTTTAAACACTGAATTTCTCATTGCCCATGCCCAGCTGTGGGACGTTACTAGACTTCTTACTTTACTCATACTTTTATTACATATTTTGAAGAATCGTATTAAAACAGTTTTTCTTGCTTGTCCGTGAGTACTGATTGATTATGCAAGTTAAAATATCTATTTGGACTAGTTCTTTTCTCTCCTACAGCTTTTTAAGGACCGCGGTCTGGTCCAAAAAAACAACATCGCAGTTTTCCTAGTATAATAAATTCTCAATATGGCTACAACTACAAATAACCTTATTAAAACAAAATTAGAAATAAAACCATGAACTGGAAACAATACTTTACTCGAATAAACATCAATAAACAATTATAAGTTTTACGAAAACAATTTCTCGAAGCATGAAACTGCACATTGACAGGCACAGACGGCTATAAAATTAATATTTTAACATATTTAGCCACTGAAGACATCAAATTATGGTAATACAAAATTTTTAACAGGAATTTTATTTTTTGCAATTGCCTTAGCAGAGAATATTTCCATTTTTAAAACACTTCCGCAATAAGTTCTTTAGCATTGATATAGGTCCCAACAATGCATAGAATGATACCAAATATTGTGATGAGGATGCACTTCCACAATCTCCACTTCAATACACCGAGTCCTGGATCTTCCCAGTCTAAGCAAAGCTCAATAAATGCCGGAAATATGAAACCCATATTTGATAGACAAAAAGAACCAATCTGAAAAACAAAAAAATCTTTCATTCTTCTAATATTTCGTATTGATAATAAAATTTTATTGACCGATTTGTCAATGGCAGCTTTTACATTTTAAAGACAATTTCGTAAACGTTTTCTCAATATTTTATATAACATAATAGCTATTTGAGAAAATGTGAAATCCATTCCCCTTTGATTTACTATAAGTACAAAATTTTAAAAACTATATTTATATGTACAAAAGCCTAATTCCGTAGTTTAGTTTGTTATTCTTTAGTCGTAAATTTTTAATCTTTAATTTATACACCATTATTCATACAGTGACAAGAAATATCACTGATTTTCTGTTAATTATCATACTTAGTTTGTTTAAATTTTACAGCTATACAAGATGTTTAGGAAAAAAAGACAGATGGTAGTTCTGACGACAACGAAAACGAAGACAGATGGTAGTGCTAACGACTGATTAAAAAAATATCATATTTTTAAAACTTTTTATTGGCTTTGTTTACGCTCCATCATGTTAGTACAACTAAATGTCTCAGCTCGGGTCAACGACCGCTAGCTATCGGTACCAGCAGCTAGCGGCCGTTGACCGGTGCAGTCGAGGGTCAGCTGTTTTTAAATTTGTTTTTTTTTGTAATGTATATTTTATGAAACTATCGCTTCATTTAGCTGTACTAACTTGATAGAGTGTAAATAATGCTAATAAATAATGTTTTTTTAATCAGGATGATTTTTCCGTCCCATCATCAAAGGCATCATCAGTTCTATCGTCTGTCTTCGTTTTAAGAAGTGGTCACCTAACATCTTTTATATTATGAAATCAGTGCAATCACAGCCACTTCCGAAGACACTGCAATAGCGTCAATTCAAATAAAATAAATTAAAGGTACGGCAAAATCTATTTTTCAATCCTGTAAATAGTCTAGATTGCATTATAAGGTACTTAAAGGAAATGCGTCCCTGGAATTATGGTATTCATATTACTAACAGAAGTGCTGAGTTCAACACCATGGCCAATTAGCAAACGATTTCCCATTTGGCCTTGGCTGGTAATGACACTTCCAGTCAGAGCCAAACAAAATTTGCGTTGTGTGTTAGGATGCTAAATGATATCGCGTCTACTGTCTTAAACTAATCCCTAATTTCACCAACATTCCCTAAAGCATCACATTGAGGACACCTTAGCTATATATACATCCCCTTAACTGGCGCCTAAAATTATTTTATGGGACCTAAAGCTTAGGGGAGTTTGGTTAATCGGGCATTATTCACATACATACAAGTTGAGATTATAGTAAATCGGTACCAGATATTCTAGCAAAGTTCCCGAGTTCGATTTTCGCCAAGAATGTAATTAATTCCAAACTAGTAGAAGGCTTCAGAAGTGGCTAGGTATTTTACTCTACTTTCGAGCAGGCCCTTGAATCGTCAAGTAAAAGGTTATCGACACAGTAATGTCAATGTATGACTGATGATGATATTAAATAACGACTTACAATCGAAAGTAAGGAAGGTTCCTTAGAGTAACGAGGTACCCCACAACACACTCAGTCGAGTATCCTTTATTTAAAATCATCATTTAAATATCAGCCTCATTTATTTTATATAACTAAAAAGTAAATTACAAGCTCATTACCGCCCCATTGCTGGCTACAGTCCTCCTCACTCACAGGAGTTTATCATTATTTCACGTAGTTTAGAGAAAATTATTCGCTTAAAATTGTCAAAAAAAAAATGAGTACGTGGCAGTGTAGAAATTATATAAGGCAAATTACCAGGTTAGCGTGCTTCTATAGAAGTCTGTACTGTCAATTATCCACTACTACTATAGGGTTAATAAAAAAATAACTTACCAATCCAATGAACTTGGTGACAGCTGGAAATATTGCGGCTATTACGGTTATTATGATCACAATTCCACCTCGCCATACACGTTCCCAGAACCAATACTTATCTTCAGTATAACGCTGCTTGATATAAAACCAGACTAGTTCGAAAGGCACCCAGAAGTTCAGGGCAAACGTGACATATATCATTAGGGCCATGAAGACTTTCAGAACAATTGGGAAACTGTAAAAAGAATTGAGTATTGGATGTTCACTCTCGCTTGACTGACATGCTGTGAATAACAAACTAATATCGTTATCGAATTCACCCATAACGGCATAACCGATTTTGATAATTTTTTTTTTGAGTATTTGTTAACTCAAACTCCGATTTTCAAAAAAATTGCGCGAAAATATTATGAAAAAAATAACGATCATTTTAACAACTCTAATGTAACCTTATGGCATTTTATCATAACAGTCAGTTTTTTAAGTCAGTATTCATAGTTAACTGCCCCATTGGTCTAGTGGTTAGCATGTTTGACTACAGACATGAGATCCTGGGTTCGAGTCCCGGATCGGGCCAATTCAAAATCGATATTCAGTTTTCTATTAAGATTTTCTCAATATTTGCCCAAAGTTGGGAAGTTGGCGGTGTGATCCACCCCCGTGCCTCGAAGGTCACTAAACTGTCGGTCCTGCGCCTGATCTCTCTCCAGTCGTGCCGGATTGCCGTCACGTCAGACTATGAGAGTAAAGGAAAAGAGAGTACACTTGTGTACTATGCCAGCCAATCCGCAGTAGAGCAGCGTGGTGAGTCTATGCTCTAAAAACCCTCTTTCATATGAGTGAGGAGGCCTGTGCCCCGCAGTGGGACGTTAATGGGCTGCTACTATTCATAGTTAAGGTTGTACAACGTCTGTCGGTTCAGCTAGTATATAATAATATTTTTGTATCAATGTCTGTTATTGAACTTTTACGAAACGGTAGGACCGATTATAATGAATTTGTATATATTTAGATTAGGTCTTAAAACAATTCCACTCTCCTAGTCCCATCCCCTATTTTTCAATGGCGATACGAAGTGTCACGGGACAGCTTGTATATATCTCTTCTTGATATATTTAATCGTTAATACTCTTTAAATTTCAATAAATAGTAATATTTTTTGCCAAAAATTGTACAGCGCAATCTATCTGAAAGCTCAATTAAAAGGTTTAAAGATGGCGCAGAAATTTCATATTCTTAAATTACTTGTTTATTTTGTACAGAACGTACTTTTCTACTTGTCCATAACAAATAGAGTTTGCAATTTAGTATTATTTCCATGACTTACGGTTCCAAAGGAAAGTTCAGAGTGACAGGTGATTTGGATTTCTCGCCGAAACCCCAATAGCCGAAGTAACCGACACACAGTACAATACTAACGACCACAGTCATTCCTAAAACAAGATATTAATTAAAGTGGAAACTTCTTTAGATGCTTTGCACATGATTTATTGAGTATTGAATGAGACTGGGCTATCACGCTCGGTTATACAACGCTCATTCGATTTAAGTCGACTCTTATGTAGTAAGGGAGCGAAAGAATTATAGCCAACACGTCAATGACATATTCTAATTTATCATTTAATATAACATTTGTCACAATACTGACTCTACACAATTATGATTTTATAAGACGTGTTGGAAGTGTTATTACTATATGAGTATACAACAACAAAGTAATTGTTATATTTCGTATTATTAACCTCGCCTCGATAAAGATTTTACGATTCACTCCAAAACGGTTGTCTGATTTTAATAAAATGGTTCTTGTGTGTTTAGATTGCCAATTCAGTCTAACAAATAAAGGACATCTGTGTGTAAATCCCTATTCCAAGGACCACAAAACAAAGATTTTTAACTTAATTCTGTCATTTCATACCATGGAACTCGTCAATAATTACAATTGCCAAAGCTCATCACCAAAGACTTCGCCATCACGTGAATCCCGAAGATGCTAAACTTCTGGATATCGCACGGACAAAGAGAAGACTTAAAGGAACAAAACCTTTAGAGTTAGTGAAAGTGCAGTGACACAATATAGTGCAGTGTAGTGTTTTTAAGCAACAACTCAAGAACAGTGTTATTCAATAGACATTATAGTAAACTAAGCATAGTCGTTGGACTCTAGACTTAGATAATACAAGTACATATTAGGTAGATTAGGTCAAAGCATTATTACTAATTAGTCTGTAAGGCTAGATCGGCTAGTCTGTAATCTTATATTATAAAACAACCATTAAAGAAAAAAAATCATAACATCTCGAATCTGTTTTCCTTTTCTATAGTAGAAAATAAACTTCCCCGTAATATGAATGCTTTATTTGTAAAATTAGAAGGTAAAATTTCGGGATTTTGTTTTGCCACATAACAGCCAGAAAAGTAAGCAAAAAATTAACCTCCAGCTAATACGTTGAGTATTTTCTTTGGTTCCTCCATAGAGTTCTCAATTGCCAATGTCACGCCGACACCCTCCATACTGAATACACAAACTCCCATAAATTCAAATAATCCCGGAACCGTTTTGAATACTGGAAATTCCAAAGATGATTGCGTAGCCGCTCTTACTGCGTAATAGACCGTAGATCCTGCCACCATTACTGAAAAATAACACATGAAAAGTAAAAAGTACGGAGACATTCAAATTTCGACGGCCCCTACGCGAGAAAGACTATCTCTGATTTAACCTTTTGTACTAATGATACGTCATTTTAAACATATTTCAATGTCTAAATAATATTAAATAAATAGTTGACCTAGTTAAATAGGATGAGATATTATAATCATCGTACTTTCAAAGACTACAATATCAAAAACTCAAGTCGACCCTTTATACGTTCCATTCAAACTAAAGGGAAGATAACAGTTACACTTGTAAGCGTGACGCTGAAGGAGGTTTATTCGTTTGTACTTTTAAGTTACTAACTGACGAGAAATGCTTTGTTTCGCTGACTACCTGCGGTCACAACCATCAAGTCCAAATCAAAATATTCTTTATTCAAGAGGACTCAAAAAGCACTTTTGAATCGTCAATAGTCTGTCTGTTGGTAATAAAACAACCACCGGTTCGGAAAGCTGATTCCATTGAGAAGAACGCGGTAAGAAACCCAACGATTACTCCTTTAAACATAGTATTTGTACGTTACAATGTGTTTAGCTTTCATGTGCAACTGGAATCAAGTCCAAACATCTTTATCACTTAAATAATCTTCAACATTATAGTATGCTTTTTGTAATAGGACGTTTTTAACATATTTCTTAAAACTATGTGGAGACTAACTCAGAAGTGATTCGGGAATCTTATTTAAAATGCGTATGCTCAACCGGACAAATGATTTCTGCATCTTCTTTACTCTAAAATATGGCATTACAAGTTTGTTTTTATTTCTTGTATTAAAATTGTGTGTTTCGCTCCTTTTGCTGTATAAATGAGTATTATCACGGATATGTAACATGTTATTCAATATATATTGCGACGGTACTGCGAGAACTTATATTTATATATCTTTGATAATATAATATAATATAATATAATATAATATAATATAATATAATATAATATAATATAATATAATATNTAATATTTAATTTTTATATCAAAGTGTATTTGCACCTAACATAGTCATAAGTTTGTAAACTAACAATTTGAGTCAAATGTTGCTCTTAATAAAGATTTATTATTATTATTATTATTATTTGAATTTTTCTCTTGAGGAAACGCGAGATCCTAATTGATATATGGCACGTATTGCTCTTTTTTGCAATACGAGTATAAAGATAATTTCAGTGTCCTCCGCCTTACCCCATAACAGTATTTCGTAAGACATAATGCTATGAAAATAAGCGAAACACACCATTTTAGCAGTTTCAACATCAGTGAGCTTACAGTTAAGCGTGTAAGAAAAATAATAATTTTTTTTTTGCGTTTGGTCTATTGTTAATCTTTAACAAAATATTTTTTATTCATGCACTTCGCAAGTCAAAATTTATTTTTCAAAATTTGAAATAAAAGACGCTTGATATTAAAAGTTTTCTTTCGAATTAATTAATGACCAAGAGCCCTCTGGGCAACCTCAGTAATCTTATTTTCTAAATAGTTTCGTTTTGTTAGTTCGTTTTGCGAGCAGAGAAATTAATAGTAGATGGGTATCAATAAAATTCTGAAGTAATGAGATCTTTAAATAAATTACTTGTTATAAAGTTGAACCTTACAGATAAAGAAGTCGGCCACGATTGAAAATGGTGCTAGGTACTTCAGCGATGTTATCATGCATAGAAGAACGCAAGGGATCATTAGACTGGCAACCAACATTCTTAAATTAGGCATCCCTCCGGTCGTTACTTCATCGGTGTTTTCAATCAGCTGCTTTATTGTTCGTGCAATCATTATCTGATACACGCAACACGACCCAAACAAATCTATGCAAATGATGAAGTCCACAGCGTACCTTTACAAAATAATTATATATTAATATAGATTAACATACATTAATAAAGTTGAAAACCACGTGCTAACGTCTTGACGGGCAGGAATATTCGAATTATACATTAAATATTAGTACTATTTATGAGCTGTGGTCAACGTTATCTACGTATGGGGTGAGCGGTAATCTGATTCAAACATTGAAGTCTCTCTATGAGGGTTCTAGTGCTTGTGTCAGAATAAAAGGGGCGTACACGGAGTGGTTTCCTGTCGAAAGAGGTGTTCGACAGGGATGTGTTGCGTCACCATGGCTGTTCTACCTATTTATGGATAACTGTTTGACAGATTTAAAAGAAAGTGTGTATGGGTTAAGAATGAATGAATTACTCAAATGTTTACTCTAAGCTGATGAGCTAACCTCGTGAGCTACAGGAGATGGTAAATATTATGAATAATGCTTTGAAAGAGAAAGGAGTGAAAGTGAATGTAAACGAAAGTTATGCTTTTTGAAAGAGATGAATGGCAATATTTTGATAGAAGGGAAACAAGTGGAAGAGGTGAAAGAATATCTATACTTGGGATCTAAATTTACAAAAGATGGAACATGTGACAGTGATATCGAAAGGAGAGTGAATGCAGGGAATATGGTAAATGGTGCTCTGCATGCTTTTATGAATAGCCAGATGGTGGCTCAAAGGGCCAGACTGGCTGTGTATGCAAAAGTGTTGGTTCCAACACTTATGTATGGTAGTGTAAGTTGGGTATGCCAGAAGAATTACAAAAGTAAAATAAATGCGGTAGAGATGAGAGCGTTGAGAAGTATGAGCGGATAAAAACTGAGTGACAAAGTAGTGTGATAAGAGAACGTTGTGGTATAAAAGAAGACGTAGTGACTAAAATTGAGAAGGGTATGCTTAGATGGTTTGGGCGTGTGGAGAGAAAGAATGAAAGGAGACTGACAAAAGGATTTATGAGGCAAGAGTGAATGCGAAAGTTGGAAGGGGAAGACCAAGGCAAACGTTACTGGATTTATAAAATACTAGTTGAACTGCGTCTGTGTAAACCGAAAGGTGGAATTTTAGTAGTAGTAAAGTATGATGATATCTATTTGATACTTATATAATTTTACCACAGTCTAATACCTTCCAAGATATCCATTTTAATGATATGCTACTAATCGCAGTTTTGTTCTACACGAAATTAACAGATATACAACGTATACGATGTATTTAATTGAATAAGCAATGACACCAGTAAAATTGGTTGGTAAATAACACGTATTTTTGTAGTATGCTTTAGACAAAAATGGTTACCCTTTATACATAAATATATAGCTTCGGGGACGGTTTTATCTATCTTTTTAAGATATACAATTCCGTAGTACATCAATTTGTTCTATGTGGTAAGGTATAGCCAACGTCGACGATTTATTTTTGCTAGTGTAACTCGGAGAAAAAACGTGTCCAACATTGCCCACCCAGGCATCGCTAGATCAAAACTTAAGCCGTTTCATCTTCATAATTGGCCAAAAAACAATCGTTTTAAGTCCGTTTTTACCAATTCCTTTTTATTTCACACTATATTAATCTTGCTCAAATTTTCTATCGTTAATACACAATTTTTTTGTTTATCCAGTTAATTTCAAGCACATTTTTTAAACTTGTAAGAGATGATACTTTATGTCAGGGCAGTTATTTCAAATAATAATTAATTATATAAGTTTCATCAATTGATAATTGTACGAGTATTTGTGAAAATTAGGCTTGTTTCTATGTAATGACTCATTACTAATGAATTTAAGAAGTTGGTGCTAAATGGCGTAGGAATTGAATGTACTTTGTATGCAGCATTGTACACGTATTCTCAATTATTATATATCCCGTAGATTGCCCGGCCACGTGTTTTATTATCACCCGTAATTTGCTCTTTTTAACGGAAATAAAAAATCTCCTGCCCTGTCCCGCACGGACTTTTTGAGCCGATTGCCCTGCGGTTCGAATGACGTTAAAGAGGCTCTTGGGGCTTAAATGTTCATGAAAGACTACCAAATGTTATAATTTTTGTTTGCTAATAGATAAACTATACAATGCTATCTTTTTTTTATTAAATGAAGAATCTGGTGTAGCGTCATGATGTTATATAATCAAAAACACAAATAGTCAACAATAAACACTCAAAAGCTTATAAACTACCAAAAAAAACTTAACCACCATCAACGCGACACATGCACCTTTAGTAACGCCCACTTTGTAATTGATTTTTTGCTTTTTCTATCTGGTGTTATCTTTACGCATATTTTGTTATGACAGTTACCGAGAAGCGAAATAGATAATACACATTATGACTTAAAAAGGAAGAGACGCTTATATTTCTGATTGCCCGAATTTAGGCATTCCTATTGTATGATGTCAAACATTATGTGACTTGGGTAATCTAACAAAATGGATATACGGGTATACCCACTAGTGGTATGGTATGTTATCAATCAGATAATTATTTACAACTTCTGAAATGTCAATTTGTGTCGGAATTTTTACGTAAGTATTGAGTAATGCTTTGCTTACCTAAAAGATCGACTATAAGGTTTCATTTTCGTAAATGGTCCGATTTCCAAAGTAGCTTCCGCCAGATCGGGATAAGACATCTTTGGTACTTGTACCCGACCATATATTTTCTGGGCGCAACGAGCCAAGATCTAAATGAAAAGGAAATCAGATTAGTTTCATGATATAACCATTGGGCTTGTGATATTGCTTTAAAATGCTGTATGGATAAATAAAACACCCACTTTCGAGGGGAGTTCTCACATTAGACTTTTCAAGGCGGTAGTGAAATAATTGTAACAAAAGTCTTGCGAAAAACACGTTATTATAGCTCTTATGGAAAACGTTTTATTTGGAAATCATATGTATTAATGTAAGGTATGGAAGCAGAAACAAATTTATAACCTATGAGAAATTTGGAAACCCACTTCCTTAGTATTCATTAGGTACGTTGTTTTAGTATAAAGGCTATTTTTTAATTAGCATTAAGAATTCGATAAAAAATTAAATTGTTGTTTTGTTCATCGCATAAAAGTTCTAGGCGTCTGATAGTTTGATTCTTAGTGATGGGTTAACCTAAGATAACTATGCACACAATACAGGTTTCTTGCCTGAAAACAAATTTTTCTAGACAAATATTTGAAAATAAAATCGTCTAACTTTGCCGTATCGAAAGCTCGTACTCGAAACATTACGTCAAAGAAGCAGTTATCACTTTAATCTTTTAAATACACTTAATATAAAACGAAAACATACGCAATTGATTTTATCGAAAATCAACTTCCAATAAATTATGTAGTTTTTACAAAGTTTTTTCTTTACATCCGTTTTAAAATAATGACGCAATTTATTGGACATATTTCAGACATATTAGAATTTAGATGTCTTAAGTCGTACTAGTACTCCAGAACAGCATGAATAAGTAAAATTCCTATTTTCTTCTTGAGGCAAAAATGATCATCAATATTCAATTAGTTCAGTACTAAATTGAAAGACATCTAAAAGCTAATACAAAAGTCCAATTTCATTTATAATACAAGGCAACACATCACTTAAATACGATAAATGTTAACGATTAATAGTTCTCCACGGGGACCTCCTTTTAGAAAAAAAGGGGGGGGAGTGAATCTCATTGCCCCTTTTGCGGAAAACTAACTTTTGATGGCCTTGCTGCTCGTAACACTGCGCTGGTACGAGTACTTGCTTTACTAGCAGAGGCCCCAGGTTCGATCGTCAGTAGGGCGAATTTAGAAAATTGTATTTTTCTACTTTGTGTCTGGACTGGTGGGAGGCTTAGGCCGTGGCGATGCTGTGTAGAAACCATATGAGGTATCTTGCCTCTTACCTGATTAGTGCGTTTCCATCTTAGACTATATCATCACTTACCATCAGGTGAGATCACAGTCAAGCGCTAAACTGTCATTTAAACTAATTTTTGATACATTTAATTTTACGCCTAACTGTTATTTATATATAAATATGCAAATCTCGGAAACAATTACAAGATATGTAATGATCTGCCAAGCCTGTAGCTCAAAATGTCGACGAATCCACCCCATATAATACTTGATGTCCATCTGATGCAAAATCCGGTTCCATATAGAATTTAACAAAATCGATACAGTAATTTAAAAGGATTTTAATCACATTTACACAAGAATTAAAAAACCTTACAAAACTTAATTTATATCACATTAAATTGGAGGTATTATATTTCAATTAAAATTTCATGATAGAGATTAAAATCACAAAATTATACTTACATACATACAGTAGCTTACTGCGAAGCCCAAGATCACAGTCAATACGACAGATGTCCATAACCCACACTGTTTGTAGGATTCGTGTATGGCCACCACACCGCCTCCTAGACAACTCTTAATCAAGTGTCCAATAGACTCTATGACACTTGAAACAGAAAAAGGAAATTTGTTACATTCAACATAAAACAAGAAAAAGTGAATTTTGAAATTGAATCATGTGCGACACTAAAAACAGAAATGAAAATAAATTACATTGAAAGGTTTATGATATTTGAAATAGAAATGACATATAAGTCGTTGAATTCTATATGTAATTTAAAACAGAAAAGGAAAACGTGTATGACACTTAAAACAAATGACATTGAATGCTACATGATACTTGAAAATTGAATTAAATGAATAGAAATATTATTAAATTGAATTTTGTGCGATATTTAAAATAAAAATAGAATATAATTTCATTGAATCGTATATGACGTTTAAAACAAACAAGTATGACACTTAAAATAGAAATGGAAATAAATTGAATGCTAAATGATACTTAAAATTGTAATATGTTTGTTATATTGAAACTTGTATTATGTAAATGGAAATATAATTTTATTGTAATCTATATGACACCAAAAATAGAATAGTAAATAAATAACATTGAAGCTTATATGGCAATAAAAACAGAAAACGAAACAAATTATATTACAAACTCGCATGAAACTTAGAATAGGAAACAAATAACATTGAAACCTGAGTAACACAAAACAAAGACGGAAATAAATATTATTGAAATCTGTCCAATAATGAAATGAGAAATGTTATTATTTAAAAACTTAAAGCAGAAATGGATGTGAGGTGGCGTGCATTGCATGCATGAAAGCCAAACAAACTTACACGAAATAGGAAGTAAATAGTATAACAAGAAAAATTAAAAGTGCGTGCGTACAAAGTACAAATGTCAAAGTGAAACTTCTTTGGCAAAGTAATTTTTAAGTTTTATCTATATTTATACAAATCTAATACTTTAGATTTTAGACAGAGTGAGGGAAAAAGGAAGATATGTTAGGAATTTAATGAATTTAATTGTCATTAAAATGTTGAAAGTGTGGAAAATTAACAAATAATTTGATGAAATCTCAAATGACGAATTGTAAATAAAAGTGTCACGTGTTTTTTAATTTAAAATTTAGAAAATAGACTATGAAATATTTTTGTTGTATAATTTATGAAAAATAGTATATTAAAGTATTAAATGAGTGGCAAATTAAAATGCCACATCTGATTTGTAAATATTAAAACTACCTAACCATCAAACGAATTAACTTAATAAACGCTGCATATCTTTGTGATAATCACTCTTTTCATCCATAAAAATTTAATCTTCATGCGCCTAAAGAAGTTTCACATCAAAGAACTTCAATTTTTTTATTTCATCGTACATTATCATGTGCATTATCATTATCAAGCCTCGTGTTTTTGTGTTTAATAATTCTCTAACTTACTTAGTTGTTTTGCCTGGTGGTCGTGCCGCACGAAAATCATAATTTCTAGCCGCCTCGCCTGTCGCCTTGAGTTCAAATTTATGATGACCCCGACGTCTTGCTACAGTTGTCTACAGTGAAAATAATATGTAAAAATAATCTTAAAAACCTAGATATTTTTATCCAAGTGGACTGTCTAGATAAGTGGAATATGAACGCACTTATCACTGCACGGTTTCCCAAATTTATCCTTAAGAAAGGAGATTATCAAAGCTCATAGAACTAAATTAAATAACCAATGCCAATACCTCCCACATACTCTAAACCACAAACGCATTTTTAATAACTCGCTTTTTTACTAAAACACACTAAATCTAATTATTACGCGACTCAATTTTACCAAGAAATACAAACTAACTCACAAATAAATTCACTCATTCTCACATACCCCACTTACACCTACGTAACACCCACTAACTCATAAGTCCATTACTAATATCTCTTTATTCTTTAGTCTTTTCTCTTTAATGTCTCTATATTCGGACTTCTTAATCTCACTTTGTTATTTTAAATATTACATAACAATTTTTGTAATCCGTAATTGGCCTTATTTAAGCATATTAAGTATCTTATGTAATAGTTTATAAAAACGCTGTTGAATAATCAATAAATAAATAGAGGGGTCATAGGTGATATCAAAATATATACAGTTTGTAGGGAGCCCCTATAAACCCAGGGCAGAAAATATACTTGAGGAGACCGAGGGTCAGAAGATTATGCTTTTGCTAGTCTTCCCTGAGATATGTTGTGATAGCCGATGTCATGACTTCCAGAACAACACGTCTCCATCGAACTTCTGGTGTCCCAGATCCGGATGCGATGAGTACCACTGGGTTTAAGTAGGTATTTTATTGCTGACAGATTAGCGCTTGACTGTGATCTCACCTGATGGTACGTGATGATACAGTCTAAGATGAAAGCGCGCTAATCTGTTAAGAGGCGATATAGCCCTAACGGTTTCTACACAGCATCGTACCGGAACACAAATTTCTTTGTTTGGCGATACGTTTTTGCTGGTAGGGTGGTAACTAGTTACGGCCGAAGCCGCCCACCAGTCCAGACTCAGACAAATTAGAATACAATTTCCTAAATTCGTCCTACCGGGGATCGAACCCGGGACCTCCGCTAGCAAAGCGAATACTCGCACCACTGCGCCAGCCAGGCCGTCATATTCTCTACTAAAGCGAGTCCCACACTCCTGGCTGAAGGTATAACTCTCAGTCGGGGTGCGTAATTACATTTCCAATAACAAAAAGGCAGTAATTTAGACTGTTTGTCCTAGTACCGTTTAAACTTTTTAAGTAGTCTCAGATTGGAGGTTATTAAGCTACACACTCTATTAGAGAGTTAGATATGGAAAATATCAAAAGCTTACTTATAGGTTATTTAAACAAAATTGTCGGGATCCTACTGTAATGAACAATATCACGAGCTGCTGTGATAACTAGGGCCCACTTATCCAGATTTCAGTGATGCTACGCTACTCTTATATATTACATTGAATTACGGGCGACTATGTATTCACCACACGTACAACTAGTATTGTGTAGAAAGGGCCATAAATTTAATAGGTTGAAAGGAGTTACACGCTATCTCATCTAAGGGAAAGAATTATGCCTCGGCAAATCTCAAATAGTTTCTCTTTAATACGTGCGTCCCTACATTCCTTGTGTGCTGTTTTATATAGAATTAATATTGTAATTATATTTGATGTAAACCTAGTCGAGCTAAATCTCATGACCCAACATGGAAGTGTGGGTTGTAAATTTTACAAAATCATCTAGCGTAAATAATGGACGTTTCCGAACAGTAAACGATTTTATAAACTAATCCACAGTAAATTAGTTTGTATTTATGTGTCATATAAAAGTATAATTCCAGGTGGCATAACACGGAGTGTATACTAACACTGCGCCTCTTTTTTAAATTGAGAATGCATGGGCAAGATTGATTGTATATTTAAATTTAGGACTTTGTTTCCATTAAAAGATTATTTATTGTGAGATCAAATGGTGCGAATAATATATACAATTTTCTTCCTAGACTAGTGAAAACTGTGGTGGGTGTCTTCGTAAATAAAAGTAGCCAATGGACAGTGGCGTAACTATACAAACTAACTATATAAATCGTCACGTGCTTATTTTAATTTTAATAGTACCACTTAAGTAGTTATCCAACACTAATAACAATTTTATTTACGGGAGCATGGGTATATACAATTACATTAATTCACATTCACCAGCATATATACGTCCCACAGCTGGGCATAGGGCTCCATTCTTAGGCGAAAGGGAATGAGATTTAGTCCCCACGCAAACCTTCATCAAGAGACTTCACATTCAATATCCTTTCGCTAGCCTTTCAATGAAGGAACAACATTCCTGCCGTGGAAACCTGGATTCATTTGCAATGAAATAAAAATAATGTGTGGAAAAGAAAAGAAAAAAAAAATTTGACGATTCAAAAGTGCTGTAATATGCCTACTTGAATAAAGATATTTTGATTTGATTTGATTGGATTTAATTTAATTTCAATAAGGTATTTGCTAAGAAAAATCTTTCTAAGAGTTTTTTGTTCCGCAAAAGTGTCTGGGTCTATTACATAACCGTAGTTTAAAGATCACGTCATAGAATTCTCAATAGCCAAGTAGCATAACCTGTCTTGTACCTTGTGCTTCGAATACCTCTTGGGCCGGGGCCCTTTTGGGCCTGGGGCCCGTGGCATTTTGCCAGCCCTTTTTTTTCGCTAGGAAATGCATTTGCGCACCCCTGACACTAGGCAAGGAGTGTGGGACTCACCGGCAAGGCCAGAATACCCACTAAAATCCAGCGACACCTTCCTCACCCGGAATGTAGAGTGTCAGAAGCTCCCTTGCGCATTCACTCTGACACTCCCGGATGAACCGACTGAGGATGTTCAAGGAGGAGATAAGAGGCGTTCATAAAGACACCTCGTGCCACTCAGCCTCCTCTTTCTTAGGGGAGCAGCATCTACTGCAGCTTCACGTACTCGCTCCATTGCCTCCTTCAGAGAAATGACGGCTTCGCAGAAAGAGGCATCTGCATACCATCTTATCTCACGGTCAAGCCTGGCGCCCACTATACTTGGCAGTGAGAGATCCGCTCCGATGAGGGACACAAGGGGATGTCGCTGTGGTCCCCAAGCTGGACATTTTGCTACAGCGTGGGCCGCCCTATTGACAGGTGCACTACACTGATGGCAGATAGAGGACTCTTCCCGTCGTGCTATCTGATGCAAGTTCTTTCCGAAACATGCGTGTCCGGTCAGTACTTGCACCAGCCTAAAGGTAAGCGATCCGTGCCGCCTAGCTAACCATTGTTCGAGGCGAGGACGAATCGCCTCTACCGTGACTACAGCCGCACTTGGGAGACTCGAGAAGCTCCATCCAAGCTTGAATCAAGACCCTGTCGGCAATTTGGCCAGCCCTGCCATCCTATAGTTACGCCACTGCCAATGGATCAACAACAATGTTACGTTTAAAAGAAATTGAAAGTTACTGATACTTACATCAACAATTTGAGCCGTGTCATCGTTGGCGGCTGAACTGTCATTTTGCTAAAATAAAAATTATGGACCTTAGCAAGTTCTTTGTTTATATATAAAATACCGCCTCAGTAATTGACTGCGATGAACTCAAATGTTTTTGATGGAATTTTAGGCCATAAAACATTGAATAGCTTTCATTTTTATTGATTTTTTTTTAAACTAAAAGATGGCCAAGTTTCGAGTTCTGCTGTGTAACTTAGTAACAAAGGTGGAGTACATTATCGTCGTCGTACATCATTGTACGTAGACGAAGTTGCGTTGGTCAGCTAGTATGATCTATATCGTATAAAAAGTAACATTTTCTAAAGCAAAGACATCACACAGTTCTAATATAAACAAGCTAATAATCTGTTGCATATTGCAAAGTTAAAACTTTTCTTCAATATATCGCCGAACTATTTTTTTGTTGTATCTTGGATTCGTGTTAAAACCCACAATGTTTTTATCTATTTTATGTCGTTTGAATGACCTTTGGATGAAGCCGTTATAGCAAAATCCCTATACATAAACATTCTATAAAAACACTACAATAATTTGAATAATTTAAAATCACCTATACAATGGATAACAATACTAAAGTTACTAATTAAAATCATAGTCAAAGAGATTTGTTATTTGATGTTAAATGCAATAACAATATTCTATTAGCATAAAAAATACTTGGTATAATAATAAATATGAAACAATATACAAGGTATTAGGAAACCGCTTCCGCAAAGATATAGTAATAATGACACCTATGATGATTGATCGACAAAAACATGGATCCTGATTAAAAAATAACAATATTTTTATTAGCATTTACTCTCCATCACAAATGTACAATGAAGCGAAAGTTTCGTTAAAAATATATTACTTTAGTAAAAACTGTACTAACATGATGGAGCGTAGATAATGCTAATAAAAATTAAAAAATATGAATATATTTGAATCAGGATCTATTTTTTATCCGTGTATCATCAAAGGTGTCATTAGTCCTATCGTCTGTCTTTGTTTTCGGAAACGGTCTCCTTGTATGAAATACAATGAAGCCAATATACGAGTATGTCATGATAAACAAACCGACAAGGGTTGTATTTAATGTAACTGTGATAATCTGATTTAGGTTGTTCCATTTTGGTAAGTTACCTGATTCTGTCTCGCGACCTGAAATAAATTAAAAAAAGCATTTCACTTTTGAAAGACAAAAATCTTGATGCCGCATTGATGTAAAGGTTCAAATACTCTCTTCGATCGCAGAAGTCCTAGATTCGATTCTAAGCAGAGCAAATTTAGGCAATTTTTATACAATATTTCTAAAGTTTTTGGAAGGTATGAATAGGCTCATTGACTTAATAATGCATTTTCATAATTTATCAAATCTCATGGGTTTGATTCCTGGCAGAACAATTTAGAAAACTATAGTTTCTATTATTTTACGTTTGGTGTGGTTTGAGGCTTCGTTAGTTGTAATCATAATCCTCCTCTGACCGAACTTCGGCTACGGCGGCCAATCTCATGCAGAGATTAACAATTTGCGCAGAAGATATTATAGCACACGCGCACACAACAAGTGTTTGTGCAAACACAAGTGAACTCTTATTCCTTTCACTCGCATAGTCCATCTCGAGAGAGATCAGGCGTAATACAGACAAAGGGAGTTTCTGGCAGATGTAATTCTGCTCGTCTCCTCTCCCAGAACTAAACCCTTAAGTCAGAATTCTTCCGGAGGCTCCCTCTAGAGCTGAATGGATCAGCAGAAGAGGGTTCATCTGGGTTTTAGTGGGTATCAATTACACCCAGCGATTCCCGTAATGCCGGATGGGGGTCTATACTTCATCTGACGTGCATTAAGCTATAAAAGGCGTAGTACAGGTTTATGGTGCTCTTTACGGAGCATGTCTCCAACTTCCCAACTTCAGGTATATACTGTGAATTTTTTGGCAGAAAACTCAACATCAGTTTTGAATTCGGGACTCACGTCTAGGACCTCATGTCTGTAGTCAAATATCAGACCACTAGACCAATGAGGTAGTAAAACTAGTCAATCACCAAACTGCTCTATCACCAAAGACTTGCGTTTCAGTAATTTTTTTTATGGTAAAGGCGTTATTAAGTAATTGAGCTCTTGGCGGTTCACTGCTCTATCTTCTCAGACTTCGTTTTGAAGTAGTCGTATTAAATCCATTATTTAATATATTCGAGAATATATATTATTATTATTTATAATATTTCGCGAAATGAATTTGGTTAACACTTAATGCCAGGGTGTATTACAGAAAATTCAATAGGTGCCATAGGAAAATCACACCACATAGGTATAAATACCCGAGATATCTCTCATAAGTCATATAATGAATCAAACACTAGTTAGTTACGAGACTGGGAATGCCTGTATCTTTGGGTTATCACTACTATATCTTCACATAACAAAAAAAATTAAGTCGCTTCCGTGGTCTGTTCACTTATATCTCTCAAACAATTCAACGGATATTCTTCAATTTTGGGTTTTAAAATCGCACTGGCTAAACCTTACGAGATAGATAAAATTAATATGATACGAATTGTACGAGTATATCTTAAAAAGAGCCACGAAAAAGTCCACAATGATATATATATATTTATCTCTAAATATTTACCAATGTATTTTATACAATACAGTATCCTTCCTTATCCTATTACATCCTTATATTAAATTTGCCCTAAACAGCAGTTTATTACAAGGGAAATCTTGGAATATTAAAGATTTAAAAAGCGGCGGCACAAAATCAAAACGATATAGCCTAATCCGCCTATTTTTTTCGATGAATCAAATAAAATACTAGAAAAAGACTGGCTCCACAGGGAAGAAATGCACCAAGTATATGAAAAGGGAATATCTTTTTAATTCATATGTAAGACTTAAGTATTCTTAATATAATAAAATAACTTACAGGCGTTCCGACCATTTTAAAATTTCATAATCGCATTAAAAAAAAATGTATAATTTCACTGGATCTAAAATTTTATAAACTTGTATCTATATGTCCAAATTTTAAATTTATATATTTAAATGACAGCATAGAATTTAGAAGAAAAATCTTGATGTATTTCTTAAATCACCAAAAAGTTTCGTTACGGATTTTATTATTGGAGTATTTATGTAATCCGAGTGTCAGTCGAGATGCTGAAGGCTGGCCGCGGTATTGTGGCAGCTCAGCTGTACTGCCTTTTCAATATATGGTTTGGGCATGTAGAGAGAATGAATGAAAGGCGACTGATAAAAAGAATTTATGAGTCGAGATTGAATGCGAAAGTTGGAAGGGGAAGACCAAGGCGAACGTTCCTGGATCAAATCCAGGACATTTTAAATAAGGGCCAAGTCAAGAGTACTCTAAGCCGTCGAACTTGTATGAATGGTTTAATAAGAATGAAAGAAGCGAAGGGGATATGCAAGGATCGTGGCAAGTGGAAAGACGTCGTCTCTGCCTACCCCTATGGGAATGAGGCGTGATGCTATGTACGTTATGTAATTAAATAAAAAGAATCTATTTAAATTCATCAAAATTGTAAATCTACCCGGGAGTTATTGTATTGCCTGAAATAGCTTGGTAAATAACACATAAGTAAAAAATAATATGTAAAAGCTAAAATGGTTATTATGGGTTATCGTTTAGAGATAAATGTATATCATCACGGACGTGTTTTGAAGTGAAACTTCTTTAGACGCATGAGGATAAAAATTTGACGGATGAAACGAAGAAGTGCAGCGTTTTAATACAAATGTGGCATTATAATTTGCCACTCGCCATTTAATAATTTAATATACACATTTTATAAAATATAAATTAGAAATATTTGATAAATTTCTCTTTTGTAAATTATAAATTCAAAAACAAAATTCAATTAATAATTTTTAATATTTTTAAAAAACCTTTTGAGATATTAATAATTTATTTGTATTAATTACCGACACTCTTAATATTTCAATGACAATTAAATTCAATGAATTCCAAACATACACAATTTTTGCCTCTCTCTTAATCTCGGAAATCTAAAGTTTTAGATTTGTATAAATATAAACAAGACTTAAAAATTTGTTTGCCAAGTTTCACTTCTGACATGTGAACTTTGTACGCACGCACTTTTAATTTTTTATCGATCTTTCTAAGGTACTCAATTCCATAGGACATTAATTTGATCTATCTCGTCAGGTTTAGCGTTAACGATTTAAGCGTACAAAAATATATTTGTTACGACATCATGTAACAAAACTTTGAATTATTATTTCACTTATAATCATAATCTAATCAATATGCAGATTTTACTTTACAAGGAATATATATCTAACTAATACGTTTGTAAATTTGTAACATCATTTACGTAGAATGTCCGACATTAGACAATTTAAAAATACTCTACAGGTATCGAAAGAATTTTTTAAATCGGTCCAGTAATTTTTAGCTTGATTGTTATAAATTGTTAAACAAAATGCAAATATTTCTTATATAATATTAGAGAAGAGATTTATTTGTAACACTATTGTTTCAGAACTTCTCTATTCACAACTTTTGACGTAGTTTTGTTTTGTGGCAGCAAAATAAGCCGATGTTCTGTTCCAGGCCAACATGCGATTGCCTATGGTTTACGTAGGTCAATAGTTGGCTATCTGCCGTCTCGGATAGCCGGCAGACTCATCATCGAAAGAGTCTTTTTGAAGGTGGTTTGGTTTGGTTGGAACTAGATGTGTGGAAAAATATTAAATCGTACTAAAAAAGAAATAATAGTTAAAAAAAACAGTACTGAAAACTAGAAATAACTTTTAACAATAAGTTATAAACAGAATCATTTAATTCAGAGTAAAAAGCGTGGGGTGCATTTTACAACATTCCCATAACTCTCCTTTCATAGACAGTTGCCAATAGAATGATTGTCACCTTTAATATGTCAAGCTTCCCATGGCTTTCACTCTGAATTCAATGATTCTGTTTATAGCTTATTATTAACAGTTATTTTTTAGTTTTTAGTTCGGTTTACTATAAAAGCGTGTTTTTTAAACTATTATCTATATCAGAGTGAAGCTTTTTACACATTTTTTCGTCTTTTATCCATCATTTAGATACAAACATATATTGGGAGTCGAGGAATAAATAAAACAAGAAATGTGATATTCCATGTAAAATTATTTACAGACATTAATCGTTTATGACAAAAAATATCACCTTCCGCATCATTTGTAAGAAGGCACAAACATTGGGGTTGTACAACGATGTCATTGTAACCATAAAACATTACATATAATAATCAATATTATGAATAACAATAGCAACTGGGCGTATGATAGCTACTAATAAATTACAAAACATTATTACAATTACATCGGAATACATTTACAAAGTTCGCAATATATAATTAATAAAAGTATTTTCAATACAATTATTGATTTCACAATATTCTTTTTTTATAAAGTGTTATGTGATGTTATTATCAAATATATAAATAAATATTTTTGTAATACAAATGTGATTCCGTTTTAATTGAAATATAGTTGAGTAGAATGTTCCATTCATTTTAAATTATAGTGTTACATTAATCTAAAAATATTTACCGTAACGCATTATATCGGTAAAGCTTTTATAATATAACATACCGTTTAATAAAATTTAATACTAAATAATAACTATAGGTTAATGGTAAATTTATTTTCTAAATTTAATAAATATATGACAAAATCTGAATATAATGTCAGATTTCTTGACATAACAATGAATTTTAAATTTGCACAAAAATATTAACTTACCTATATATAGGTAAGTTTAGTAGCAGCCCATTAATGTTCCACAGCTGGGCACAGCCCTCCTCACTCATATGAGAGAGGATTTTTAGAGCATAAACCCACCACGCTGCTCCAATGCGGATTGACAAGCATCGATATATGTATTAAATTGATTAAATCCAAAAGAGATGTATTAGAAACTTTACATAAGACAAAAAAGAAAACCTTTTCAAGTAATTTTAAAATCATGGTATTTATTATATCAATATAAAATAATTAAATAATTCCAAGAGTAAAAGAGTTTTTAGAAATTTTAAATGCGACGTTAAAAATACAAAAGAAGAAACATTTTTAATTCCCTTTAAAATCGCGGTATTTCTTATATGAATATTTGATTATAAATAATATCGTGTTTTATATGTACACATATATTCATTTCAAAATTATTATAATTCTTATATGAATATTAATTTGTCAAACATCTATACATTTATAGGGAATTAAATTTATTGAAATAGTGTCTTTAAATATATCATTTCACATTAGAGTTTGTTAAAAATTTGAAGACGTTTGATAAGGATTTCATGATATCAAAACAAAACAAGACCAAATTTCTTAATTTATAATAAACATAAGAAATATTATATGAATATTTGTTTGTGCAATAATATTACCATTAACCTATGTTACTTTTGTTTTTTAAAATATATTTTCTAAACGGTTACTTGTACTCGTCACGCCATTATAGTCATAATCTCGTATATATAAGATCGTTGATGGCATACAAATATCATCTAAGTTTTAAAAGCGTTAAAAGGAATTACTAAATGGTCACTTAATATTTAAAAGCGATTTTAATATTAAAGACTAGTTGATAATATTAAGGCGTGGAAGTTTCATAAATCATTGTATTTTCGCATTTCGCATTGTTAAATGTAACGAAATAAATAAAATGTGCTATTTTTGTATAATATTTGTGCATTTAAAAAAATGATATTGTTTGATTAATAATATTGAACACAAGGTGTTAGGAGACCGCTTCCGAAAACGAAGACAGACAATAGTACTAATGACACCTTTGATGATAGGATGGAAAAAGAATCGATTTTGATTAAAATTTATTTTGATCATATTTTTACTAAAAAAAAACTGACATAAAAACACAGAGCTGTCGTTCGGCTCCACGAAACTCAATTTAGTCATTTCCTTTACACGCACACCGGCGCCGGCCGCGTGAGTTCGTTGACCTGAGTGTCAGCTGATATTTGATATTTTGTTTCATTGTTAGTTTTTTTTTTAGTAAAGTAATGTATTTTTTGGGAAACTTTAGCTTTATTTAGCTGTACTAACACGATAGTGTAAATAATGCTATTAAATGTTTTAAAAATATGACTTTTTTTTTAAATGAGGATCGATTTTTTCCCGTCCCTTTGTCAAGGGCGTCATTAGTATTATCATCTGACTTCATTTTCGGACGCGGTCTCCTTATACCATGAACAGTAAATATTAATATTGATTTTTACCAAAATTAGATTAAGTTAATATCGCCCCCATAAGACTTTATCTCCCAATACTCAGGAATATCAGCAATGATTGTTTTTTAAATCTTATAAATACGAAATCAGTAGCAGTATTTGACACAAAGCATTAAATTCTCATGGTAATGCTTATTTTTGTAATATTCTAAAATATACCATATATTTCAGTAATTTAAGATGTTCTATTTTAGTTCAGTAAACATTTGATAACGTTCAATTATCTGTGTAAGAAATACCCCTGAGTAACATGAGTAAAGCTGGGCTAAATTATACTAGTTATAAAATTATATCAACAAATTTAAAACAAAATAATTGTCAATTTTTGATTTTTGAAAGTGCAACGCCTTCTCACTATTATAATATATTACTGGAAGATTACGATTCTATTTAAAAAAAGGTAAAGCACCTTCTGGAACTATTGTATTATTATAGGCACATTTTATTTATTAAAACTATATTAACTGGTATTAGTTATNTTTCGCATTGCTAAATGTAACGAAATAAACCAAATGTGCTATTTTTGTATAATATTTGTGCATTTAAAAAAATGATGTTGTTTGATTAATAATATTGAATACAAGGTGTTAGGAGACCGCTTCCGAAAACGAAGACAGACAATAGTACTAATGACACCTTTGATGACGGGATGGTAAAAGAATCGATCTTGATTTTAAAAAAAGCATATTTTTACTAAAAAAAACTAACATCACAACAACAAAAACACAAACAGCTGTAGTTCGGCAAAACTCAATTTAGTCATTTCCTATATTTACGGCCGCGTGAGTTCGTTGACCCGAGTGTCAGCTGATTTTTTATATTGTTTCATTGTTACTTTTTTTTTTTGTAAAGTAATGTATTTTTTTGTGAAACTTTAGCTTTATTTAGCTGTACTAACACGATAGTTCAAATAATGCTATTAAAAAATTTAAAGATATGACTTCTTTTTTAAATGAGGATAGATTTTTTCTCGTCCCTTTGTCAAAGTGTCATTACTATTATCATCTGACTTCACTTACGGACGTGGTCTCCTTATACTATGTACAGTAAATATTAATATTGATTTTCAGCAAAATAAGATAAAGTTAATATCGCCTCCACAAGACTTTCTTTCCCAATACTCAGGAATATCAGCAATGATTGTTTATAAATCTTATAAATACGAAATCATTAGCAGTATTTGACACAAAGCATTAATTTGACATGGTAATGCTTATTTTTTTTAATATTCTAAAATACACCATATATTTCAGTAATTTAAGATGTTCTATTTTAGTTCAGTAAATATTTGATAACGTGTAATAATCTGTGTAAGAAATACCCCTGAGTATCATGAGCGAAGCTGGGCTAAATTATACTAGTTATAAAATTATATCAACAAATTTAAAGCAAAATAATTGTCAATTTTTGATTTTTGAAAGTGCAACGCCTTCTCACTATTATAATATATTACTGGAAGATTACGATTCTATTTTAAAAAAAAGGTAAAGCACCTTCTGGAACTATTGTATTATTATAGGCACATTTTATTTATTAAAACTATATTAACTGGTATTAGTTATTTTATTTAATATTACGAAATTTAAGTGTATTCCTTTTTATAATAAATTTAGGTGAGAAAATGTCATTAGATTTGTTCTTTAGGATCCGGTTCCGTAATCATTCGCGCGAATATTAAATTTAAGCATTTATTAATTTATAATCAAAATAAACTTCGTTAACACTTAATGTGATTAAACTTAATTACACTTTGGTAATATTTACCTACATTTTTAATACAATTAACTAAAACTATTGTGAGAAAAGCTTACGTAAAATTAAAAGGAAATACAAATCGATCAATAAATGTATAGTGTCATCAATTGATTCAAAGAATTAATTTATTCCAAGTTCATAATTAAAACATAAATGTATATATTAATATTTACAATAATATAATAATTAAATACAATGTAATTATATAATAATTAGTATTGTTTAATATAGTTTTAATGCAATTTTGTTGTTAATCTAATTTTTATATTTAAGGATGCCGAAAAATTTAAGTAACTTGGCATTTTTTTGCATTTTTGCGATAGAAGAATACAAAAGAACTGGAAACTTTGTACTTTCTAGCTAAATATTCCGAATAAAAGTTGTAACTATTCATATTTGTAGTCCTTACGTTAAATAAATTTTACTTAATAAATGTATACAAAGGAAAATTAAAGTTGTTATATATAATTTTATTTTATTCGAATTTATTGTATTTGAATCGACTTTCAATTAGAAGAATTGTAAGATATACAGTGCTTTAAAACGGAGCCTCTAAAAATGACTAAGTTAAATAAATGTTAAACCAAATCCATTAAATTTATGCTCATATTTTGAAAATACTTTCAATTAACATTTTCTTTAAACATAGAGGAAAAGGAGGTAACATTGCATATTATGATTTTGTATCAGATTCTGTTATCTTTGAGGATAAATTATGAAATTTTAAGGATAGAGTTAGAGAAGATATTGGATAGAGTTTCACAATGACAAAATGTTGTGGAATGAATGAAAATATACATTTTTTTAAAATAGTTAAATGTGATTTTCTTTTATTTTAAAATTAACTCTATTGTGGCAATCTATTAAAATATTTTTTATATAAGCACCAAAATAAAATATGTCCTCCTTCTTGTGTAATTTTTTTTCTAATACAGAGCAACAGTTATTTCACTTTTAATTCCATTTCAACGAATTTTAAGTTGCGTAAGTAAAATAAATCGGTAAGAGCACAAAAAGTTTTTTTTTTATATTAAATTCATGTTCACATTTAAACATCGAAAAGCGGTGTTTTAACATCGAGAGAATAATTTCAACAGCGAATGTATATACTTGTCTTACACCAATACTTGAGACTAAGAATAAATAATTAAGCTAACTTTGTCATTTTACATTCGAACAAGGAGATACATGAGGGCTGCCAAGAGGACGAAGGGCGTAGACTTGAGGGAATGCCCATTGCCGCGATACACTGAAAAATATTTAAATAAATATTAATTATACGATTGCATTTGACCTTCTTTATGCTTCCACAACTTTCAAGGCTTTAATGTATTTCTAGTGTCATTCGTCAGGTTTATATTAAACTGCAAACTTCTTATCCATTCTTTTGTCATAGTTAAATATAAAAAAGTATTAAGGTAAAGTATTATTAACACAAATACAAGGCATTTAACGAAAGATAAAAAACAAGTTAAAATTCCAAAAGGCTTTCGTTTGACAAATTGCCAATATCAAATAAAAAGTCAATTTTGCTAAAATATTTTTACAATATCTGTTTTTAAATTAACAAAATAAAAAGATCAAAAATTATAAACAATGATTACCTGAAGCGTGCTGGATAGGCTCCGGACGAGATTCTAAACATAAAAAATAAAATAAATAAAAATAAGCAAAAAAAAATTAAATTAACAGCCAAATAAATTAATGAAATAAATAAATATATATTAAAATACATTAAAAAGGTGACAAGTGAAATTGGTAATGACAGCTTAGATGTCGCAAAGGTGGGAGTACTTGCTTCGCTAGTATAGGTCTTAATATGCAGTAATGAAAATTAAGAATTTTATAATTCATCTAGGTATGGACGAATTGCCACTCTATCGGTCTCTATCATCAGACTATATTAGACTGTATTACCAGACGGTGAGATTATGTATTGATTGAATATGATAGCAATAAGGTAGAACGATAAAAGTAATTAACTGTAGATTGTGTGGTAGGTGGTAATTGTATTAGCATCTTGGCCTCTCCTTTAACAGAGATCTAGGATGCTGTGTGCACACAGCACACAGTTAAGATTGTATTGTATCATTTCATATGTGTAGTTTTATTTACGAGAGCGACAAAGTCACTTAGTAACAAAACTCCTTTTCAATAAATAAAAGTTTAAAAATAAAATAATGAGATTAGGTACAGTTAATCGCTAACCTATCGGCTTTAAAAAAAATGAGTAATTATTGTTAATAATTCTACGCGAGAAAACATGCAAATCCCAGGGGTAAATCCCAGGAGTATTATGAATGAGAACTACGAGTATAATCAGCAGTGGGATGTCATAAAAGAGTTGGTAGATTTATTATGAATTAATTAATAATATGATGTATGTAAAGATTGTTTAAACATATAGTAATAAAATTATAATTAGTAGTTACCTGAAACATCCTCGATGGGGCCCTGCTCAGTGACTAAAAAGTAAAAAAAGCGAAAAATAATCAACAAGCAACAACAAAAAAAATTGCAAATTAATAAAAGAAGAATAAAAAATAATTATTACTAATACATAGAACAAGCTGTCGCTACTAAAAATAGACTTGCGTACAAGTAGATGATTTCAAACTTCTTTGACCTATATTTTATGAATTTCTATAATATAATTGTAATTTATTTTGTACTAGCTGCTACATCTATTTGGCGCTGATATAACTGCCACCAACCAGCCGAAAGGTGCGGCTGCTGTGCCACCCCATTTTAAATCCCTGACATCTTCTAAGATATCGATTTTAATGAAATGCTGTCAAGAGCAATTTTGATGTACATGAGAACTACAATGTAATGTATTTAATTGCATAACAAATAATACTGTATTATATAAAATTGCTTGGTGAATAACACACATGTAAAAGATAAAAATGGTTACTCTGGGGTATCCTTTAGAGATAAATATATACCATCACAGACGTTTTTTTAAGATATACTATTCAGTAGCACATAAATTTTATCAATCTCGTAAGGTTTAGCTAGAGTTTGCGATTTAAGCGCACAAAAATCTTAGTTGCATCACATTAAAAGGTCTTTGAATTTTTCTGTTTCCCTTGTTTTAGACTTACTTAATCTCTTACTGAGAACCGGATCAGAATCTATTGAATAGATTAAAAGATATAAGGGTGCAGATTGCGGATGCGACCTCGTTTTATACTATGTAAAGATGATTCAAAATATAGCACCTTGTTCACTTAGTTTTATTCAATATTCACAAAATACATAGTGCACAGTGCGTTCAAACAAGTTTTGGCTGCAATTAATCAATATAAAAGGAATGGATTAATATACATACTGAATTCAACGACAGCGGGGTCCGTGTGTTGACTCCAACTCTTATTGTTTTTAACTTTGAGAGTAACTTCGTATTTGCCGCTGTTGATTTGACCTTCCAAACTGTGACTCATTTCGTATTTGTGACGATCCTGGGTTTCTGGTACTGGGATGTCCAATGTTTTCCAGTCGTCCTGAAATGTAACAATGTATTTATACTAACAGATCTGCGTCACTTTGTCTAAGATAAACAAGTTAGCAGCATCCTGAGTAGCAAGTACTTGTTTTACTAGCAGAGGTTCCAGGTGCAAACCCTAGTGGGACGAATTTATGAAAATACATTTTCTGATATTTTTGAGTCTGAACTGGTGAGAGGCTTCGGCCATGGCTAGTAACCACCCTACCAGCAAAGACGTACCACCAATACAAATACGGAATACAAATAAATTTGTATTCCGCTACGAAGCTATGTAGAAACCATAACAGGTAAAATTGCCTCTAATCAGCTTATCGCGTATCCATATTACATTGCATCATCTACTAAACATCGGTTGTGATCACAGTCAAGCACCACTTATCTGTGTTATCACAATGTGATCACTTGTTATAAAAAAAATTAAAAACATCCCACTTTGGGGCACAGGCCTCCTCGCTCACAGGTGTGAGGGGTTTAAAGCATAGACCCACTATGCTGTTCCACTGTGAGTTGACAGGCTGCACATACCCCAGTATTACTCCTGCGATATGCAGGTTTCCTCACGATGTTTTACTTTACTAAAATGCACAATGGACTGGAGAACATAATTAAGCACAAACGTTTCAGTTTTCTAGAGATTTTATAATAAACACTTCACCATTCTTCTGTCGAAAACTTATATTAATTCAGACATAAAGAAGATGTGGGAGTCCAAAATTTCATTGTTTCATCTATTCAAACGTTGAAAAATCTCCAGTTAAATTAGGTCTTTTGGATTGTGTTAATATTCTTCTGAAGCAATAATATTGAGATATAAGGAAGCCTAGCCAGGTTTGCTAACTTTTATAATCGTAATTGTAAAAAAGATACATAAAAGTGAGTTTTTACCCCATCAATAGCCTTAAGCTGCATTTCAATTTTCTCAACGGGTTGGTGAGAGTGTATTGTCCATGATATTTTTGGTCCATCAACTTGGAGGTCTTCCAGTACTGGGCTTTGGACGAGGTCGATCGATCTGTTGTGGATACCAAGTTCGTTTTCGGCCTGGAAAATCGATTTTCTTCCACTACATTTATTTATTTATTATTCTTAGATAGCTAAATGTTGGTACTTTATATACATACATAGCTATTGAAATACATATACATACAATTGAAATACATATATACTAAACTAATAATTGACAATCGCAATATGCAATACTGATTATTGATAAGGTCGCAATAAATTATTATTAATCGTAATATTTAAAGATTTCAATAAAAGTTCAATGAAATAATAAAATAGCATAAAAGTTGCTTATAATAACAGAATATTACATTTAATATTAGCTTCAATTGAATTATTTATAATGCCCCTGAATAAATAAAAAAATGTAGCAGCCTATTAACTTCTAACTGCTGGGTTCAGGCATCCTCACTTATAGCAGAGAGGATTTATTGATATATTTAGGGTTTATACATGTTATTTTCAATTAAACTGGAACTTTTTTGAACCCATCTTGTGCATTACATCGAATGTTTACTTTAAAGAGATCTGAGAGAAAAGAGAAATCAAATAGATACCACAGATATTGATGATTGATGTGTTTACGGTTGTATATGATACCAATATCTCCAGCGTGTAGTTTTGGTGTAAATGTCTGTGAATATTTTTACATCTTTCACAAAAAAAAATGTTACTTACCGCACAAGTAAATGTACCAAAATCTTCATCCACACGAGGTATTACAGATAAGTTTGAACGCTGTCCATCTGTATTGATGCTGTAAGCCCTGGATGAATCTTCAATAGGTTGGCCGTCTTTGTACCAGCGGATGTGGGGACTGTAAATAAACATTTTTATTGGGATAAAGTTAACTCCCTGATTTTTTTTAAATTATTTAGTTTAATATGTTGTATTTTACACAAATTACTCTAATATGTTGGGCTTTGTATATATCATAATAGACTGCCTCATTGATCAAGTGGTCAGCTTTTTCGGCTAGAGAAATGAGGTCCTGAAAGCAATACTTATTAATAAGTAAATAGATTTCTACTAGCAATGACTAATCAATCATTGCTAGGGGAAATTTGATTCTAAAACACAGCCCTAAAATTTGCTTACGTTTTACAGGCATAATATGAAGTTATATTTTGAACTTTTCATGGGTTGGTTATCATAAAAAAATGGGTTTTCTGTAATGTCGGTATACAGACGATAATTTTACGTGATCACGTCATAAAAAACGTTGAAAATTTGTTAATGTAATAATCTATGGAATTAGGTCGATCGCGCCTCCCTAACTCGCTCACACGCTCATCTCAGGCGGAATGTGCCAATGAGTTTTCTTTTTCGTGCGTGCATCCGAGAACTATTAATTTAAAATACATTATAATATCGAAAAGCACCAATAATTGTTTAAAAATTTGTTTATTATTTTCCATTTTAATAATTCTAATGGACGAAACCTTTTGTAAAGTATAATGGGTCTCAAATAATTATAAAAATACTTACGCAGCGTCATCATGTACAGCACATTCCAGGATGGCCTCAACGCCAACAGCAGAGTTGACCACTGTCCTACTAACGTGCACACGAGGTTTACCTGTAAATTAACGTATTGTAAATCTTTTTGTAATGCATTACAAAATGTAAGTAACATTTTTTATGGCTTTTCATTTAATAATATTAGAGCGGAGGAATTTAGTTATTTGATTATTATACATGGAGTAAGTTTCAGGACTTCGCGTTTCATTATTGTTGTAACGTTGTATAAGTGCGTGTGTTAGATATTTTTCTGTATTATTATTTTATTTAGGTCTTTAATTTAATATTGTATAGTTGTTTTTATCTAACTACCGTCCTATTTTGTTTATATCCAACATTTATAAAAGAATACTGCATAAAATTATATATTTGCTTTAATGATTTTACAAAAGCTTTTGACACTCTAAGCCATAAAATGATAATGAAATCGCTTCTACAACATGAAATAAATGGAAGTTATATTAAATTGCGTTACAGTGTTTATACAAAATGTCACGCTAAAATAAAGATGGAAAATAAAAAGAAGGGGAAAAATTTCACATTAAAAGGGGTGTCAGGCAGCATGACGCTATATCACCACAAATCTTCGGTTCAGTAATAGAAACAGTATTCAGGTCACTTGACTGGCAAGATAAAGGAATCAAAATTGACGGCGAATATCTTAGCTATAACCTCCGCTTCGCACATGACATCTTTGTTTTTGCAGAAAACTATTTAGACCTAGAGTGTATGATACAAGAATTGGCAACCAAAAGTGAAGAAGTAGGATTAACTCTTAATTTCACAAAAACTAAAATACAAACGCGACTATTGAAAATGTTTCTGTAAAGGGTGAAAAAAAAAAATCGATTGCATAAACGAATATATCTATCTTGGCCAGTTGATTTCATTCGAAAATCAACCAGCGAAAGAAATACAGAGATGAGTTGCACTTGCTTGGAATAAATATAAAGAGAAGACTTTATGAAACGGTTATTATGCCCTCCTTAAGTTACGGTTGTCAAACGTGGTCGCTTAGAAGGAAAGACTAAGATAAAATAGCAATTTGCCAACGAAACGAAATATGGAGAGAAATATGACAGGAATAAAATTAATAGATAAAGTTAGAAATAAAACAATTAGAAAAAGAACTAAATTACATGATATTAGAACAACGATCCGTTTACTAAAATGGCAATGGGCAGGACATAGCTCCAGAATGGACAACTTTCGCTGGGCCAAGGAATTAACGTAATGGGTGCCACAAAAGGTAGGACCAGGATGGATGAGTATAAGTCGGAACTGCGATACTTGGAGGAAACTAGGGGCGATCTACGCCCAAGAGGCGATTTCTTCTTAAAGAAAAAATAAATATAGCATTAGAATTATATAGTAGTATTGGTAATAATTTAATATAATTGACTTTTCTTGTTTTATTGTAATTTTAAATGAACTGTTTTTAAATTATTGTAATAACATGAATTATTTGTAACGATATCATTTAAGGTAGTAGAATTTAGCTGATTTAGGTTTGTTCATCCATGTGTAGAATTTACTTTGACAATTCTTTAAGGCAATATAGTCTGTATTTTGGGGCTGCCATATTGACGTTTATTACAAAGTATTGCGGAAGCTAAAAATTGAGTATTATATAAATAATGATTTCTGTAAAAATAATGGAAGTCTGATGACCAAAATAGTTTTTTAGAAATGGTTCTCATTATTAAATAAAAAAAACAGTTATACCATTCTAGTGCAAATATATTCCCAGTTTGTTATTATTTTCCTACCAAATACAGATGGCAACACTGATATTGTTACAAATAACTTCAAATAAAGTTGATCATTAAAACCTTTAACATAAAAATAACATTGACAATTAAAATTAGCTATTATTTTTATATGCATCAAGTTAAAATATAAATCCATCTGTTTTTAATTTCACTTGAACACTTTCGTATTCTGGATATGACAATATGTAAACAATAGTTTATGCTAGATTTAATCTTAATATTAAGGAGAAAACTGGTTTTTATAATATGAAAAAGTATTGCGTTTTCGTATTTTACATTGTATGTCATAGTTTTAACATTTTCTTAGAAATATGTTGACACTATTAATATAATACACTATGTTTGATTTTTACTTGCAATAACACAATGTCATGACATTGGCATGTCGGTGACGGTAACGCGAATCAATAATTTTACTCCTTATGAAAAATTTACAAAACTAAATGCATAAACAGTACAAAATCCGATTCTTATCGAGCAAATAATCATTTGTAAGTTGGAAATAAATAAATATATTATAAATAACTTGCACTAGATGTACAAAATAATTAGTTAATTTACCTCTAACAACAACATTGACTTCGGCCTGGTTGGTGCCAACACCGTTGAAGGCATAGCAGTAGTATCTACCGGAGTGCGAGCGCCTGACGTTTTTAATGGAGACAGTGTTCCCAGAGAATGTGGCGTCGTTTTCTTGCAGGAGTTTATTCTGCAAAGCAAAACAAAAAATATCACATTTGTATCATTTAAATGAAACTTCTTTAATTTATTTTATTAGGAAGCCAACGTTATATACAATGTGTATACTTATGCTAAACCATATTACATATATAATAAAGTTATACTTTGAATATCCCACTTAAAGGCTAACTTGGCATGCAATATAAATTTGTTATCTACTACTAAACCAAAATAGATCCAAAAAACTTACATATAATGATTTAAACAAAACTACTCTCAAAAAGGGTGAAAAGGAAAGAAAATAAACTAGTTGTTCATCGAAAACGATTTCAGTTTACGTTTGAATGATGTGGAGGAGTCGCCAAAGATATGTATATTTGAGTTTTTAAATATCTCATTGTATTTAACCAATGTTTTATTTATTGCAGCATTTACTCTTATGTTTTTCAAAGTCGTGGCCTATACGCATGAGGGTAAAATTTTTAAGGATAAAACACGTGATTATGGTCACGAAGATGTACACCGTTTTTTATGCAAATTCGTTTGAAGGTAAGGTTTAATATTTACAAATAACGTGTGGCATGTTAATTTGCCACTCGTCATTTAGTAATTTAATATACTATTTTTATTTATATTTATAGTAAAATATAAAATAAATGTATTTCATAAATTCTCTTTTCTAAATTTTAAATTCAAAAACAAAATATAATAGATAATTTCTAATATTGACAAAAAATACGTGGCATTTCCAAGTCTCGAAAATCTAAAGTTTTGGATTTATATAAATATAAACAAGACTTAAAAATTAGTTTGCCAAAGAAGTTTCACTTCTGGTATGTGTACTTTTTAAGCATAGAGTTTCTTTATATATTTCTAACTGACACAGTGAACGTTGCTTTTCCTATATAATAATTATCGCTACATAAAAATAGGGTTTGGTGACAGAAGGGTTGATTAGGGTTGTGTGTATTTTTAATGCACCAATATAAATAAATTGTCCAAAAAAGAAAAAAAGAAAAAAGTATTTAGGAGTTTACTTATAGATTATCACGTAGCCATATTAATAATAGATAGTAGCCGATTCTCAAACCTGTTTATTATACATACAAAATTTCATAAAAATCGGTCAAAAAGCTTTTCGAAGGTAGGGTAACCTTTTATCCACCACAATAATATTAACTAACAGGCTAAATCTTAGATTATCATCAAAAAACTTGTTAAAATCCATTACATTTTCGGATTGAAATTCTCTTAACGTCAAGCAAATCAGGGATTTAAAAGCTAGTCTAATTATATCTACGCTTCCTCGTTTGGCAATCAGGTTGATTTGACATATCGGAACCCGTCGGACAGGCGAGATGTTGATGTACGTTTGTTTGTGTTTTATCTAATGAACTCGAAATTGAACTTGATGTCGGAACTGTCATTGCTAATGTTGAATGGAGAGAGATTTTTTTTTAATAAACAGATAATTCTAGAAAAACTGCTTATGATTATATCTGCTACTAAAACAAACTTTTTAAGTAATATTGTAATTCTCTTTCAGGGTATTTATTTATTTAATATAAACTTAAGACACTCACGCTTATCCTGATATGATTATATGTTAAAGGTTTATATTAAATACTAGCTGAACCCGTGACTTCGTCTGCGTGGAATGTTTCTTGGGCAGAATTTTAATTAATTTTGGGAAAATGGTTTACAAATAAGAAACTTACGTATATAAGTCAATAGATACCTGGATATATCTTTTATATATAAATAGATATAGATTTAGATAAATCTTGATAGTAATTTTAGGTCAAAGGCAACTATTTCTTCAATTAATTAATAACCGATTGAGTTTGTTATGGGCTCTTCTCAGGACAGGGCGCGAAGGAATCCTCGTAACTTTAGATTATAAGTCGTTCTTTAATACTATCATCAGTCGTAGATTAGAATTTGTGTGTGGAAAAAAAAATCACGAATCAAGAGTGCTGTAATAGGCCTTCTTCAATAAAGATATTTTAAGTTGGAGTTGGATTGCTACTATTACCTCAACCTGTCTGTATCATGATCAAATTTTGCAATCTTTTCATTTTTAATCAAGTTCAAATACATTTTGACGTGAATACGTTTTAAACGTCGCATTCACAAGGAAGCCAAATCGGATGCTTACAGTTTTTTAGCTAAATATCTATCCCTCTATCCGAAATTCTATTACACAACTTGATAGCTAAGTGATCAAAGAATTTATTACGCTAAATAACGACTGTAACACATATTTTATGTAGAAACTATTACCCGTTACAGGTCGTTCATATACAACAAACCATAACGTGTCCATAACACAGTTACACTAAAAAATATACACCACCATCGTTCTGAAAGCTCGAGTTAAAGTTTTAACGGAATAAATTTTAAACTATTGCACTTCATGTTAAAAGGATGATGAATAAGAACTGTTTATATTTCTTTTAGAAGCTAATGTAATATAGTAACCAAATGATAGTTATTTAAACTTACAACATTGTCTTCATTCTTGGACCAAACAATTTTTGGTGGAGGAGATCCAATGACGTCACAAGTGAGGAGCAAGTCAGAGCCTTCCGTTAACTGTCCATTGTCCGTCGCTGTAAACCCTGAAAAATACGAGAAATGCATTAAATTAATTTACTAGCCATAACAGCGGGTTTTGGGTGATTTAATGTTCCTATGTGTAATTATAGAGTACGACACAACAGGTGATGATATATTGTTCGTGAGAAGAGCTGGAGATATAGCAGAAATACAATATTTTGTTTAATGTTATTTTTCAATTTTATTTTTTCTTCTCAAATATCAATCTTTGATAGTCTTTTTTTTATCTTTGTAGTTACTTAATCTGCTTCTTATTTAATTAGTTTTCAATTCAAGTCAAAATATTGGAGTGAAACTTGCTTAGGCGCATGAGGGTAATTTTTTTTTTGATGAAAGGCGTGATTAGCGTCACGAAGATGTGCAGTGTTATTTATACGGATTCCTTTGAAGGTTAGGTAGTTTTAATATTTACAAATAACATGTGGCATTTTAACTTGCCACTCGTCATCTAATAACTTAATATACTTAATATATTTTTCGTAAAATATTTCATAATATCTCTTTTCTAAATTTTCAATTCAAAAACTAAATTTACTTAATAATTTCTAACATTGAGAAAAAACACGTGGCGTTATTACGTAAATATTATTTTTATTTACGACTTGTCATCTGAGATTTCAATAAATTATTTGCATTAATTTTCTATATTTATAATATTTTAATGACAATTAAATGCCTAACATGTTTTCCCTTTTCCTCTAATTCTCGGAAATCTAAAGTTTTAGATTAGTTTAAGTATAAACAAGACTTAAAAATTAGTTTTCCACTTTTGACATGTGTACTTTGTACCCACGCACTTTTAAATTTTTTTATTCAAGTTCATTCAAAAACCAGTTTGAAATATCAGTAGACCGGCCTTTGTTACTTCACAAAATTATTAGAATATCAAAAATTTTTATCGTCGTTCTATTATTTTCTTATTATATTCTTATAGCGCCAAGTTTGTCGCAAAAATTGTGTAAATATGAAACAGCCTATTAGCAGTCTACATTTCCATAATATTACTCATAAAAGAAAATATTTGGAGCCAAAACCCAACACAATGGGCTGTTGCCCACAATCCAGGTGATCTCCGGAGTTTTTATTGAAATCGAAATATCATCAATCTATCGTTTTTTTTAAATCAAATCCCATCATTTTGGTTATTCAATTTTCTAGTTTGTCTGAGTATGAACTGGTAGTGACTAGTTACCACACTACCAGCAAAGATATACCGCTAAGCAAGAGATTTGTGTTCATGTATGATGGTGATTAGAAACCATAAGAGCTATATTAAAAAAGGCGATTACTTAGTAACTGACGAAAATCTTTATACTTACTGACAATTCTTGGTGATTCCATGATTACGACGTTGTGTTGAATCTTGGGACGATTTAATTGTAGGATTTCGCAAGTATACACTCCACTATCCGCAGGTTTCACATCTTTTATTAACAGGTCCGTAGAATTTGCGGCACTGTGGAGAAACATTGTGAAATATAAACTTGAGTCTTGAACTTGAATGACAGAAATTTTATTAACACTGATTTAGTTTTTTATCATGGAGTTTTGGTTTATCTTTTACCACGGCATTTTGGTTCAGCTTTTACCGCTAGTTATATAAGAATTAAATAAATATTCGTAGCTTTCACTCGTATTTCTCACAAATATTAATATATCACTATAATTATTGTACAATCAGTCTTTTTTGAAAGCTTTTTTTTAACTTCTTTAATTACTTTGCTTAAAAATATATTTTTGATTTGGAAAAACTTGCTATTCCAATTTTTAACAGGCGCTTTAACAGCCAGTTCTTGGAATTGTCTTTCCTAGTAATCTGGTATGAATCTTAAAGCCTTATATGAAGCCAGGTAGAGCTAAATTTTAGATACACATTAAAAAAACACAAATAAAAATAGGACAAATGTTAATGCAGAGAGTAGATTAATGTTTGAAAATCAATGATTTAAAGTTTAGTTGTCTGTAAAGTCGGTTCACGGTTAGTCGGTATTTGGAATTAGGCCGATAGCGCCTCGCTATCGCTTGTTACGCGCTCTCGCTTGCACCCTCGGCTCAGGCGAAACTTGATAATGAGTCATGCTATTTCGTCAAAAATATGTTTTTAACGAAATTAAATACTTACATAGTGAATCTATCGTCAGGTGTATAAGTCGCTAACTCCTGTTCAAAAGTTTTCTGTGTGCCAATGAAGTAATTTGCATTGTTTTTCGTCCATTGTACTACGACACCAACTGAGAAAAGAAATGTTGGTATTATTATGACAGCTTTAACATCGAAATATCTTTATTTAGTCCTGAACTTTATTAGAATATCAACTAAGTTTTTTTCGTGTGATTGTAATAAATCTGATACTTTATTGTTTGCCCATGTGCGAAAAACAAGTGCGTTAAAAGATAAGTAGCAGCCCATTACTGTTGACGGCCTCGCTGGCGCAGTGGTGTGAGTACTCGCCTTGCTGGCAGAGGTCTCGGGTTCGATCCCCGGTAGGACGAGGTTAGGAAATTGTATTTTCTAATTTGTCTGAGTCTGGACTGGTGGGAAGCTTTAGGCCGTGGCTTGTTATCACCTTACCAGCAAAGACGTACAGCCAAACAAAGAGATTTGTGTTCCCGGTACGATGCTGTGTAGAAACCGTAAGGGGTATATCGCCTCTTACACAGATTAGCGCTATTCCATCTTAGTCTGTATCATCACTTACCATCAGGTGAGATCACAGCCAAGCGCTAAACTGTCAGTAATAATTGTCCCACTGCTGGTCACAGGCCTTCTCACTTATATGAGAGAGGGTTTTTAGAGCATAGACCCACCACGCTGCTCCACTGCGGATTGGCAAGATTAGTACACAAGTGGATTCTATTCCTTCACTCTAACAGTGCGATGTGGCGGAAAGCCGACACTACCGGAGAGAGATCTGGCGCTGGACTGACTGCTTAACGTGCTATCCGAAACACGGGAGGGTGGATCACACCGCCAACTTCACCACTTTGGGCAAATATTGAGAAAATCTTAATAGTAAACTCAATATTGATTTTTGAAAATTTTGATGTAATCATCGAAATGATAAAAACGTTAATATATTAATATAACACTATAACTTAACTCTTAAATTCGAGTTGACTCTTTTTACGTAGGGGTAAACGACATATATTTTAAACGTGTAGCGTGTTTTTTAACTAACACTTGAAATCAATACGGTTTTTCATATCAAATTAATATCATTCATTATTAAAAATGTGTGTCATCTATTGAGAGCTTACGTAAACAATTTAAGGGATACTTTTTATGTACTGTGATTAAGTAATTCTTTCTATTGCTATTTGCTAATATTGCCTTGTAAAATTTGCATACTTATTAATATTAGCGGGTAGTGTTAAAGTTTGACACGCTGTTAGTCACTTTAATAAGTCACAATGAAACAGTTAACCGGATGTATCAGTTTTGGCGCCACCGGATATTCGGACATTTTGTGATGTAATTTTATTGTGCAATCATTCTGTTTTATAGCCAACTCATTGATGTTTAAAATTTAAAGAAGGACATAAATTTCAATTCGTGTTGATAATATCAATAGTTTTAAATATACAACAATATCTATAATTTATTACTTCTAAGTTAACCAGGATTCATTTGTTAGTAGTAAATCCAAGCTGTTGTATTTAATACTTACGCGCTGGTGATACTTTGCACTCCAGTCGAAGTGTCCTTCCTATAGTAACATTATAGTTTGCTGACTGCGTTACTATTTTAGCAACAACTTCGATTTCTTCTTCATCATTTCCTGCAAAACAATAATTAAACACAGTAGTAATGTCTTCTTCGAAGAATTTTAGTCAGGGTGTCCAAATTCAATCTATTCAGGAGACATTGCAATTGTTATATTTAAGTACTAGCTGTTACTCCTAGCATTGTAACCTATGTAAGTTCTCTTTCCTGTAGAAATATGGAGACATTCGTTATTTATCAGATCGAATTGTCAATCAAAATCATTCTTTAAACCTTCTAAACGTAAATTGGACGGCCGCGCTGGTACCAGTATTCGCTTAGCTAGCAGAGATCCTAGGCTCGATTTCCAGTGGTATTCGGATTTTTGGGGAATTTCTTGGATCGTATTGTCACTGTGAACCATTTGTAAATCCATCGGAGTATACTGAAATTTCGGATTTTCGTATATTTTCACGGGTTTAACTGATACACAGGTGACACCGGCGAAAACAGCTAGTGTATGAGTTATTTTAAAATTATCTGACATTTAGACTAAAAATAATATATGCGTTGTTTTAAACCTTATCTTTACTAAATTAGCAACGTTATGATACCTTCTGCGTCGTTCTGTGCTTCGTCATCGGCCCCTTCATCATTTTGCAGATCATCGTAGTTGGGATCGTCGACTTCCCGACGAGCCAAAGAATGTCGGGCTTCTGAAACAAAATACAGAAAATATTACATATCACTTTGTAATTATTGGTAAGCATAAGTAATTGAAAGTTATATTTCCTAAGCTTGATTTATCTTCAAGAATAACCAGAGCAGTATGAAAAGAAGAAAACGATCAACGCAAATTCGTGTAAAATGTAAGCGAAATACAGATTACATACTCGAAATATTTATGTGGCCCCTCCTAAGATCTTGATATTTTTTAGTATACATAGTTATCGGAAGTTTTGTAGAATGGAATTCCAAAAGTAAACGCTATCATTCCACAAGAAATTACCTGGTTTCAAAAGTACATCCCATATTCAAAACGTAGTTACAGTCTTAGAATACTGTAACGTAAACCATCTCAGTGTGTCAATTAGTTTTAACTTTTTCTATAGACTGTAACATACCCGAAAAAAAAGAAAGATATCTGAATTTATTTCTTTAAAAACAATATACCATATATAAATACAATAGTACGACTTTAAATATAAAGTTCCTTGATTCTAAGGAAGTGAACATACGAGTAATTCTCTCGATAGAAGAATTAGCATAAAACAAGCTTCCTTAAAAGACCTGATATAATAGAAGGGAAGGGCTACATAGTTTGAGCAAATACCTCACACTGAGTTTCAGTGGTGCAATTTATAGAAGGCAGAATGTAAATATTAAATGAATATATATTTTGTTGAATTTCTTACTTATTATTTTAGCAAAATAAAAGAGTTTGAAGTACTATATCGCCTTAGAAGTTTTCATGATCTACTGTGTAAATTAATCTTAATTTTCGTACTAATTTCATTTAATCCCTTTACTGTTTTAATGAAAGATTACGTACAGGATTTTAATTAAATATCTCTTTATAAACAGAAATTGTTAATAATAAATATAGAGTCTGGATCTCCCACAAATAAAAATCATGTAGCAGCATCAACTTATTGCTCATCATCAAAAAAAAGAAAAGATCAAACGTTAACTACAAAAAGTGCCATAATCATATCAATCTAGACAGGCATTTCAATATATACATAGAACAACATTTTTGCAACCTTTAGCACTAATAAAACTACTACCAAAATTAATCCAATTGCATGTCGTATCTTGAGCCAGATTAATTTTAGCATTATATAGTAGAAGGATTATATAAGTACCTATACATAGGCTTAAATAAAAATTGTTAAAATACTTTAACCCTTTTGAATTGCACCATCCGGTATTCCTGGCATGCCTGCTTGTCTTTTCAAGCGGTAATAACTCTAAAATTGTTTCTGGATTGCTTGTTGATACAATATGTTTAGTTTTACCTTTAATGGCCAGGTCTTGAATGCCTGGCATTCTATTTAGCCATAATTTGAACGAATGAGTCAATATTTGGGTACAAATTATCGTGTTGATGAAAAATTGTTATTGTACACTTTCTAATGGAAATTTTGTACCAACGTTATAAACTATATTGACAATTAAATACTTTTTGTATTAATTTATTGGTTATTTACTTCTATATATCATAGATAAATAATTTTATACTTTTCCTTTAACAACATGATGTCTTCAAATATCACATATTAAAAAACCTTTTTAAATGTGTGTATCAAGTAATGTACACGCGAAAATCTATATATAAATATATTATAACATTAAGAGGTCTCTCTGCTTCCAGATATTAATGATCTTAGACCTACCCATCTATTTTACAAAAAAAAAAATACGAGTCATATTCCCTGTTAAAATAAATTGATATTACATTAGCTCAACATCAAAAGGAGCCCGTTAATAATTTTCTCATCACAAAGAAATTAGAAGCAGAATTTGCTGTATTAATAATAAATTTTTAGCTAAATATAAATACTAACTATAAATAGAATATTTACATTATATTATCATATTATTCTCTTCCCAGCCCCATATAAAAAAAAATTAAAAGTGCGTGAGTACGAAGTAAACATATCAGAAGTGAAACTTCTTTGGCAAACTAATGTTTAAGTCTTGTTTATATATATACAAATCTAAAACTTTAGATTTCCGTGACTTAGAGGGAAGGAAAAAGGAAGATATGTTCGAAATATACTGAATTAAATTGTCATTAAAATATTAAAAGTGTCGAAAATTAATACAAATAATTTTGTGAAATCTCAAATGATGAATTGTAAATAAAAATGCCGCGTGTTTTTGTCAATATTAGAAATAATTCATTAAGCTTTGCTTTTGATTTTAAAATTTAGAAAAGAGCATTTATGAAATATTTTTAATGACGAGTGGCAAATTAAAATGCGACATGTACATATTTAAATATTAAAACTACCTAACCTTCAAACGAATTAGGATAAAAAACGCTGCACATCTTCGTAACGCTGTACACGCGTTTCATCCGTATTTTCCCCTCATGCGCCTAAAGAAGTTTCATTTCAAAAAAATTAAATGATTTTAATTGTTTTAAACATTTATTAAAAAATTAATCCATGTCATTGGACAAAGAATCTGTTTTTCAAATTAGGTTATTAAAGAGCACATACTTTAATAAGGCTTATATTTGTCAATGCCAATATAATAAGAGCCGTGATGGCCCAATGATGGATACACAAGTGGATTTTCGTTAAGAGCCTCTGGTCGAAGCATGGACAGGCACCACTAAGTTCTATATTTCTTATCAATTCTGGGATATGACTGATCTCTCTCCTATAAGAATTAGGATGCCTGAATCCAGCAGTGAGACATTAATAGGTTGCTACTTACTTACAATATAAGGAACCTTTTAATATTTTGCTCATCACCTAAAATTAGAAGCACCTCTCACCGGCACTCAAAAGCATTTTACCCTAATCGGTATGCACGTCGTGACGTTAAGGACGACACGCCGTCTTTACTTGTTGTATAATACTTCATTATTTGCATTCACAACGCTTCCTCTAGGGTTTGCTCATGAATATTACACTGACCACTTCACCTGTCTTCGATCGTATTGCTACATTGAATCAAATGCGATTACGACTGGAATATATTAAAACAAACTGAACCCGCAACATCCTCCCTATCGGCTTAATACTGATGTCATGGTGGAATCAAAAATTTTTATATGTTAGTACAGTATACTATGCCTGCCATCCCTCAGTAGAACCCTCTCTGCTATGAGTAAGAAAGCCTTTGCCCAGCTGTGGGACATTAATGATCCTCTACTTACCCCTTTATTAAGTACAAGATCGTGGAATGTAGAGCTATAAAATATTTTTATTTATGTAATGATATCTTATCGAATTTATAATAGGTTATTTAATAATAATCTTTGTTAAAAGGAAACTTATTGTAAAAAATCTTATTATTATTTGAAGAATTGTGAGTACTTAGATGATAAAAAGTCTTGCGAGTAAATGACTTGCTCTACTATAAATTTAATATTATGTATCTATGAAGATGATGATAATAAAGGATACCTGACTAGGGATACTGAACAGGGTGCGAAAAACCCATAGTGAGTTAAGATTTAAAAATCATTCTTTAATATAATCATTATTTGAATTTGTGATACTTTTTCATTTTACAATATTCACTAACTTTTTGAAACTGACAAAGTAAGAAATAGTGTGATAAGAGAACGTAGCATAAAAGAAGAAGTAGTGACTTCTGAGAAACGTATGCTTAGATGGTTTGGGCGCGTAGAGAGAATGAATGAAAGGAGACTGACAAAAACGATTTATGAGTTAGAGAGAATGGAAAAGATGGAAGAGAAAGACCAAAGTGAACGTTTCTGGACCGAATCCGTCCTGAATGTGGTCCAGATTTTAAATAAGAGTCAGGTCAAGAGTACTCTAAATCGACGAACTTGTATGAAAAGTTTAATGAGAATGAAAGAAGCGAAGGAGATATGCAAGGATCGTGGCTAGTGGAAGGATTCTGTCTCTGCCTACATCTATGGGAATGAGGCGTGTTGCTATGAATGTACTACCTTTTTGCAAATACACCACAAAATTAACCAGTTTTTTCATTACTCATTATGTAATATTTTAAATTTTATACTTGCATCGTTATAATGGAATAAGCATTACATAAATGTCCTATAAATATTATTGGGTAGTTCTTGTTCAAAAATTTTTATTCAGCGACTCGAATTAGTTCGACAAACATCTAGCTTCTGTTGAAGTCTTTCTTCGGATAAAGAATAAGATTTGCTTAATTAGCCTGCCTGGAGATCTAATATTTTTTTTTTTTTTGCGCTGGGAAATGCCTTTACGCACCCCGATGAAAGATTTTCTAATCGGGAGTGTGGGACTCACAGATTACAGAATACCCACTAAAACCCAGCGGATCCCTCCTCATCCATGAGTGAGATCACTAGAGGTTCCCTAGCTGCATTCCACTCTAGTGACCCGGATGACACCGACCAC